>OX451215.1:213663929-214263929 GCA_949628195.1 Phasia obesa | reverse complement strand
ATAATTTTATTTATATTTATATTCAATATGTCACACATTTATTTATCTTACATATAATAAAATTATATCCTATTTTCTGTCTGTCGTCCTTCTTTTTTGTGTTCGCATCACGTAAAAATTACTGAATGGAATTTAACAAAATTTTTTGAGAAGGTACCTTAGTATCCTGATTCCAATATAGAATATTTTTTTCTTATTTCAAAGAAAAAGTGGATAAAAAGCAGTGAGAGTACGCCGATTTTTTTACCGATTTAAAAGCTTAAACACATATTTCTGAACTGAAAAAAGGCCAAAACCAAAATATGTATTTTTAAAATTTTTATTTATTTAATTCATACTATGTTTAATATTAATATATTATGGTTATAAATATAATTTTATTTTAAAAATATAAAAAAAATTTGTTTGTGGTTTGAATTTTAATATGGTTCAAATCAACCATGCTGCTTTTTTAGCGAATATAACCATTCAATGATTAACTGTAAAGAAAAACTTGTTTATCGTGACCAAAGTAATGTTTAAAGTAACTATAATTTGTTCACAGCAAACATGTATAGTTACAGAGAACATAGTGTGGTTGCCGTGACCATACAATGACCATGGTTTTTTCTTTGTGTGTTCTCAATGGAATGACTTATAATAGTAATCCTGTACTGTGATAAAATAATGTTTTTACATCGAAACCTCTCAGCAACCGTACCAAATCAACAGCCAGTGATACCGGTCTTCACCGAAAGGTATGACAACAGTATTTCATTTACCAGCGGAACAAATCTAATTACCTTAATAAATATTTAAAACATATAAATAATTTTGTGCATATTTAAACTTGCCCCGTATTATTATTAATCTTATTTTTTATATTGAGTATTTTTTTTATTATTTACATTATAATTGTTTCACCAAAATTTAAAACTATACTTGTATAAGGTTAAAGTAGCAATGAAGTGTGTAAAAAATTCGGCATAACCGAATCTAGTTGTTGGTTTATCTACCTGCCTATCTGTAACACCTTTAAACACGTAATGATTAAAATACCTTGACATTTTAAAACGTTTAAATAATGTTGAACTGATGTTGGACGGCTGTATGCAAAGATTATGATTAATACGATTTGCCATGGGGTTTAAGTCTGTTAAGTTTTGTTTTTCTGCACGTTTTGATATTTTTGTTATTTTTTATTTAATAAAAATAGCAAATAAACTTTTTGCATTGCCCTTCTTCATTTTGATTTTGTTGAAGATTTATTAAGTTTTGATGGATGACTATGACTAGTGTGATAAAACTTAAGATATTTTATAGGTAAATAAAATCTTTAAAAACTTGAATTGTTTTTTATATTTATTAATATATTTTAATGTCCTTAGTCATCTTCTGAGGTTAGAGTTATAAAAAGTTAAAAAATGTTTTTTGTTTTAAAAATCTATGACATATCTATTTTTGATTAACTGCATTTATCATTTTAATTCCAAACGGAACTGTACTTCTTTTTTTTTTTTTTGTTACTTTATTTTAAAAAATAAAAACTCATAATTCAAAATTTGGTTTAGGCAAGTATGTATGTCTAAAGGACATAAATGGACTGGGTTACCAGAAAATATATCGTGGCAATTTTTGAGTTTCTACAGAAAGCGAAACAGATAACTGGCAGGAAAACCAAAGGAAATCAATTTCATGTCACTCATATTTCAAAATAAAAAACATAGTTGAAGTAACATTAATTAATGAAGAACATAATTGCATTATATGGTTGCAGTTAAATCATATTATTATTAAACGAATTAATATTGTTATGTTAGAACCATATTATTGTCTAACTTAATAATAACATTATAAAATATAATCATACATATTCACATTTAAGAATAAACATATCACAATATAATAAGAACAAAACCTAATGACATTTTATTATGTTATGATCAAATATAAACATTATAACAAATCAAAATAATTTTTAAAACTTTATTTGTCATACTTTGCTTATATTCGAAAAAATTATCATATTTTGTTATCTAGTAATATAGTATGGTTCTAATTACTTCATTATTCTGGAATAACTACTAAAAAAGCTTTGGTTGTCGTTAGAAGTTGAGCAAAAATCATTTCGTTCATACCATCCCTGTTGCAGTTTTGGGTGGCGGTTAACGATCTTTTATATATATAAAATTAAATGTCGTTTTTTTCTTAACCTTCATCACAACCCAACTTAGGTTTTTACGAAAAGAAAAATTTACCACGCCCACTTTTAATCTTATAAATTGTGTACCAGTAACCCTCTGATTAATACACACTGTGTAATTTCTTAAGTCATGGCAAAATAACCATATACGGACACCACTACGTGATAAAATACCAAAAAAAAAGACCCCTCTCTCCCAGTTTTGCCCAAAGTACTCCAGGTTTTTTTTTATGGGCCCTCAAAGATATGGGGCTCGATGTCATTTTTGCAAAAAAAATGATGAATTACTCAAGCTCATATTTTGCAAACCGTTTGGAATTTTGATATACTCTCTGAGGAAAAGTCGTAGCTCTTGTCATAAAGAACAAAAATTGTGAACATATAAAATCAAAAAAACTTCATCTTCAGGGTAAAAATCGCAAAAAAAAAACTTAAAAAAATTAAATTTTTTTTACCTTTTTTCGCCTGTTCAGGTGCATAGGTAGCAAACCTTTCAAAATACAAGGCAACAATTAACTACAAAAAAGAACCTAAGATCTCAATAAACAACTCACTTACGGCAGAGGGCTTTATAGTATCTCAATGTTGAAGTAAAGAAAAAACAAATGAAATTAAAAAATTTTCACTTTTGCGGCTACCTAAGCGCTACCTAAACGGTGTTAAGAATCATTCCTAGGAAGTTCATATGTTCTAGAAAGTTGTTTATTGAGATCTTAGGTTTGCTACCTATGGACCTGAACAGGTGAAAAAAGGTAAAAAAATTTAATTTTTTAAAGTTTTTTGCGATTTTGACCTTGAAGATGAAGTTTTTTTGATTTTATATTTTTTTTTTGTTCTTTATGACAAGAGCTATAACTTTGCCTCAGAGAGTATATCAAAATTTCAAACGGTTTGCAAAATATGAGAGACCCCTGGTCTTTTTTTTGGTTTTTTATCACGTAGTGGTGTCCGTATATCGTTATTTTTTTCCGTGTTGCACTGTGATATACATAGTTTAGCGGAAAGCATAATAGATTGAAATAGTGGGCGTCCTACCTCCCATACAATATGTACAATTATTATGGTCTATCTGGAAATTTTCAATAGGTATAGTCTTGAATCTTTGCCCAAGTAACCCTAATACCAATGTGCAAAACACATACTCGAATGGGACGGTGGGCATGGTACCTCCCATACAAAGTGAAAAATTATTATCGCCTACATAGAAATCTGCAATAGGTAGAGTTTTGAAACTTTTTACAAGTCACACTCATACCAATGTGTATAACCTAGCAGACTGGATTAGGACAATGGGAGTGGTACCTCCCATTCAAAGTAAATAATTATTATCGTGTTAATAAGCATGGTGTACCAAAAAGCAAATTAATTGGGAACATTGGGCATCCTACCTTGCATATAAAGTAACAATTTTTTGTCGTGAGAATAGCGTGCATTTTTTTAATAGGTTGTGGGAAGGAGAAAAGAAGGAGTAGTGTTTGTAGACATTCGATTTCAATTTTCCTACATTGAACGTGACAGGAAAGACCTCTGGAGGGAGTTTGTTCCACATACGAACAGTGCTGCTAAAAAACGAATTTTCCCTGCGAAACGAAAAGCATGTTAAATGTAAAAATTTACGGGTATCGGGAACAAGTTCCCTAATTACATTAGAGCACATACAATTATAGTAAAGATAAAACAGTGATATACACCCCACATTGCGTCGATACTCAAGTAAATCAATAGAGTTGGATACCCTACTGTCACCAATGAGTTACTTGGCCCTGTCTTGTACGCGGTCAAGCAGCTCCAAACCAGACTTTGGCACGCCGGCCCATACATGAGTGTTATATTCCATTTTCGGCCGGATATAGGGCGTATAAATAGCAAGTAATATTAAGCGTGTATTTAAAGTTAAAGGTTGGTCATACTTTTCTACCAAGTGTTTATTGAATTTTTTGTGGATAGGTGCTAGCTAAGCACACCCTGCAATAACCCCGCTAGTTAAGAATCATCTCAACCATATAATGCTGCAGAGAACATAAAATGGTTCTTGTGACCATACTGCATTGTGTTTTTCTCTGCGTGAGAAAAGGATATTTGTAGCACAGCACTGGAAAGATGAGTTATCTTATCTTTGTTTTCTCTTGGTTATTATATAAAGTCTAACATTCAGCTTTAAAATACCTGTCCTCTTCTTATTGGTATTAGTTTTTGAAATTTGGATTGTATACTTTACACTGCTGACATCATCATGGATATTGCTAATATCTATTTGGCCTCGCTATGCGATGTTTTGTTTTTCGCTTTATACTGACGCTGAGTTATTACTGAATTAAAACTTATTTCGCTTCCAGTCATGTTGATATTTACCAGTGTTGTTTTTTAGGCTAGAAAGCGGTAGAAATATTTCCGTGATTTTGATGGGAAAATCCTTAAAAAGTAATAAAAATCTGGAGTGACCTACACTCACCTCTACCATACCTCACGAAAACAGATATTTTTATGGATATATTACATAAGGAATAAAAGTTCAAAGTATACTCGAATCAAAAAATTATTTTCTATTCGAGGTGTTAAGTAAACTTAAGTAAAACCCCTTGCCCACCCCCCATTATGCCCAAAACTTCCCTTATACAAAAGGCACATACTGAATTTCATTTTGATATGTCAAACGGTATGACCTGTAGTTCGTTTACATAATTGGGATGTCAACTAAACTACTATTCCCATCCCTGCCGATTATATCCAAAAACATACACCAAAGGTACATACTGATTTTCATTTTGATATGATAAACGGTTTGACCTGTAGAGTCTTCACAAAAATAGTGGCATACTCACCCACCCACCCACTTTAAAACGTAAAAATCCATTGAAATCCCGACATCGATTTGTTCAACGATTACTTTACATTGCCTATACTATGTATGGTAAAGTAAAAAGCAGTGAACTAATTCCGTAAGTTTTTTATGGCGAACTTTACCTTGAAATGTAAAGTTTTTTTTTAAATATACTCCAAAGACCATAAGGCGACCTACGTCTACAGAGTCCTAGTAAATTTAAATTATCATTTTTTATTCATTTATTATTACTATTTTCTTTTGCAATTATTATTATTGTTTTAATTGGTTTTTTAATGAATTACTTAAGTTTAATTTCATTTTTTCTATTTATGTTTTTTTATTTTTATATATTTAAAAGTAAAAAAAAATATATATCCCGTTTTTATATGTATTTTTGTATGGTTTCTTATTGAAAATCGAATTTCAATTTGCATCGCTTTGTTTCGCCACGTATCCGTGAAGCAAACTAAGGTTTTGGTGTATTTAATTTTTTCCTACTAAACGATTGTTTTAGCTCGAAACACTTTAAAATTTTTTATTGCCTTTAACATTTAATTTAAACTAAAAAATACTTACACACTAAAAATCACTACAATTAATATTGATTTTTATTTTAATGTCAAACGTACCTGCAAAGAAAAAAAAAAACAAGAAAATGTAACATTAGAAAACAAACTAATAACAAACAACAAGTATTTGAGTATGTAAACAGAAAATAAATAAATCTGCATGTTTGAAATCCTAAACTGGGTCATATTAAAATTTAATACAAAAAAAAAAAACTAGTGTACAAGTGCATTTAAATAAAAATACACATTTTTGTGTTAAATTCACTTTCTGCTCAAAACGAATGAAACACAAAAAAAAAAAAAAAAGAAATTGCAAAAAATTTCACTGTCACACAACATGAATCAAAGTCAGTTTGCCAATGGCCAAAGAAATTTTGCCCCACAACATCAACAATAACAAAATTGCAAAAAAAAATCACAAAAAATCAAAATGAAGAAATGATAAAAACACAGCCGACGGACCGACCAACAAATAACTGGGTTAACAAGTGTGTCTAACGCACATTTTATACTAGAAAATGAAATTACTTCCCCTTAAAGCCATACAACAGCCAAGACGCAGCAACAAAACTGTTGCAACACACATTGACACAAACGCACAGTTGGTTAAAAAAAAAAAATATAAAAATCACAAGAAAATGATTAAAACAAAACAATTATTTAGACAGACAGACGGACGAACAGACAGACAGGCAGAGAAAAAGTCACCAAAGAGAAAATTCTTACCACCCAAAATAAAAGACATCAAACGAAAAGGATCGAGAAATTAAAACAATTTCTCCTTCAACTAAAAGCATTCACTTCACTCCACTTCAAATTATTTATAACTTTTTTTTTCTTTGCCATCATTGACGTTTAAATGATCATGGGAAATTGTAATTTTTTTATTTATTTATTTTTTTTTTTTTTTGTATTCGTTAATTTTTTTTACTAGGAGTTTGGAGTTCTGTGTGATTTGCTAGTAGAAACTCTTCCAAGTAAAAAGATATTTTTATCAATCAAATTTTAGAAGAGAAGGAAATAAGAGGCGTAAACTTAACCATAAAAATTATTTTTAGTATTTTAAACTGTGTTCACATAACCGTAATTGGCTTTAAGCGTTTTATGGTTGTTGTTTTTTTTTTTTTTGTCTTTTATGTATTTCAGCATCGTTGAGACACGTTTAATGTGCTGCTTACGACAAGTTGTCTAAATGTTTAGAAAATGTTACTTTTAGCAAATCTAAAAAAGTAAAGGGTTCTGCAAAAGGGACCCCCTTTGTTATCAATACCTTATCAATTTTTATAATTTTTAAATATATTAAAAAAATAAAAACATAAAAATTTTATTTTACTACTAGAACCATCATAGCCTTTTGAAATAGCCCCTCCTACTTTTTTGAGAAAAATCTAATTTAAGCCATATTACCTCTAATCGAAAAGTTGGTTTCAAAACACTTGCCTTTTATGCCTCTATGCCAATTGGTATTTTTCCCCAGCCTTTTATATTGTAAATACGGCAACAAATTAAAAACTCCCATTTTTGGGAATTTTTAAATTGTTTTGGGAATTTCGGGATTTGCAATAATTAATCTTATTCTATTTTTCAATATTTATAAAATAAAAGCTAAAAATTGAATCTGCACAAAAAACAATTAAAAATATTTATCTTCCTAATTGGGAAAAAATAACCAAATCCTCCATCGGGCTCAATGCGTCACTCCCTCTTTACCTAGCGTGCAAAATTATTAGTTAACCAGCCATTTTAATATACCATTTACTAAAAGTAGAAAGGTTTGATATAAATTTGGCAATTTGTTCGTAAATGCCAAAATTTTCCTTTATGGTGGATCTTTTTAGTTAAATAAGGTAAGTTTACGATATCCATCTCTTTGTGTTAAAGTTAACCTGATACCAGCAGTAAAATATTTTATTTTAATTTCTTAGGTTGGAAGTACAAAACAACAATTGGAAAAGCTCGTTTTTTAAAGGGAAAAAAAACCCTTAGATGGCAAAAGAAATATTCACATAAGTTCAAGCGGCTAAAAAATGGGAAGAAACCACTCAGGAGCTAAATTGTACATGGCCATCCGTTGGAACAACAGCAAAGTGGTCAAATTAATTATTAACTAATTCAATTTTTTTCCTTTATAAAAAATTTATATTAATTATTTTTTTAAATTAATAATTAAATTGAAAAAATGAAAAAATGAAAAAAAAAAATTTTCTGGATTCTGACCTAAAAAAAAGGGCAAAGGTACGAAACCAAAGCGCCAGGGTGTGATTAGCCTTCAAAATCTGGAGCGCGACCTATACCTTCGTATAGGAAGTGAGACTCCAAATTCAGCTAAGTAAAATTAATAAGAATTTAATGGTGCTCCTCCAGTGAAAAAACTGGAGTTTATTGGTTGAGTTTAATGGTGCTCCTCCAGTTAAAAGTTGAGATTTTAAAATGGTGCTCCACCAATCTACGACTTATTGAAATTAAAATTTCTAGGTTATATACGATAACCAAACGATTACACGTGACTGATTGAGCAACCACTAATAACATTACCATAGTACAGCTATTCGAGGACGCCAATCAGCCAGTGTGAGAACGAGAAGCAAAACACTCGAAGGCCGAGCAACTAGGACGGCCTGATTGACTTTAAACGATAATGCCAATGACGCACGCACGTGTTCCTCGACCCAAAGTTACTTTACGACTGCGTAATTTATGGTGTCAACTGATTAATATGTACTATTGTGAATAATATAATTGATTGAAATTCACAATAGTGCTGTTTCTATCGAATGAGCGCCATAACACTAAATGAAACTTCGTTCGACCACTGGCGAGAATCGAAAGTTGCTCATAGCTTCGCATTTTTTGAATTATTAAAAATTAGCCAAATCGGTGAAAAATAGCGGATTCAGTAAAAAAAAAATCGTTTATCGCAAGTTTATCGCAAATTAAATAAAAAAACACCATATTTTTAGCAAAAATAGTTTTATTACAAGAAATTATAATTTTCTTTTTCAAAAACTACCAACCTATTAAAAGTTCACTAAAAATCAGAAATTTCCTAAAAAAAAATCAATTTAAAAAAATCATCACCAAAAAATTATAATTTCACATAAATTCACAATTTTAATAAAAAAAAGAAATAGAAATTTCACAAAATTTTTATTGATAGGTTTAATTTCTTCTTTGTGAATTTTCAGAATAATTCACCAAAAACTAAAAATAGATATTAAATCAAATATCACCAAAAAATTAAAATATAGAAAAAAGAATTTAAATATCAGTACAGTAAATTCACAAGACATACTTTTTAAAGACAACACAACCTGCGAAGCTTTTTGCTTGTCTGCAGAAAACACCCAGAGTCTTTGGAAGAATCGAACCCGCAAACCCCAGACTGATTGACTAGCGCGCTACCAATCAGTCTATCGAGGCTCTAAATCGAAAAGTCATGAAAAATTTACTAAATTTTTAAAATATCACTAAATTAAAAAAAAGCAATTTCACCAAAAAGATAAAACCCAAAAATTCATAAACAAAAACCACAGCAAAAATTAACAAGAAATAAAAAGTGCACCTAGTAAACGAAATATCACCAAAATATTTACATTCTCGCAAAAAAAAAACAAAACTATAATTAAACCGAAAAGTGATAAAAGAAAAATTTATGAATATTAAATTATTAAGAGTACAATAATAAATGTGTGTTGTGCACGGTTCTATCGGAAACCCCTTTAGTAATCGTTTTTGATTTTCTTTCATACAAAGTATTATTTCCAAGTCGTTCTTGATTTTCTTTCTGTTGTTACTCTCTTTTTCTTAGTTTTTTTTATTTATTTTTTTTTTTTTGATTTTAGTTTCTTTGATGTTGTTGGAAATTTGGCCAGAGGAAAAACAGTTTTTACCTTAAATGTCTGCCTGCCACCACAAACACAAAGTCAACATTGACTTAAAGAAAAGGAAACTTATAAGATCTTGTGTCATTTTTCTAGATCCGTCAAATTGTTTGCTTGCGTGTTAGTGTTATTTCTTTTTTTTTGCAAATAAAATGGGTTAAATAAAACTTTTACTTTTTAATTTTAATCTAATATATAATCGTACAATAAAATACAATTTTATTAATTTCTTTTTTTTTTTTTTTTTTTGTCAAGCGTGTATTTTAATTTGATGCCAAAAAATGAAAATAAAAATTTCAATTAATAAAACATGAGTTTTCTACTCATTTATTGATTTTGAATGCGTGTTTTTATAATGACAAAATTACGAGAAAAGGTGTCAAAAGCAAACACGTTAAACAAGTTTAGTTTTATTCAACATCTTTAAAGATCAAGTTAGTTTAGAAAATAAATAAATAATTAATGAATTTGTTTACTGTAAAATGCTTTTACAAGCCAAGAGAAATATCTCTAAAATAAGACAAGTTTATAAATTTAAGTTAGCTGTGGAACAGAAGCAACTGAAAGTCATTTCTTATCTTATTTGGAATACTGAATTGAAATCTCCAATCCGTTTTGTTAAATCGGTTGTGGTTTTCGAGATTTACTGTTACATGCAAAAATGTGGTTAAATATCACTGATCAGTTCTGTCCTGGACATGTTACTGGATGGTTCTAAAAGTATTTTTTAGTCTAGTTTTCACAGGACAAACGGATTAAAATTGAGTTCACGAGGGTTTTTGCATATAAATCGTAAAATAAAGAAATAAAAAATGGGTAGTTATTTAGGATTTTATCGCATATTTGTCATCTGGCAAGCTTAAATCTGCTAACATGATGATGAGGTACCAAGAAAACTTAGTATCGTTAAACTCAATTGCTCCTGAAATTCAAAATCGTTCAGCACTTCCCATAATCTGAGACCCAATAAAAATTTCTTCTTTGATCTTTGCCTCACTGATTTTAGGGAATTTTTGTTTTCAATTAAGTAAACCCAGAGCCATTTTTGTCCATGACTTTCACAAAAAATTTCAAAAGTCCTAATTTAATATATAGACAAAGAACATTTTTGGATCGATCAAAAGATTTTCATTGTGAAAAAAATTAATTTAAATTCGTCGTGACGAAATCGATACACAGAAATTTTCGTATTTGGCAATTTCCAACCCTTAAATCGAGATACTTACATTTCACTCTGCTTTTTGGACAAATTTAAATTGCGCACTAGTTCTTGAATTATAAAAAGAAGTCCATCAGATGTACTGGTATCGAAATTTTGGTCCTTCGAGTTTTCGAAGCCTTCATTCTAATACTCTTTCCTTCTGAATCTTCACTCTGCTTTTTGGAAAGATTTAAAAAAATTTTTTGTGTGCATTAATTGGTTACAATTTACCATGAATTATAATTTATTAAATACATCATGTTGGCACGCATTATTGTTGGTTGGGTTGTGGTGTGCTGACTGTTTGTTGTAAAGTGATATTGTTTGATAAAACTTAAGGCAAGTTGTTGGTTTCAATTTCAGCCGGAAGTTACTAAGTTGTGTCTAACTTAACCACTCAATCTTACTTAAAAACTATCACCAGCACTAACTTATAAGTACAATAGAAACCATCAACTCTTTTGCTACTAACATAGAAAAACAAAACACCAGTAAAGATGCTTCTAGCCATCATGATTATGAGCGAACAAACGACCGAATTAAAAAAAATAAAGAAAAGTCAAGAAAAAATACAAAATGAAAAGAGGAAGAAAAAGACAAAGAAATGCATTCTTTTTTACAAATCAAGAAGCAGCTCCAGGCAACTACTTCAATAACATTTTATTAAATCCAAGTTTTGCTTTAGAGGCATCTCACATCTGACATCAATTTTAGACCAAAAATTTAATAAGAAATGGGCAAATTTAATAAGAAGGGTGCTGCTATTGAATAGAACCGATAATAATCTCAATGGTGTTACTAATTCATTAGCTTTTTAAAGCATTTCCGTTGGCATACAAATGAATTTATTTTGGGACGCAACAAACAGAAATTAGCTGGCGCACGGACGATCGACCAAAAATGGTGCTTCATCTGTAATTATCTGTAGTATAGAGTCGATACACTGATTGATAGAGCGCTAAATCGCGAGTGTCAATCGGTCTGGAGGTTGCGGGTTCGATTCCCGCCAAAGACTCTGAGTAGAATTGTAACAGTACAGGTTAACTTGCCTCGTGCGTTTTATAACCGATTGGTTGTCAAGTACAATAAGAACCTTTCTTCTATGCTCCCAACTTTTCAGCAGTTGAATCAAGGCATGCAGCAACCCTAGCAATTTTGACTGGTTGCTACTTATATTATCAGCTGTGTTTTTTTTTTTTGACACTTAAAATATTTTACGTAAAATTAGTTCGAATGCATTCGAATATACTAATTAGTCAATTTATCATTTTTGGATCCTGATCTCAAAAATGAATCAATGATCAAGGGTGTTTGTTTGATTGTTTTTTTCGATATTTGATTTTATTGTTTCTTTTGTTGGGATATGACATTTATGGCAAAAAATAATATGATAACTTTTCTTTCGTGTTAGTAATAAATGGATTTACTTAAGCAGAGAAAGTTATTACCGAAACAAAAGTTCTTGTGTGTTGGTGATTCGTTGATATTTTGAGATTTTAAAAAGTAAAAGTTATAAATTTTATTTAACTAAAAAAAAGTAGCAATCAAAAATACTTGGACAACAATGAAAAACCCACATGAGACATTTAATATTTAAAATTTATAGTTGTCTTTTCTTCATTCAAAATACAGGCGTATCTTTGTAGTGAATTAGTGTGACACCTGACAAAATTAGAAATTTAAAAAGACAATATCACGAATTGTTAAATTATGAAACATTTGATGAGAAAATAAATTTATAATTTATTTTTATTATCTGCAAAAAATAAATACAATGGATATGATTATATAATTTGTGAACATTAGTTTTGCTTTAACTTTCACAATTTGGTTAAGAATATTAATAATTTAAAATAAAAAACAAGAGAAACATTTTATCTAATTTTTGGTGTAAAAATTTTATGGAAAATTTTTTGTAAAATTTTATAGAAATTTTTTTGTAAAATTTTATAGAAATTTTTTTGTAAAATTTTATAGAAATTTTTTTGTAAAATTTTATAGAAATTTTTTTGTAAAATTTTATAGAAATTTTTTTGTAAAATTTTATAGAAATTTTTTTGTAAAATTTTATAGAAATTTTTTTGTAAAATTTTATAGAAATTTTTTTGTAAAATTTTATAGAAATTTTTTTGTAAAATTTTATAGAAATTTTTTTGTAAAATTTTATAGAAAATTTTTTGTAAAATTTTATAGAAAATTTTTTGTAAAATTTTATAGAAAATTTTTTGTAATATTTTATAGAAAATTTTTTGTAAAATTTTATAGAAAATTTTTTTGTAAAATTTTATAGAAAATTTTTTTGTAAAATTTTATAGAAAATTTTTTTGTAAAATTTTATAGAAAATTTTTTTGTAAAATTTTATAGAAAATTTTTTTGTAAAATTTTATAGAAAATTTTTTTGTAAAATTTTATAGAAAATTTTTTTGTAAAATTTTATAGAAAATTTTTTTGTAAAATTTTATAGAAAATTTTTTTGTAAAATTTTATAGAAAATTTTTTTGTAAAATTTTATAGAAAATTTTTTTGTAAAATTTTATAGAAAATTTTTTTGTAAAATTTTATAGAAAATTTTTTTGTAAAATTTTATAGAAAATTTTTTTGTAAAATTTTATAGAAAATTTTTTTGTAAAATTTTATAGAAAATTTTTTTGTAAAATTTTATAGAAAATTTTTTTGTAAAATTTTATAGAAAATTTTTTTGTAAAATTTTATAGAAAATTTTTTTGTAAAATTTTATAGAAAATTTTTTTGTAAAATTTTATAGAAAATTTTTTTGTAAAATTTTATAGAAAATTTTTTTGTAAAATTTTATAGAAAATTTTTTTGTAAAATTTTATAGAAAATTTTTTTGTAAAATTTTATAGAAAATTTTTTTGTAAAATTTTATAGAAAATTTTTTTGTAAAATTTTATAGAAAATTTTTTTGTAAAATTTTATAGAAAATTTTTATGTAAAATTTTATAGAAAATTTTTATGTAAAATTTTATAGAAAATTTTTTTGTAAAATTTTATAGAAAATTTTTTTGTAAAATTTTATAGAAAATTTTTTTGTAAAATTTTATAGAAAATTTTTTTGTAAAATTTTATAGAAAATTTTTTTGTAAAATTTTATAGAAAATTTTTTTGTAAAATTTTATAGAAAATTTTTTTGTAAAATTTTATAGAAAATTTTTTTGTAAAATTTTATAGAAAATTTTTTTGTAAAATTTTATAGAAAATTTTTTTGTAAAATTTTATAGAAAATTTTTTTGTAAAATTTTATAGAAAATTTTTTTGTAAAATTTTATAGAAAATTTTTTTGTAAAATTTTATAGAAAATTTTTTTGTAAAATTTTTTTTGTAAAATTTTATAGAAAATTTTTTTTGTAAAATTTTATAGAAAATTTTTTTGTGTAAAATTTTATAGAAATTTTTTTTTGTAAAAAATGTATAGAAAATTTTTTTTGTAAAATTTTATAGAAAATTTTTTTTGTAAAATTTTATAGAAAATTTTTTTTGTAAAATTTTATAGAAAATTGTTGGTAAAATTTTATAGAAAATTGTTGGTAAAATTTTACAGAAAATTGTTGGTAAAATTCTATAGAAAATTGTTGGTAAAATTTTATAGAAAATTGTTGGTAAAATTTTATAGAAAATTGTTGGTAAAATTTTATAGAATATTGTTGGTAAAATTTTATAGAAAATTGTTGGTAAAATTTTATAGTAAATTGTTGGTAAAATTTTATAGAAAATTGTTGGTAAAATTTTATAGAAAATTGCTGGTAAAATTTTATTGAAAATTTTTGGTAAAATTTTATTGAAAATTGTTGGTAAAATTTTATTGAAAATTGTTGGTAAAATTTTATTGAAAATTTTTGATAAAATTTTATAGAAAATTGTTGGTAAAATTTTATAGAAAATTGTTGGTAAAATTTTATAGAAAATTGATGGTAAATTTTTATAGAAAATTTATATAAAAATTTTTTGTTAAATTTTATATAAAAATTTTTTGTAAAATTTTATAGAATAATTTTTGGTAAAATTTTATAGAATAATTTTTGGTAAAATTTTATAGAATAATTTTTGGTAAAATTTTATAGAATAATTTTTGGTAAAATTTTATAGAATAATTTTTGGTAAAATTTTATAGAATAATTTTTGGTAAAATTTTATAGAATAATTTTTGGTAAAATTTTATAGAATAATTTTTGGTTAAATTTATTTTTGGTAAAATTTTATAGAATAATTTTTGGTAAAATTTTAATGATTATTTTTTGGTAAAATTTTATACAAAATTTATTGTAAAAAATTATCGAAAATTTTTGTAAAAATTTATCGAAAATTTTTTGTAAATATTAATCGGTAATTTTTTGTAAAAATTTATCGAAAATTTTTTGTAAAAATTTATCGAAAATTTTTTGTAACAATTTATCGAAATTTTTTTTGTAAAAATTAAATAAAATTTATGTAAAAATTGATTAAAAATGTTTTGTAAAAATTTATCGAAATTTTTTTCTAATAATTTTATAGATAATATTTTCTAAAAATTTTATCAAAAATATTTTGATTTTTCTAAAAATAATATCAAAAAATTTTTGTAAAAATTTTATCGATAATTGTTGTAAAAATTTTATAGGTAATTTTTTGTAAAAATTTTATCACAAGCTTTTTGTACAAATTTTACAGGTACTCTTTTGTAAAATTAAGGACTTTCCTGCAATCTATATTGGTTAAAATGGTAAGACCGAAGCACATTGGGGGGCCATATTGACCACCCCAATGTTTCTTTTGACTGATCCTGATTCCCAGTGAGCACCCTGTTAGTCTCTCGGCTACATGTATCTGTATGGCTTTCTATAAATGTCTTGCATACAAAAAAACCGTACCGACCTAAAAACCAACAAAAATCGCCCCTGAAATCTGTACGCACAGTAAACCAGGCTGTATTGGTTAAACTACATGGAGACAAATCAAATGTACTTCATCACTGAAAAACATTTTTTATATGAAATTGTGGCTCATTCATTCTGGGGGAAAGTACTTAAAACATTGAATGACATTAAAAATATTTTTTTTTTTTTATTTTTAGCATCTTGTTGTTTGTTTTGTCTGAACCATATTCTTTCTTAGAATTTTGATAAAAAATTGAGCGTTTAATATCTAAAAAGGCAAAACTGGTTCACCATCCGCGGCGGTGGCATCTGAACTTTATCAGCCGTTATATTTATATCTTTCAAATGGCTACCAAATTGATTGTATTTTTGGGTATCATTTCTTGCCCAACCTTTACACGAAATTAGCAAAGCTGTCTTACGTGTAGCAGGTCTTTTAAGGTTTCTTGTTGTTTCGAAAGAAGTTTGATCTTTTACATCATTATATGCATCGAGTTTCAAGAGTGCTGATTTCAACCAGAAATTATATTCTATTGAAATTGGTATCATGTCATATCAAATTGTCCACATGTAATATCAAATTTTTCTCTTTAAATTTAAATGGTCTTTATGATCAAAAAATAAACTGTTATTGTTATCAAATTTAAACAAATACAAAATGTTATAAAAATATGTTTTATTCTCATATTTCCATTACTTCCTGATTTAATATAATAGTGTTGAGGTGTCATTGCAACAGCAACAACAAGAACAATAACAACAACAGCGACAGCGACAACAAAGTTCACCTAATGACCATTAACGAAACAAATAAAAAAGTATCACCAGTAAACTAGGTATTCATTGTCACCATCATTATTCGTAACATTTATGGCTTTGACTCAAGTGGGAAATTGTATTAATAACCAACACAATAGATCGTGTCATACAACAACTTTAGCTGCAACTTCAACAACACCACCACCATCATCAACATCATCATCATTAACATCATATGTAGCAGCAGCAACCCTAGCTTGGTATATCTGTCTGTCAGTCTCTCTGCTGTATAGTCAGTTGTCTCACTACTTCCGTCTCACGGTCTATTGACCATAACAAAAAGATAAAATGCATTTACATGCAAACAAAAGAAAAGTATCAACAATAACAAACATTCATTATTTGTATCTGAAAGTGTCTATATACATATGCATGTTTTTGCTTAGATACATATTAGAATATGCATTCTATTTTGTTATAATTATGAAATCACAATTAGAAATGTTGCTTGTTTTTGGTCGTATTAAAATTTGAAATAAAACAAAAAAATATATTATTTAATATTAAAAGCTTAATGGCTGTTCGCCCGTAACAGTTATGAATTTTATTAAAAAAATCTGAAAGTTATTTTATTTTTTGTTCAACAGAATTAAAAGTTATTTTTTAACTTTATTAACAATCGTACGTTTCAATCATAAAAAGATCTGACAGAATTCTATCCTACTCAAAAATCCTTTTAAAATTGACGATGTAGATGCCACATTACATACAAAACAAGATTTTGCAACTCTGATCGCATGGAAAAATACTACTTTATGAATTTTCTCAAAAGATTATCAAATCGAATATCAGACCTATCAAAAAGTCGACCACACACATACATTTCTAATCCACACTATCATACTTTTTTGGCACACATGCTGTTTTTGACAGATCATGCGACTGAGTATGATAGTGAATCATCATGGCCTTTAGAGATATTCTTAACTTTTAATAATAATAAAGTAACTTTTTAAAGCAGAATATAGAATTCTAAATAACACTGGTCGTCAAAAAGAAAAAATAGTCGGGAGCTCGAACCTTTTGTGTGCTGAATCTAAATCTCTTCACAGATTTTTTCTATCACGTGTTGTTTTCGAGATATTATTATTTAAATAAAATACTGATATTGGAACTTTAAATACGTATTTATTATGATAACAATGGTCGGCAAAAAAAAAAACAAAGTCGGGAACAAGAACTCTGTTATGTGATTTTAATTTACTTTTGTATGTTGAATCCAAATCTGTTTACAGATTGATTTTATCACGTCTAGTTTTCTGGATATTCTTATTAAAATAAAATAAAAATATTAAAATATTAGATATGTAGTTATTGTGATAACAATGGTCAGCAACAAAAAAAAAAACAAAGTCGGGAACAAGAACTCTGTTATGTGATTTTAATGGACTTTTATATGTTGAATCCAAATCTGTTTACCGATTGATTCTATCACGTCTAGTTTTCGGGATATTCTTATTTAAATAACATACTAGTATTGAAATATCTAATAGTTATTATAATAAAAGTAAATAATTTCAATGTGTTACATAATGTTTTTCAAAGTAGGTACCTGCACTTAATTGTGAATAAAATCAACATTTGTGTATGGATTTTTATTATGGCTTATTTTATTCCTAGTATACCTAGCTTTCCGAATAAGAACAAAGATGTAAAAAAAATTTGATTTATTATTTATTAACATGCAAATGAGATTTGTTTAATTTCGTTTTATTATCTCTAAGTTAAAAAATTATTTTCATTACAAATTAGGTGATACATATTAAACAAAAGGGAAGCTTTAGGTGGCAGACTTCGTTTGCACCAACTGACCACAGATATATGTATATATGTTTCTTTTTACTCCTCGAGGGAGCATAAGACCATAACACGGTGATTCCAATAATCTCGTTCCACTTCATATGCAATCTCGAAAGTTCTGTTGTCAGTTGCCGCTTTCAGATATGCGCCGGTCTTCCGGCTCATCTGCTTCACTGCGGGTTCCAATCTAGACATTTCTTGGCAATATTATCGTCTAATATACAGAAGATGTGACCTATCCAACATCATTTCGTCTCAATTATTTCCTTTCTAATATTCTGCTAGCTTGCCTTCATCCGGAGTTGTTTATTGAATATTGTTACAGGTCACAAAATCCGCAGAGGCACTTGTTTATAAATACCCGAAGGCATGGTATGACGGTTGGTGCCATGTTTCAGGTCTCGCATCAATGTAACAGAGTGGATTTTATGTTGAAGTTAAATAATTTGATTTTGATTTGTCTCGAAATATTGGAGGTTTTGCAAACAGGGTTAAACTGGGCAAATGTACGCGCCTTATTTATGCGACTGAATAACTGGATATATCTGGTGCTGAGCCACCAGTTGTGTCAATTGTGCTACCCAGGTAGCAGAAGGACTTAACATCTTCAATATCTTGATCACATACGTAGAAATGTTGATCTGTATTACTGATTGATGCGGAGCGATTTTGTTTTAGGTATATTTATCTTCAGCCCAACCAATTTTGCGATGTCACTGATGGTGGAAATTTTCGACTGCATCTTTGAGAATGATACGTTGATATGTTGATATGTTGGCTTGTTGCCTTCTACAACAACTGATGATAGGTGATTAAATACAATTTTTGTCGTATTTCTTTATCTGAGATTGTTTGCTTACATAGATGATGTTTACAACCTAACACCATCCAAAGTAGCCAGATGAGAAGAATACTGAAGACGAATGTGGCGATCCAGAAAATGCATTACATTCTGCTTGTTTCGAAAATAAAATTTTCTCATTTTTTAAACCTAATTTATAATAAAAAATACTCTTTCAATTTAGAGACAATAAAATGTCTTAATAAATGAACATAAGCCTGACTTCAAAAATAATTTTTATTTTGTTTTTTAGGCAAAAATAATGATTTTATTAATGGTATTTTTAAGCAGATAGAGTTATTTTTAACATTTCTTAATATTTTTTTTTTTAACCAGAAATAGTTAAATAAATAAATAAATAAATAAATAAATAAATAAATAAAATAAGAAATAGTGGCTATTTTATTATTATTATTATTATTATTATTATTATTATTATTATTATTATTATTATTATTATTATTATTATTATTATTATTAATTTTTTTATAAAAAATACACTATTTTTAATTTTTATTTTTTAAGAAAGTTATTAGAAAAAATTAATTTCTTCAATTTATATTAAAGAATAAATAAGTGAAAAATTCATTACTATCAAATTGGTGTTCTTGAAACAGCTCTTCCAAGTTTGCTTGTATATGCTTTTCTCTTTAACGATCTAAAAAAACAGTTATTTTCGCACCCTGGAAAAAACAGCTAAAATATTAATTTATTAAGAAAATGTTGAAATTAACAAATCTGATAATATATATCCAGCTCTTAAAGACAACCTCTCTGTTGTTCCTTATCATATTTTTAACCGTTTTTATGTTTAAAATATTTAATGTTAAAATGTTTTATTATTATTCTTTTCATTTCTTACTCGTTTTTTTTGCGGAGCTTTGATAACTTTCAACCTGAACGCATAATTACACGTACCATTTAAATGTTTTTTTTTTTTTTTTCATTAAATTTGTTTAACTTTTACACAATAAATACATAAGTATACACATATTCATAACATAAGGTGATTAAAAATGAAATAAATGTCTGTTTGCTGCAACCCATTGACGGTAATAAACAACTGGCAAAAAAAAGTTTGAACAACAGACAGACGGACAGACAGACATATAGACCATCAGAAAAACGTGTGTAAACTGTAAAAGAACCTTTTAAACACTCAAACAAATACTCTGTTTGTGTGAAAGCTCTTAAATGTTAATTTATTTATGAAAATAAAAGCCAATAACTTCTTTACAACTTCGTAAATGGAAGGGTATTCACTTCTTTTTATGGCTAAACAAATATTGAAAATTGCCAAAAATTAAGTTTTGCATACAGATGAAATTTGAAGTCAAGCTCAAGTTTATTTTATTCTCCTTAAGAAATAAATTTTGTAAAAAAAAATTATTCGTATTAAAATTTTTGTAATTTAATCTGATTTTAACTTATTTTGCAGAAACTTTAATTTGACATACATATTTGTTCAATTGAAATCGTCGGACTCTACACTAGTTCCATATGTTTGTCGAACGTCGTAGAATGAAAAAAAGAATAAAAAAGATGAATATATTACCAGGTGGCATTATCAACGAAGCTGGGTGATAGAGTGAATGTCAAAGATTAATTCTATCAGTGATGGTAATGGTAATTTTATAAACGGACTTCCTTGGTCGTCAAAAAACTGCTACAACATTTTTTTAAACCCAAATTATTATAAATCTAGAAATTGATTGTTGTGGGGTACGCTAGTTTCTATGGCCATTACGATAAGTGCTTAATTTAGCTTCCTGATAAGCTAGAGATAACTTTAAGTTGAAAATTTTTTTGGACTAAACAAGAATTAAGTCAAAGCAATTAAACGCCAACTACAAAGCTTAAACAAAAACAACAACCGACATTAAATTTGTTTAAATTAATTTTAGATTGATTTAACATTTTTCATTTTTCTTGTTGCGGTTTTATTTATTTATTTTATTATTTTATTAATTATTTATATTTTTATACCCTTCACCAGCGGTAGAAAGGGAGGGGAGGGGTGCTAGCTTCAATATAAAGAAATTTTTTTTAGGATTTTTTGTGTTAGTTTCACCATTCTACCGCAATATAGAGTTCAGGAAGGTCCAAAATTTCACAAAAAAATTTAAAAAAAAATTTTTTCAAAAAATATTTCAAAAAAAAATTTACAAAAAAATTTTTAATAAAATTTTCACAAAAAATTTTTAATAAAATTTTCACAAAAAAATTCAATAAAATACAAAATTGTTTTTCATAATTTAAAAAAAAAGAACTGTTCTATAAAACTTTTATAAAAAAATGTTCTATAATATTTTACAAAAAAAAATTTTTTTCAAAAATATTTTTCTTTAAAATTTTTACAAAAACAATTTTCTGTAAAATGTTTGCAAAAATAATTTTCTGCAAAATTTTTACAAAAATTATTTTCTATAAAATTATTTAAAAAAACATTTTACAAAAAAAATTTCCAAGATATTTTTACAAAAAATTTTCAAAAAAAAATTTAAAATAAAATTTTTACAAAAAAGTTTTAATAAAATACTTACAAAAAATGTTTTATAAAATGTAAATAAAAATAACTGTTCTATAATATGTTTACAAACGAATTTTCTATAATAATTTTACAAAAACATAGTCTATAAAATTTTTACAAAAACATTTTTCTGTAAAATTTTTGCAAAAAAATGTTCTATAATATTTTAACAAAAAAATTTTCCATAAAATTTGTACAAAAACATTTTCTTTAAAATTTTTACAAAAACAATTTTCTGTAAAATTTTTGCAAAAACAATTTTCTGTAAAATTTTGGCAAAAACAATTTTCTGTAAAATTTTCAAAAAAAAATTTTCTATAAAATTTTTTCAAAAACAATTTTCTACAAAATTTTTACAAAAACAATTTTCTAAAAAAAATTCTATAAAATTTATACAAAAAATTCTTTAAAAGTTTTACAAGAAAATTTTCTATACAATTTTTATATGGTTAGGAATTTCAGGTACTGTATCGATTTTGCTGATTAGTGGAAAAAAGGGCAGGGTATTTGGGTCACTTAAGCTGAAACACTTTTTTGATACTCTAGATGTTTTCGTGGAGACATGTGGTAGCGGTGTTGAATATCGCCCTCTAAAAAAGTTAACCTTCTAAAATGACTCAGAGTCATTTAGGGCTAAGTCTGCTGCATTCATTGCAAATAAGCCTAACGGAAGTGTTTGTGTCTATATTGATTTTAATAAACCCCTTTTATGCTCATGTCGCTGTTTCTGGGTAACCAGCAATAAAAATTTGTATCTATTGAAATAATAACATTCATTTAGTGCAACATTGAATGATCAACGGCTAATCGGTAGATTGTTTGATAGGACAGACAGACGGTTAATTTTAAAGATGGAAAGATTGATTGATGGTTGGCTTCCAGTAACAATGGACAATTGACAATTATGTTATTGATATTGTATTATTATGTTTTTTTTTTTTGTTTCTTTAATTTGTTTGTTTGTTTGTATTGTAAAGTGAAAGATAATGATTGGTTGATTGCTTCGACAGTCGGTTTAAGCAGGAGATTTATTGAATCAAAGCTAAATGTATTTCACTTTTTTTATATATTTTAATAATTTTCTAATATTATATAATGATATTTCTCCACTACATACAACAGCATAATAACATACTCATACACATGGAGAGTATTTACGCCGCCAATAAAGTAAAACTAAAACTTTATTTCCTTCCGCAATTGAAAAAGCGCGGAATCAATTTTTCTTTGCATCAAGACACAACAAAATTAACAGATTTTCTTTCAGTTTTTTTTTTTTGTGCATATTTTTTAGTTTTGTTAATAAAAATAAAAATAAGAAACAAAAACAAAAACCTTTCATTTGTTGTTTTAAACACCAAAACGATCATATTTTAGTGGAAGTATTTAAGAAGAAAAGGAGCTTAAAGTGAATGTTAAAACGTCATAAAACTTTTCCATAAAAAAGCTGTAATTAAAGTAACGATTTTGCCATAAACCTAAATTATATAAATTTCGTCTTCTTTTATTTCAGAAATTGTTGGTTGAAAAGACCATCAAATCAAACATTATGTTTAACGAAAACCAATTTATATTTACAGCACATTTAGATCAATTTTATTTTTATTTATTTTAGCTTTAGTTCTTTTCTTATTTTTATTTTTATTGCATTTGAATTTCGATTCGAAAACCGCTGTCAATAAAAACAGTTACATTTGAAAACAAGAGAAGATAAAAAAGCTATAAACTATAAAATGCCAACATTTATATAAAATTAAAGCAAAAATTATATCAAACCTGGAGATCTGGTTTTCTTGATTTTTTTTCTTCTCTTTTTTTTTTGTAATTATTCGTTATAATATTCTTCACATGTAATGAAAACATGATTCACATAAATTTTGGTTTAAATAAAGCTGTAAAAAGCATAACAAAAAAACAAAATATATTACGTTCTTATTTATTAAATAATAGAAGCCATCACGGTTACGAATGTGTTTTTTTTTTTTGTGTATCGCGAACAATTGGTGGTATTTACTTTTTGAAACGGTTGTTCAGAATAAAAGGCAGAGATCATTCAACTTTGATAACGAAAATAATAAAGAAGAAATATTGTGAAACGAGCTGATACTTATCTTTTTTACCACAAAAACTAAGTTCAAAACAATAAGGATATTCACTTGAGGCATTAAACAACAAGACAACAAAAGTGTTATATTCGGCTCTAACAAAGGATGATCAGAAATAGTGTACCGTTTACCTACACCCTTAAAAAATATTCTCGTTATATTTACGACTTAATTTGGATTTTAAATGTCTTTAGCTAAAATGCAAAAGGCTTTGCTAACAAAAAATTCAAAATCGAGTTTTAATTAATTATTATGAATGCCATTAAACTGGATGTCTTGACAAAACTTTACAATAATTACCCTTTTATTAAAAAAAAAACTAAGGGACGGATAGTGTAGTAGAGTTTTTATTTCTTTAAGTTTTTTCTTCTCCTTCAAAATTATATTTTTGTTAATTACGCCTTTTTGCATTTTAGCTAACGATATATAACAGAAAAAGCTCTCCATTTTCCTAGCCCAGAAGCAACTGACCAATAGGTCTCCGAGTCAAGGTATGTATGTAGATTAAACCAGCACTATCCTTTCCATTAGCGTAGGAGAACATATTTCCTAGGGGTTGGGGCAAAACCACTTTTAATAAAAATTAATTTTATAAAAATAATTATATGTATAGTGCAATTTTTCAACACAGCAAGTCTGGAGGGGGCACCCGCCAGAATGGTGCTTTCTAACCTAAGCAAGAATATTTTAGTTATTTTATATGAATTTTTATTTTGGCTCTCGGTCTACAAAATTAAGTTCTAAAGGGTGTTTTATTGAAGATTTTCTTTCCGGCAGAGCGATAAGGTCATGCACTTACGAATGATTTTTTTATTTAATTTTTTATTGATGTGATTTTTTTATTTCTTCGCCAGATCTAAAGGTTTTTGAAACATGAACTCACCAGTAATTAAACAACTGACACAGCAATAATTTTAAATAGGTTAACCCGCCTTAAAATATTTTATATATGTATATGAGACCGCGCACAGAGAAAGGGTTAGATTGAGCTTTCTCACGGAACCCCACTCAAAGTCACGTTAACATTTTGGTTCATAATCGGTAATTTCGGAGTCATATGGTATGTTAATCCCGTTTCACACTATAATACTTAGTATTAAGATTTCCATTGGATTATGTAAGAAAGAAATCAAATGAAAATTGTAGTGATTGTCAAAAACTCTTTGCTCAAAAAATGAAAAAACGAAAAATATGAGAAAGAAACAAGCCGATACGGGACTCTAAACAGCTGCTATTCATATGGACGGCAGAGATGCCGGATCTTAAGTATGTTTGGTCGTTCAAGTTTTCATTTCATTTAACAATTTCTAGACCTGGCAGAAACTCAGTACATGCGTAGGCGATAAGGCTGAAGGCAATTTTAGGCAGGTGCAGGACAAAGAAAAATAGCAACGACGGCGGCGAACTATCGTCTGCGACTCACTCAGCTTGGTTCATTGCTTAAAAAAAAACAACCCTGATAAATGAAAAATCTGATCGTTTAGAAAAATTTCTAAAATTTCCATTTCCTATTTGCCCTCCTTGCAGGAGCATAGGACCAATCAATGTTTTCTGGCAACCGATAAGTAATATACGACTAGATTATTTTCATTTCATTCTCGTGCTGTCAATAGTTTTTAATCTCGACTATAGTGAGTTCATACTATCGACAGGTAACCGTGTCAGCCTCTTGCAAAATATAATCTAAAATTATTATGCCTGATAAATGGACACATACTCCCCAGACGCAGTATTCAGAACATGTTCAGATCGACTGAGTAGATACACGTTTCTGAAGGAGAGACATTAGTAAAAATTCACAAAAACGTCCGATGTAGCCTTGCGACTACAGCCTGGAGATAACGACAGATTGTAAAATCGCCTGGTGGGAGTTTTGTGGCTATACATGACATTACTTAAGTTGAGCTAACTTACAAAATATATATTTGTCCATTCTTATAGTTAAAAGCCCTTGAGCAAATTTATTCTGATTATTTTGTATTTGTACAAAATAATGAGAATATATGACTTTATAGAAAAGAATACTGCAGCAGATTACTTATGCTTTGGGTATCTTTGTTCATGAAACGTTAGTTGGGGTTTGCGCTGCAAAATGACATCTTTTTACTTTCTTGGTTAGACACTCACACTACCGCTACTAAGTAACAGTCATCTGCAGTCAACAGTTAGCCGCACATAATTAAGGCCCATTATTATAACTTGCCGATAGCTAAAGTTAGGATTGTATCGAAGAGATAAGTACTTTTTCGCTACAAATACGATGATAAGGCTCGTTACTATAACTTGCCTTTAAAGTACGTTAAAGGCAAGGTTATCTTTAGCTTAATTACAGTAACGAAAAGCGACTTATATCTCCGATAAAATCCTAACTTTAGCTATCGGCAAGTTATAATAATGGGCCTTAATTATGTGCGGCTAACTGTTGACTGCAGATGGCTGTTACTTAGTAGCGGTAGTGTGAGAGTCTAACCAAGAAAGTAAAAAGATGCCAAACCCCAACTAACGTTTCATGAACAAAGATACCCAAAGCAGAAGTGATCTGCTGCAGTATTCTATTTTGGGTTTTTACGAAAAGACATATAAAACGAACTCATGGCAAGAACGAAGTAAATACTAAATAAAAATTACACAATATTCGTAAGAAACCAATTTAATATTTTGATTATTAAAGCTGAACTTGTATAGAAAATAAAATAAGTTCTGAGCCATAACACCTCGTTCTCTCTCTTTTCTTTATCAAACACAATTCACCTTCTAACACTTCCTTTTTGCTGTTGCAACTTGCAACAAACAACACAGAAACAGTCCGTCTATAAGTGGTTGTGGTTTGATTAAACTCAATTTGAATTTATACTCACTCGTACAGGTACTTATTTGTCTATAATAATTTTACTACTTGTTTTAAAACGAGTGTTAATATCCTGCTATTAAAATTAAATGTTCCCCCATTAACCAGCCATCATCATCATATTAAACCATACTTTCTTTCTTTTATCTTTTATGCCACTTGGAGGAAAAAAAAAACGAAACAAAATATTCTGGTCGTTATCAGATACAACGATAGACAGATACACATGTTTCTTGTGTTTTGCACGGTGTATTTTGTATAAAATTTATTTTTATTTTTATTTTTTAATTTTAATATTAAACTCGATAACAATGAGCTCGTGCCAATTTCCGTTTTCTAGTTAAAGCAACATCATAAACGGAGGGGGAAAGATACCAAATGAAGTTTTTCCTGTTTGACAATTCACCGAACCAAAACACATGTTTATTATTATATTTAAAATGCATTTTCTTACTAAAAGGATATAATTTACTTTTTTATTTAAAATAAAAAGAAAAAAAATAAAAAAGTGTAATTATAATTTGACAGTAAAGATATTTTTAGCATGTTGTCCCATAAACTTATCAAATATTTTAATCAAATATAAAAGAAGATCTTAAAGAAAACCCTAAACAACAATTAAATTACAAAATAATATTTTGCAATAATTGCATTGAGGAAAAAAAAACAAAGAAAAAAGCAGACCTAAAATTAAACTGCCACGTACAGAAATAGTGTTGCAACATTACAATAGCAATAACAACTACAACAGAAACATCAACATCAACCGTGCAAAAATTATTTTATTTGAATTTGTGTTTTGTGTATCATGTGCAGCTGCACTTCTTAGAAAATCTTAAGATCTTGATGATGTCGGTGATGATGCAAACCGAAACAAACCAAACCAAACCGAACCACAGCCTTAATAACAGAAACCTTCAACAAAGAGGAACAAACATTGAAGAAGTCAACATGTAAAATATTCAAACACAAACAGGTAACTATTCCAATCAACACACGTGTGATTTTAAAGACTGGACACGAGAACAAAGACGTTTGTAATTTAAGGAAATGAATTGTTTTTATTTTAAACAACTTTTTTGCAAATATTTTCATAACACAGAATTAATTTATCAAAAATATTAACAATAGCGTATGGACTTAAAATCTTAAAACTTTAAGTCAGAGCACCGAAATGCTCACTCACTGCTCAATCATGTGTGAGTAAGTGCATTTAAGTTTTATTTCTGCTTCTTTTCATACACGTGTGAGAGACTAAAACATATTTACTGTTTTTTTTTAATTTCTGAGTAAAAAGATTTATATTTTCCCTTCTATTCAAAAGTGAATAGAAGGTAAAGTGCTCATATATGAGAATTTACAATTTTGTGAATTTTTCATAAAGGACAAGATCGTAGAAAAATGTTTGCATTAAGTATTCTCATAAATGTTTGTATGTATGTTCACATATTTTGTAATGTGCAACTGCCGGCATATACAGTAACAATGTGTATTATGAGAAATTTCATAAATGAACACTCATAAATGAAAACGTTCATAAATGAAAAAAAAAATTTCACACATTTATGTAAAAGAGCATTAATGAGAATGAGCTAATTCATTGCTTATCACATATGAATAATACGGATATTCTTTGTTTTTCACCGTTCATATATGTATGTTAAAAAAACAGTTCTTGATTTTAGAAATCTCATTTATGAGAAATATCATAAATGTTAAAATTTCAACGCTAATATGTGAAAAATTCTGAACCCTGCTTTCAGCAGAGACAACAACTTATATATGTGACCCCTTCGTATACGAAAGTGAACTCCCAATATATTGGGAGATCAATCACACAGTGTTTTGAAAAAGTTTTATTTCGGAAATAATTCGGTAGCTCATGAACCACTAAAGATATCTTAATAAATGAATGAGTTACACAGAGGCAAGAGGTATTATTAAGAAGAGTTGTGGGTAAGCCCCAAAATTGTGTACTTCTAGCATAAAACTTTTTTGAAATGCCCGACCTTAACTTAGTATTTTTGCCGTGGTCTACTTATTTATGATCAGAGTTTTATTTTAAAATATTGGCTGCACTTTTTATAAAATTTAGAATAAAATAGTAGTAAATTTTGTTCTGGTATCGTTTCGTTAAAAAGTTACAACTCTCTGAATTGGGAAAATGTAAATGTAAAGTAACCTTCTTTCAGGGTTTAATTTGTTGTTGTAGTTGTCAAATTTTGTACTTTGACCCCTGTGAAAATTAAAGATGTCTTTATATTAGAGTTCAAAAATTAAATCCGCGTAACAGACAGAAAAATAATAATAGGCTTTTGTTCCGACTCTTTGGATATCTAAAATAACAATAACCACTTGACATTTTGTAAAAACTTCTCCCAGCACCTCCTTTATTTTTATGATGTAAAAGATCATCATAAACTACAGACTTTGGTTCACAAGCAGCCATAAATTCAGTTTGAGTCTAGAAACTTAAAGGGTTTTTTTACTAATTAAAAAACTACAAGAAACTAATCTCAAAATCAGTGTGATAAAATAAAACAATAAAAATAAATATAAAAATAAAAACAACAATAAAAAACGTGGAAGGGATTTTTTTAGATCAGTTTACACTTGTTCTTCTTTAAAGCTCAAATTACCTGGTTTCTTTAATTACCAACACCAGAAAGATTAATTTTTCTTTAAAGTTTATGGCTCTAAACTTGAACTTGCCTCAAAAAACAAAGAAAAAAACACGCAATAAAAGGAATATGGATTTCTATTTTATGGTTGTTTTATGGTTGAAAAAATTTTATTTAAAACTTTAACTAATTTGAAATAAAACCTGGCCATATTCCAATGACCGTTATAAACTGTTTCTTGTTGGGTTTTATATGTCAATCACAACATTTTGTTTGTCAACACCACAGTGCTATTGCGAAGTTTTATTTGTTTTAGCTGCAGGGCTTAACAACTACTTAGAATGAACGCACGTACTTATATGAAATGGAAATGTAGTCGTAACCGTATGTTGCTGGTCGCTTGCATAGTAACGCAAGAGGTATTACGGGTGTCAGGAGTATATGTATGTTTGTCATGCAGTTTGTCATGCAGTTTGTTGTTTGTACATATAGTCCAAATATGTAGAAGCGATTGGAATTGGGATAAATCGATTAATAAATAGCTAAATTACACACGAATGTTGCCGACTTCCAGAGCAACAACTCGAAAAGATCTGTCATATATAGTTATAAGAACTCCTCTATTTAAACTCTGAATAATTGATAACGAATTACTATGGATTTTAATTTATTAACCGTTAATCGGTTACCCGATTAATTTGGTTATTAATTTTTCAAATAATTTAAAACTGATAGTCAGTTTCAAACAAATAACAAATAAATAAGTAAATTTTTAAATGCTCATTTGCTAATGAGTAATGAAATGAATTGTTTTTGCTTTAAGGTGACAGCATGTTAATTTGTTGTACAGTTCAAGACTTTGTACCACACATTAAGCAGATCCACTTCAACGTAATTTGTTATTTTGGAGGCTAAGGACTCTTTCTCTTTTTTTCTTCGAGAGTTTTGTGGTCTTCGAGTATTTTGCTGCATACAATAACTGAATCATATAACAAAGTAACAGAGAGAGACCATGAAACCCTAATGATATTGATCCGCCTGTATCTCTGAAATGGGTATAGCAATCCATAACAAAAATATAAAAATAAAAGGGGACACCCTTAATCTTACGCTTTATTAAAAAGTTTGCCAGTGAAGAATTTCCCGGTTTTTATTAAATTAAAAATATTTTTTTATTTTATATATTTATTTTAAAGTTATATATTATTACCGATGACAATTTAAGGCTTTTTTATATGAATTCTGGTGGAGAGCCTATGAAACTCAGAAGAAAAAATCACAAATTTGGATTGTACCATAATAAAATGGTAAAGTACCATAATACCGGAGACCATTAATACTCTTTGAGTGTAAAGACTTGGTAAAATACCATATGAAACTAATGATAAGCTCGTGGAGACCATCAAGTTGTAGTAGAGGATTTTTAAGTTTCCTTAACTATTTAGATTGTTAAATGCACTCTAAGACGATGTTTTGTTGGAAACACATATTATATATTTAGTAAAATTCCATCTAATTGGGGCGGACCAAAAAACTTTCTTACCTTGACTCTATACTGCTCGCCATTGATGGTATTGTTTTTACAGACCTTATTTTGTAAAGAAGTATCAATAACTTTTTTCATTCAATAAAGAGCACCAAACAGTGATTCACTTTAGAGGCATCAATTATGTTTATTGACAATAATCATTGAGCCATAAATGAGCCTCATCAACAACGAGAATATTGCTTATAAAACAATACCAAACTGAATCTTGATTTTCATGATAAGAGTTGTAAGATGTGGCAACCGTATAACAGTTTAACGCTGTCGGCAGCGCTTTTTTATTTTATAATAGTTCCATAGGAATTTTTTAGAATTTTATTTTATACTAGCTATGCCCGCCACTTCGTGCGCGGCCTTGCAATATTTTTTTCGATTTTGCTTTGAAATCAATCCACACCAAATACCCTTACTTTTTTATTGCCCCCTTAAACTATGCTGCATAGTGGTTAGTGCTTCAGTTATGGTTTAAGTATTTACTTTATAAAACAGCGCCATCTGCCGCATTAAAATATACATATCCGGATATTGCTTCAGTTATGGTTTATGTATTTACTTTACTATTTTACGTTTCTCCACTTTCTCTTGGAAATAAGATATTTTTGAAAAAATATCCTATATTGGAATCAGGATACTAAGGTACCTCCTGACAACATTTTTTTTAAATCCATCCAGTAGTTTTTACGTGATGCGAACACAAAGAAAGAAGGACAGACAGAAAGACGGAAATGAGTTACTATTTTATTAAATGTATAGATATAGATAATTTTATTTATGCTAATGGATTATTGGTCAATTTACAACCTATTGTAGGTGTGCTAAGACCTACTTCCATGTGTTTATCTAATATCGTAGAAAGGCATCAGGACCGGAAATGTTCATGCGATAGTATTTTATGATTAAATAATTTATCTACCACTTACACTCTACAATAGCTTGTGAATTGAGTAACTATCTATGGGATTATTTGTTTTATTTAATACCAGCTATGCCCGCCACGTCGTGGGCGTCCTAAAAACGTTTTTTTCGATTTTGCTTTGAAATAAATCCACACCAAATATGTAGACTCATAATTTTACTTGAGTTAAGGTAAATATATTTTCTTTATATAGAGGTACCTATTCCTGGATACAATTCTAAAATTTATATAAAATTCTAAGAATATCCCTCTGACAAAAATAAAAGGTGCTGTCACATCACTGCCTGTTCTCTCTTTTCTCTTGGAAATGAGATATTCTTTCGAAAAAAAAGTACGCTATATTTGAATCAAAATACTTAGGTACCTCCTCGCAAAATTTTATTAAAATTAATTTCGTAGTTTTTATGTGATGCGAACACATACAGATATACAAACAGACAAAAATTCAAAAAATGGCAGCAAAAAAATTTTCAAAAATATTTTATGTACAAAAATGGTCCTGTTACTGTTTTATATAAATATTTTTAACCAAAATTTTTAATTCTACGCAAAGGGTAATAATCGGTGAAGATTTCGTATTTGAGTTTTTCCTAACTCATCCAAAAGCAGCTGTTGTTATTCTTGATGTAGATAAAATACTGATGTATCGTCACGTAACATGGTATCGCATACATATTTTATTGTCCATGTCTGTAGTTATAGACAACACTTTGTTTTAGTTATTGCTTTTCAAGTTTGCAGTTCTTTTTTTTCTATTTTTCTAGCCATATTTATATTGTTGTTGCAACCATAAACAGTTAATTTGTGGTGTCTGCCACACATACCTTAGCCATAGATATCTGTTGGTATTTAGTCGTACGTGTTTGCAAGTGTGTTTATTTTAATAACAATTATTGTGCAGAGTATGCGAGGTAGAGTATGAGTGCAGCATATACCGCTTCTTAAATGTTTGTAATTTACGTATCAACAGTTTTAGATCAATAACTTGAAGCAAAAAAAAAATTGGCTTACTAGAGGAGGTGCAGGAAAAATAATCACAATCTTAACAAAACAATAAGAAATAAAAATAATTGATCTATTTATTTTTATCATATTAACGCACGTTTTCAATTTCCTAAAAATTCCCAGTTATAGTTGAGTACTACAAAAGCTTTTTTACACGCATAAGGTAAAAGAAAGCTTTGAGGAGATATCCGAATTTTAACATTTAAATGTTGTCTAGTTTTTTTGAACTTCACAACAGGTGGAAGGGGTATATATAAGTTTGTAATTCCGATTGTAATTCCTACAATACTCATTTCCGACCCCATAAAGTATATATATTCTGGATCCTTATACATCGAAAAGTTGTTTAAGCGATGTCCGTCCGTTCATGTTCGAGTAGTAATGTCGTTTGTCAAGGCACCAGATGAGATACAGAAGTTTTAAGCCTACCAATTTGCCAGCAACATCAGATTATTCCTTTGGAGGCAGCGGGCAAAAAACTACGCCCACCTATATTTTTTTACGTTTTTTTTTTTTAATTTTTTTCGGTTTTGATGATTCGCTTTTGTTTTTTTTTTTTTGTTAAGTAAATATTAGACCGCGTCAGGTAGATCGCAAAGAATGCATACAGATCTTGGGGGACCAAGAACCCCCTGCGAGAGCTGATTTTGTGTTTATTTTTATGTTGGTAAGGTTTTTCTCTTTTGATTTGTATTAAAGGCATTTATAGAAAGCAATACACATAGAGGTAGCCAATAAACCTACATGGTGCCCACTGGTAACCAGGAGCAGTCAATAGGACCATCAGGGGCGTCAATATGAGGAAATTTATTTTAAGGAATTTTTTTCTCTATTCTGATCATTCTAAAGCAATATAAATTGCAGGAAATTCCAAATTTTTACAAAAAATTCCAAAAACAAATTAAAAAAAAATCTCAAAAATTTTTATAAAAATTTTCCAAAAAATATTTACAAAAAATTTTTAAATTTTTTTTATAAAAAATTCTGAATAAAATTTTCATAAAATTGTAAAAGAAACATAACAGTGTAACACAATATCTAGCATTATTATTATTATTAAATGGTACAAATTAATTTCAATTTTAAACTGATACTCTCATGAAACCCTCTTTAATTGCTTTGATATCGTTTTAATCACCATGCGATTGGAATTTTTGTTCAACTTATGGTATACATATATACAAAAAAAATTAAATTCCCACTTTTGGGAATTATTAAAACTTTTTGGGAATTGTGGGACAAACACTAATCAATCTTATGCTGTGTTCATTTTTTCAATTATATTAAAAGTTTTTTATACATGCAAAATTTCATGAGAAAAAATTTAATTTGCACAAAACTTCGATTCAAAATATGTTTTCCCTTTTTTGCACATTGCGATACCGAATATCGAATTTTCCCCCTGCTGATGATGTTAATCCATCATATTTTTTGCTGTTAAGAGTTTCTTATTCAATTAATTAATCCCAACAATTGTTGATTTGTCAATTGAATTAATGAATACAAAAATCATTAAAAATGGCATAATAACAGCAACCAACACAACTTGTTTAAAAACGAGTTAAAACAAAGTTAAATACAAACAAACAGGAATAAAACATAATTAATTAAATACATAATTATAAAATTTAAAGGTGTGTTAGAGTGTGATGGACACAAATGTATTTATAAAAAGTGGCGGTTGTTAAAGTTGAAGTTGTGTTTTAAATCTAAATGTTGCCAAGTAATTAAAGTGCAACATTTTTGTTGCTGGCAATTTATAATTTTGTTGCTGAAAGTGTGTGAGAGGTACAAGTGGTTAAATACCACTTAACTGTCACTAAAACTCAAAGTTGTACACTTAATTTTGTGTGTATGAGTGTCACTAAGTGCATGCCTACTACATAAACATACACATGTGAGTGTTAGGTACTTGTGGTTGCATAAATGTTTGCTAATCAGTGCGTTTGAAATAATGCAACAATTTTAACGAAAACAATTATTGATTGCGTAGCTGTGTGGCAAGACACAATATTAACTGGAATTTTTAGGCGTTTTTTTTTTGCAGTTGTTTTTGTTTTACTTGTAATAACAACGTTTTCATATATTAATCAATACATAATACTGCCAGGAGGATTGGTGAGGTATTTTTAATATCCACATTTACTTTTGAGGCATTTTGATAAACAAAAAAATAACAAAAATAACAGCAACCAGAAAGAGAAGAAGGAAAAAAAACATCCTCTTCAGGTAAAACAAGTTGGGATGTTACTGATTGCAAATATGGGTTTATAGTGTTACAAGAAAAACTTTGTTTTATATCAACTTGTTTTAATGCTTATTTCATAAATAATTGTCAAAAGTAAGCTGTTAATTAATCAATGAAACGCAAAAAAATACTTGTTAAAAAATTGAAATTCATAATATTGATTTATATTTAACTGAAAGATGAATGGTGATTTTAGATGTAATTAGGTCAAATTATCGAATTTAGGGTAAAGCAAGCTTGAATAATGTTCATAATCTAGTTTAAATTCAAATAAATGCAACCATTTAAAACTGGAAATAATTGTAAACAAAATAATCTTTCATTAGGGGACACACGACTTTGTAACAATGTTGACAACTTTACATCAGTGATGATCATTTTCTGATTTCCTATACTAACGGGTTTAACGCTAAACATTTCTGCCAGCGCAAAGTCGACGCACATACCCTAACGAGTTGCTCTATTTACATTTAAACAACGAAAATCAAATGAGTAGCAAAAGAATACAATGTGATGTATAGTGCACAGTGGGGCAGAATCGAAATATTATGGAAATAACTCAGCCAGTCAGTATAGGGCTAGACCAATTGATCCAACCCACCCTTTGCAGGTATCAACTACACCTTTAAGACCATTTATATTTTTTTTAAAAATTCAGTCAAACATAGGCAAGCTGTAAAATAATTTATAGGTGCTAGGTACCCCGTTTTGAGACCGGTGTCTCTGAAAAACGTATGGTGCCTAGCTTCAAAACTTCAGCTCAGATACGCAGATACTCCTCTGCTATACTCATGTCAAATTTTAGATCAATCAAATGACTAAGATATTTCCAAAATATGTTGATTCTGCCCCACTGTACACCGTCTAAAGGCATTTTAAATGTCATGCACGTAGAACCGACGAGCAAAACAAAAATATATTCTATTGCATTCAACTTTAATGTTGTTATTATTATGAAATAGCTGTGTCCACATACGTTAAGTGCGTCCTGACAATATTTTGTTCGATTTTGCCTTGAAAGTAATTCATATCAAATTTTAAGACTCTTATGTATTTACTTTATATAAAGGTATCCATCCCTGGATAAAATTCTAAAATTTATATAATATTCTAAAATATAGTGTAAAGCTCGGTTAAAGGCAGAAAGAAAATAAGTTACTTATTATTTTAAAACAGCGCCATCTTTTGCGCAACATTGCTGAAAATATACTGCTTTCAAAAATAAAATATGCCTTAAAGTATGCAGTATCTTTAAATCGGTAAAAAATCGGCGTATTTTCACTACTTTTTCTCCATTTTTTCTTGAAACAAGATATATGTGAAGAAATAAAGTATCTTATATTGGAATCAGAATACTAAAGTACCTCCTAACAAAATTTTGTTTAAATCCATCCAGTAGTTTTTGCGTGATGCGAACACGAAGAGAAAGACAGACAGACAGGAAATGAGTCACTTTTTTACTTTACCGTATGTAGTATAAGATAAAGTATAGTAATCATGAAAAAAAATCGAGGTCGGGATTTTGACGATTTTATACGTTTAGTGGTCTCCTAAATACATTTTGGCTATTTTCGCGATGATATCTGTGGGTGGGTGTATATGGCACTATTTGTGTGGAGTTTGTACAGGTCATATCGTTTGACATATCAAAATTAAATTTAGTATATGCCTTTGGTATATGATGATGAAGAGATGTACAGTTTTTGGGCGTAATCGGGAGGGGCAAGAGGTAGTTTACCCCAAGATGGCGCTGTTGTGTAAGTGTAAAAAAATTCTTATTTCCAAAACTGATCACATGAATTCAAAAATTTTTTCTTCTGTGCTGAAGGGGTGGCAAAGGTTAAGGGGGCAAAGGTTTTTGTAAACATTGCTATAATAAATCATCATTCATTTTACCAATGCTTAGAAAAACAATGAGTATAGGCGCAGGCAAGGCCAGGCACAATAAGCAATTAGAGACATCAATACATTTAACATTTTCCTTATGCTTATGGTTTATTTCTTGTTTGATTTTTCATTTTGTTTTTTTTTTTTTGTCGGCTTAATTACACAATTTAGATAAAGTTTTAAAAGACACACTTACAAGTCAAGCTCGTATTTTTTGCTGTTTGCAGTACTAAAAAAAAAACTGCCAACAAACTACACCACAACTTTTGTATCTACAGAAGATACTCTTACACATCCAACAGGTACCAAAACACCGGGAGAAAGTTCAAGTTCTTTTCCCCAAGAAAAAAAGTAATAAAAAAAATTAAATTTTTGTTAAAAGCCAATTTTTAAAAGGAAAAAATATTGTTTTCATTTGGTAAAATAATATTTAAAATTTAAAATGTTGAGAGTGCATAAATAAGTTGGGAGTCTTATCAGTAAAAGTACAATGTCGTGCTGTTTGGTAAAGTCAAAGATGGTGTATGGACGAACGTACAAAGTGGATGAATAGATGGATGCATGGTGTTGATGTTGCTGTTGCTGTTGGTGCCTAACTGCCTGATATGCCTTCTTGTATGTCGGTATTATAAATGATTATGTATGATTGGATCATATCCAAAACAGACAAAAAATAATTTTCTTGTATAAAAGTGACTGACTGAATACTTTCGCTTTTAAGAGGAATTATTACTTGCTTTGTATTGTTGTGGATAAAGATTGATGTGTGTGTGTCTTTAAATGTTTGAAACCCAAAATTTCAAGTGATAAAAATTTATTTATTTTTTGATTTTTATTAAAATAAAAGCTATACACCAAACAACATGTTTTTTGTTGTTTTTTACGAAAAAAACTACAAGATACTAAAAGTTTGAGACATAATTTCTTTTCTAAAAAATAAAATACTATCGAACACTACTTTAAGCCGCAGTTCAATGACTTTATTTACAAAAACATAGAATAAAAAATTAAACAAAAAATGCTGCCTTAATTATTTTATTTTTTATTATTTTCTTTTTAAAGAAATTATAAACTTTTCAAAAAAAAATTTTTTTTGTCCACTCATTGTTTCCCGCCAGGCCAGAATATGATAAATGAACTTTTGATTATAAATTTTTTCAATATTTTAATCGTCATCATCATCACCATTATCATCATTAATCATGAGCATCAACAAGGTATCAGAGAAAGTAAAATTGAACTTAAAAATGCAGTGATGACATTCATTTTCCATATCACCGATATTAAATTGCCAGTGGCCAGCATATTTTGAATTTAACTTGAACAACTCTTTGGGATGACATCAACAATAATTTGTTATTGTTTGCGTTAATCTTGAAAATGCCTTCAATTAAACTTAACAAAAAAATGAAAAAATTTTAATAAAAAATAAACAGTTACATTAGCAAGCTCATCCAATGGGTGTGCTCATGAGCAAGGGGTCATACTCGAACACAAAATAGCTCACTGATCATATGCCTTCTCATATCATACTATTAGTGAGCAAACCTTCGTATCATAAACGCAATTCGCTGACCGAGTAAAACGAACTTTCTATATTAGTGAGCGCCGTGCTTACTTATCATCATGTTCGAACCACTCAGTGTGTTTTGTTTAGTAGTTTTTGAAGTTTTGGTTTGTAATATTTTTGAAGACCTTAAAATGAACGTAAGTAATGTTGTTAAAAATTCTATTTTTTTTTTGTTTGTTTTTTGTTTGTTTGTCACTCAAACTGTGTTCGCGTTTCACTTAAAGCATAAAAGTCATTGAACTCGCCCAAGTTCAAGATTTATTCATACTTATTCTAACTTGCTTATGGAAACTCTGCAAGCTAACTGCGATAAGCTTTCTGGTCTTCTCTGTTTATTATTGTCCACTCATCGTTACTAGTTTTCTGCAATGGACAGACATGAATTCAATGAAATATTGTAATGAGTGTTTTACGACCTTCGTTTTTTTTTTTTTTTGCTCATGCAGTGCTTTAATATGAAAGTAGCAATAGCTGTTCGAAAGCGGGGCGGCTTTTTATGGCTGCCTAGGTGCCTTGGTGGGCTAGCACATAGTGTGCTAGTCTATCAAGCCGTGATTGTGGGTTCGATCGCAACCACAAACTTTGGAATTTTACATTACAAGTTGGCAGGAAGACCAAGATATAATCTGGGTGCCTACAAATGGTTCACCACGTTAGTGACAGCTCACGGACGTCAATTATTATCTGGTGCGTGGAAATAGGCTAACATAAAAAGTCTTTGGACCACGGGCAGACACATAATAAATGGAGATGCTAAGAAGACCTTAGCCTTAGGCAAATGTTATCAATTACCACAGACTCTATGATGAGGAAGAATTTCGGCATGTATCAGTCGCCAGTCTGAAATCACTACAGTCGAGAGTAAACGGATAGTGACAGCACGAGACTCAATGAATGTAAGGTATTAGTAAATCTTTGAGAAAGGAAGGAGGTTCGAAAAGGGGCCCATGAAGTATTATTATTAATGTAGAAAATATTACACATATATTTGAATCTTAATATAAAAAGAGAAACAACAATTCAGTGTTAGGGGTATTTTAAGTAAGCATTTGTTTCAGTAGGTTTTAAACCTAAATTAAAAAGAAAAAAACACCTAAAAAGAAAATTACAATTGTAAAGAGAAAAACTATACCGTAAATAGATACTATGTACACATTTTTATAGGGAGTGTCACTACTGGCAAGCTTGATTAGAGTTTAATAAAAACAAACAGTGGTCCTCATATCTAAAATGTTGAAAATTATTTTATGGTCTCCAGCGAAATTTAATGTTATTAAAAAAACGTTATTAATGCTGGACTCTTAAAAAAGTAATTTTATAGCGGAAAAAAAATATAAAAAAAAAAAATTCATTAAGGAAATGAGCAATTTTCCAAGAAACCAAAAGTAAAAATTTATTGCTTCATACTTGAATGGTTAAATAAATTAGTACATAAATGAATTTTTAATTTTAATACAATTGGGTAGGTAGGTCTCCACATAAAAATGCATTGAATTAAATTAAATTGAATTTTAAAATTTGTATGTCAATAGTGATTATTAAGAGGAAAAGGCAAAGAAGTGATGAAAACCTTTAAAATTTAAGCTTGATTGACTTTTGGGTATCATATACATACATACATTGTACATATGTATGTACAAGCCATAAAACAAGAAGCAAAACAAAAACTCCCTTTCTAAAATACATTTAACAACAACAAAAGTAATTCAATCTTAAAAATTCAAATGTCCACATATTTATGAGTATCGGCAAAGTGCGTGTCTTAAAGTTGAAGTGTGTGAATATGGACTTACAAGGTGCGGCAGCCACTTATTACGCAAGTTTTTATTTTATTTTTTTAAGTAATTGATAGTCCGCAGCTTAACCTTATTTTGTAAATCACTCACTCACTCGCACATGAGCACATAAACAATTGTATATGTATGTATGTAAATAAATATTTAATAAAATGTAAAGATCATTTCATAATCATATTAAATTTACATAAGAAATAGTTAAATAAAACATATTCAAATTCCATAATTATTGTATTTAAAAAATACCGCATACAAGATCATCTCGATTTTTTACTTTCATTGCCCCAGGCATCAATTTAAAACCCGAAAAATGTGACATCCTTGTTTCACTTCATGTTCACTTGGCATAAACATCGCAATTTACAAACCATCATCGTGTAATTAATCATTTAAAAAATTTAAAAAGTAAAACAAAAACGTATTCATGTGCAAAATCCACAAAATTATGCAATTATGGAAAAATATCTAGACATACATAATATGTATGTATGAACATGCTCATGCATGTTATTGCATTCAAGGGTTATAAACAATTTTAATGGCGGTTTAACGCTTTTATTTTTCTTGAATTATAAACTACAGCAATTATACAAAACCCTGTATTTAACCACAGCTTTGCTAATATTTTTCTCATTCAAATAAAGAAGAAAAAGAAAATAATATAAACTAAAATGAGAAAAATTATATGTGTACATATTACATACATACATATAATTTTTATAACATGCAATATGCTAATACACTTTAAAGCTCCAATACATGTCATAATTATGCAAATATTATTTAATATAATTTTACAACATCAAAAACAGTTAGAAAAATTTATTCACAAAATTCCTAACTACAAATTGAGTTGCAAACATATTTAAGAAAGTAATTGAAGCCTAATAATAGATAAAATGTAAAATAAATACATAAGTAAGAGTGGTATATTTCGTCGTACTGCATCCTACACTGATAGCAAAACCATCAAAACGCTCGTGAAATTTGACATCAATACAATGGCAAGTGCCTTCGTTTTTGACCCCGTGACACTTGTCATTATTGTTCGTCATTTTGTCTTTAATAATAACGAACATAAATCTGTCATTAATTCATTGACACACAAACATCAAATAAACGACAAATAGTGTGCAATGTGATGACAAGTTGTCATCAACATAATAAGTATTTGATAATTAAATAGCAAGAGAGAAGTACCACTCCCAAATTCTTTGGAAAGGGATGGAGTAGGGATGACAGGTTAAATAAGGGTAACACAGCTTTTTTTTTATAATAAAGCCTTGTACTCTGCTCAGTTTTTCATGTGGATGATGTCAAGGTACATATATAAAAAATTTTTACGAAAAATTAATGAAAAAATGTTGCAGAAGTAGTATTGAAATGTTTCTGGCAACATGTTGTCAAAGCTGTTTATTTCTTTATTATTTCATGTGGAATTTTTTGTAATTTTTTTTCTGGAAAATTTAGTAAAACAATGTGGTAAATTAAAAGCAATAAAATCGTAAAATTCTTTCAAATAGTTAGATAGACACCACATTTTAAATGTCCAAGTTTCCTTCTGAAATAATAAATGTTGCTAAACATTTTTTACAAATTCGAACAGAGTACTAGGCTTATCTCTGTAATGGCAAGTTGTGTTTATTTTATCCACGTCTACATTAGATAAAAAATGATAAACATTAACACTAACATCATGTTAGTGTAAATCCCCGTCTCCATTAGACATTAACACGTCTTAACAAAAGTAAAACTTCATATAAAAAAAACCTTATTTTTAACACTGGTTTTTTTATATGAAGTTTGACTTTTTAACCGACTTCAAAAAAAGAAGGAGGTTATCAATTCGTCTGAATGTTGCTTTTTTTTATGTTTGTGCCCGCAGAACTCAGTCATTTCTGAACCGATTTTAAAAATTTATTCTTTATTAGAAAGGAAATGCTTACAGATTGGTCCCATTTTAAGAGAAGTTCAGAATTTTGAAAATTAAAGGGTGTCCCCATACAACATACGTGTTTTTTACGTGTATTATGAACCGTAAAGGGCACCCTTATAAAATTTTAAAAAACTGTATATCACTATAGCTGCCAATAACAGAAATTAATAAAAAAATAAACTTAAAAATTAAAGGGTGTCCCCATATGTGACGTCAATTTAAATATATGAGCCATTTGAACGATTGTAGACAGTCACTTGAAAATTGGACAGAATGTCCAATATTTATAATCAGAAATTAAATATTTATAATTAGAAGTTAAAGGGTGTCCCAATAGTTAATGTAATTTGATGTATATTGCCAAACTTTTGAACCGTTACAGAGAGACGGTTGAAATTTACAAAGAACCTGTATATCTAAGTACTTTATAACATCAAGTATATAATTTTTGGAAACTAAAGGGTGTCCCCATAATTGATATAATTTAACCTATCTAGCCCTATCTTTTGAAACGTTATAGACAAACACTTGAAAATTAGACAGAATCTCCACTACTATGTCCCGTATAATAACATTTATAAATATTTAAAATTTTAAAGGGTGTCTCAATAGTTGATGTAAATTGATGCATATGGCCAAACTTTTGAACCGTTTTTGACAGACATTTGAAATTAACAAAGAATCTGTCCTTTAAAATAAGTGTTTAATTTAAAATTGAACATTAAAGGGTGTCCCCTAGGTGATATTGATTAAGCTATATGGCCATATCTTTGGAACCTTTACTTTTTATTACTGTGTCAGTAATAATAACTGTAAACAAATAAAGGGTGTCCTCATATCTGACGTAATTTGTCGTTATGGATAGACATTTGAATGTACAGAACGTATATTACTTGTCCGTTAGAGCAAAAAGTATAGAAGTATTTGATTTGCGTACTATTTCTTACAGATTACTTCCTTTTAAATTTTTAGTTTAGAATTGATGCACATATATTTGTTTTGTAGTCAGTTTTTTTTTGCAAGAATTATGTTAAGACATATCGATAGCAAATAAAGAAGGGGGTTTAGTCATTAACATGTCTTAACAAAAGTCAAACTTCAGATAAAAAACCAGTATTAAAAATAATATTTTTTTATATGAAGTTTGACTTTTGTTAAGACATGTTAATGGCTCATGTAGACGGGGGTTTACAAAAGCTGTTTTATAACATGACAATGTTGTTATATTTTAATTTGACAGTTGTATTATCAAACAGCGTCAACTGTTGCCCAACCGTGCTACTAATATTTGCTGGGCAATAAACATTCAAACAACATTGTTGGAAAACAAAAAATTATGTTCAAACAGAAAATGACATAAACACGCATTCGCCAACAACATGTACAAATTAATTCCATTGCTTTGCTGTCGTCATGTTTATGTTTTGTTCAAATTGATGGCTAGTGAAGACGGGGGTATTAAGAACAGAGTTGCTGCGTTGCTTCTGTTATGTAGGAGAATTAGTTTGAAGCTGAAACAGTTATTTTATAATATAAATTAATTTACTTCGCCAACGATTAATTGCTACTGATAGATACTCACACAGGAGGGCGCTGTAATACAGGCCTTGTATGTATATATGGATGTATGTATGTATGTATGTATGTATAAGAAAAAAATGTTATATTGTTAAATGGCAACGGTGGGGATACAAACATATGCCTATAAAATCAATTACATATATGCTTAGTAGCCAATGCTGTAAACTATAACGCCCTGATATATTTGGCACTTTACTCTCATATTTTTTTAGGTTGGTGCCACATATGATGACTTAGTGTCATCAATAAGAAGACAAGGTGCCATTATCTTGTTTGCTCATGTGCTTTGTATTTTTATGTACAGTTTTACGATTAGCAGAATTAATTACATATAAATTTTGTCACAATAATGAAAATTTATACCAATGCGATTTCAATTTCTATAAAAGGAGGCTAAACACTTTTTACACTTTTTTTGTATTCATATATTACCTATTAACAATTTAACAAAATATGGCATCGAGTTGATGACATTGCAGTCAAAACACAGATGACATTTGCCAATGCATTAATAAAAAATTAAATTGAACGTAAAAAGTGTTTCCAAGCAAATTCACTAAATAAATTACAAAAATAAAACCTTTTCTCTAAAAGAGAAATTTTTGTAAAAAAAAAGCCGTTTATTAAAATATTAACAGCTTCATGATAAAATTGTAACAACAGCAGCAATGTTGTTGCAAAAAGCCCTTAAAATAAATAAATTGTCAACGACCACACACACCACACCAGCATCCAACATCCAGCAACAATACACCTTCACACTTTTACTTGATAGTTTTTAAATTATAATTAAATTGTGGTACTTCAAATATTGAGTGTTTAGTGTCACTTTATTTTAAATGTTACAACAACAACAAAAAATTAAATATAAACAAATGTCCACGAAAAAAACCGTGGGAGTATAATGGTTTTTAACAAAAAGTAAATAAATAAAGAAAAAAGACAACAACAATATGTTCGGTAAACTGTTTATAGTCACCCATATGACAAATGACAGTTTGTTCTGTTAACAAAAAACAAGAGTATAACCATGGCAAGTTTTCTAATTTTTATATTTTTCTTTAGCCACATCTTACAGCAGCAAAGACTTAAAGACCAGCTGGCTTTGGTTAAGTGTTTCACACGCTTAAAACTAGATCATTTAGGCATTTGTTTGCTGCATTTTCTAACATTAAAACTTTTTTGTACTAAAATTATTTTTTGTTGCTTTGTATGATAATTTATTGTAACAATAATACTCTGGCATTAATATGTTGGTCCATTGATGACAAAGGTAGGCACTTTACTTTACACCATTCCTGTGCTATTGAGCAGCACTCGCTCCCATCCAAACACTTTCTCTTCAATAAAAACAAATATTTCTTTTCATCTTTTGTTTTATTTGCATAGAAATTTGAATTATGTTTAATATTTTACATTTGATAAAAAAGAAATTACATCTCAAGTGGATTTTTTATTTAGCCAAAACAAGAAGAAGACACTGGAATATGTAGTTTGTCAAAGTAATTTGTTGTCACTCTATAACACATTTTACTTGATATTTGCAGATATTTTATTTGCTTTCCCAGCAAAATAAACTTAAATAAGTTCTTTTGTATAGCATTATAGTTCTTCGTACTTCTTGGAAAGGTACGGTTGCTCAACAACAACACGTGTAAATGAAACCATGCAAAGTGACAAAGAAGAACATTGTTTTTAGGTACTCTACTTGTCAACATATTACTGGTTGTACGCAAAAGACATAAAGATTTCTTAGATTTTTTTTTAAGAAAACCGGTTTCATTTCAAAATGGAGTTTTTTCAAAAAGGTACTTTTATTTTAGCCAAGTACTATATTGAAACCATTTTCAATCATCATCATCATTATTTCTTGAGGCAATCAGTAGGGTGATTCACTGAACTTTTTAGCGATTAACGAATCGGTAAAAAATAAACATCAAAATTATTGATTTTGAGATGCAGCAACTCTTTTGAGCGATTATCGTTATTGTTTGAATTAAGCAGTGATTGTTGACATGAATATTATCCTTAAATTAACAACATTAATTTTTGACTTTACTTTCCACATAAAATTTTGTTCACACAAAGTCTACTTTCCGCCTTAAGTGCTCGGTATGCTGTGCTATAATAACACACATATGTAGTTCAACAAGAATAAAAATACGGGATTCTGACGATTGGTCTGGTAGAGGGGCTAAAGAGAAATATACGTGTGTCGGCGTTTGGAAAGATCAGAGCAGAATTTTAATTTAGAGTCGGTTGAAATTTCCCAGCTTTTACCTTTTCTTGTAGCATATCTACATCTTGTAGCATATCTTCTTTACATCAGCAACTTTGTAGAAAATGTTATGGCAAATATTTTTGTAGAACATGTTAACCCTCTAACTTCCCCGCATAACGGCATTTTATGGTATTAATCTAGCAAATCGTAAAAAACACCCCGAAAAAGGGGAAGGGTGGTGAGAAAATATTCTAAACAAATGTTGGCATTAAAATTTTACTAAATATGTTAAAACACACCAAAACCCAATACTTAACACAAACGCCAAAAACCAAACAAATCTAAAATTGCCTATTAAGGGTTAATCTTGATATTATATAACTATGTTTTCTCTACATCTTTGGAATAGGGTATGTTTAGTAACATTGTAGAAAATGTTATGGCAAATATTTTTGTAGAACATATTAACCCTCTAACTCCCCCGCATAACGGCATTTTGTAGTATTAATCTAGCAAATCGTAAAAACCACCCCGAAAAAGGGGAAGGGCGGTGATAAAGTATTCTACAAAAATGTTAGCCATAAAATTTTACTTTTATATGTATGTCAAAAGCACCTAAACACAAAACTTAATACAAACATCAAAAACTAAAAGATTGCCCATTAAGGGTAAAATTAACCCTAAAGATGTCAACATCTTCAATTGATGGTAGATGTTAGATGTTGATTGGTGTAAAAGACTATTCAGCCTGTTTAAATAGTGGATTTTAAATAAATTTTAATTATCATTTATGTTTATTGTTTATTGAACTGTTATTTATCTATTTTATTTTTGCATTATTTAAAGAAAAATGTTAATCAAACAGACTTTCATTTCAAAGAAGACAAAATATATATTTACAATAGATTGTATTATAACCGAAATACTTTTAATTGTTTGTCAAGCAAACAACAATCAAAACAAACTTAATTTTAAATTCAAATAAATCATTAGTTTTATTAAACACACAAAGAAAGAAAGACAACTGAAATAAATGCATTTCTATAAAATACGAGGGCAAACTAAGAAGTCTACAAATTGATTAATTTCTTTTGGAGTATCATACACAAAGAGTTCCAACGAGACCCAATTGTTATCGGTCAGATGTCTGTCCGTCTGTCATACGATTATTACTCTTGAACCATAATCAGTACACGTCTAAAATTTATATATTTGTTAAAGCGCCCATAGTAATGCTGCTATAACAACAAATAATAAAATATAAATTGAAATGTCTCAACATAAGAAATGTGTTTTTAAGGTTTCGTACCCAAAAGATACAAACTTAACCGCATTAAAATCGCACCTTTTTAGTCCATCTGACTTAATGCCTGTCATAGGGTGAATTAATTTTAGTAAAATAATATGAGGAGCTACCTTATAGGATACTTTTTCGCCGTAAAATTATCTCAAGAGAAAATAGTAGAGAAATGGTAGTGAAAGTATGGAAATTTTCCGATTCAAGGGTGCTGCCAAACTTGGCAGCACCTTTTATTTTTGTCACCGGGAAACTTTTATACACTTTGTACAGAACACTACAGTAATGTTAAAATTGTATATAAATTTTAGAGTTTTATATAAAGCCTATGTGCCTTAGTAATAACCCAGGGATGGGTACCTATATATAAAATAATACATAAACCATAACTGAAGCACTTTAAAAGTTAAATATTTTCAGGACGCTGACGACGTTTCGGGCACTGCTAGTTATAAATAATAACGATACTTCATTTAACATTTCTCAAAAAACTTTTTTTATTTAAAATTCAAGGCGGGTCTTATGTAAATACATATGAAAGTACATGATTTTGTGAAGACATATTGCTTTAACCTCGTATATTTTTTTATCATATTTAATTAAACTTTATCATTAATTTTAAAATAAATATGTATGTATGTAGATGAAAGAAAATGTTCATAATGTAGCAATTTATCAAAGGAATATCAAAACTACAATAACAACGCTAAATAGTAACAAAAACAATTGTTAAATAAAAACATAAAAATACAACAAAATATTGACACGCACTTTTAAGCAGGTACCATCAAAATCTTACACACAAAAACAAAACAAACGAATTACAACAAAAAAAAAATTAAAATGCGTTAACAATGGCTGCGAACAAATCAAAGAAGGCCAGCAACAAAAACTTGAAAATAAAAAAAAATTATGTGAGAAAGAAAATTAAAAACTAAAAAAAGAAAGATGCATAAGTGTTGTTACATGTCAATAAACAGCAACAACAACAAAAATTAAAACAACAATCCAACAAACAAACTATTAAGCGGACGAACAACATTCGCTTTCATACAATTACAAATGTTTATTACGGCGTTTTTATTTTCAATAAACAACAAAGCAACAGCAACAATAACTAAAAACAAAATGATGCAAAGCAAATTTAGGAACATGCACACATACCAGCGGTGTACGAAGACAACGGCATTCAGCGAAAGGTATAACAACACTAGACTCTTTCTCATCATTATAAAAAAAAATTTTCATTGATTATTATTGACTTTGGCATTTGTTTGAATTTTATTTTTGAATTGACTGCTGCTAAATATTAAACATCAACGTATTGTTGTAAAACAGTGGTGCCCAAATGCAACCAATCAAATTGTATGCTTGTGTTATAAGCAGCACAAGCAACTCATTTCATTTTCATTGTTGAAAATTAAACAAAGCAACACCTATAGTGTATGTAAATATGTGTGGCGCCGTAGCGCTAGCAGAAAAATGTTTCGCTATACATAATCACGAGTGAAGAAAATCAAAAAAAGCTCATAAACGTTCTAAAAGAATAAAAGTATTTATTTTTGTTTATGATAGCGATAAGGACACGATAGGAAAAGTGAAACCAAAGAGCCCAAAACCAATGTTTGAAAATTAACAAACTGCTAAGTTTGCAATTAAAAAAAAAAATATTTAAAGTTTTAATTGTTGAAAGATGGCAAGCAACTAAAAATGTATGTGCAAGTATGTACTATGTACTATGTTCAATATTCAATTATTATTTTTAAAATGTCTTTAAAAATTATTAATATTTTTTTTTTTTTGTTTTTGGATTTTACCTTAATGTCATCCTTATTTAGTATATTGCGAAAGTATGTTTATTCATATATGTAGTTGGCAAAATTTTATGTGTCTAGATTTTTTAATTAGGATTTCTTTATAATGAATCATGTCGATTATTATAAATATTATTATTAAACTCTACAACATTAAACATAGCTAATTATAAGGTCAACTTAAAAAGTAGGTACCGAGTAGTTTATTTTTTTCTTGTGCTTGCTACTTAGTTGCTTAATATTTACTTTCAGAGTTGTATTTAAAAAAAAATCGCCGGGAATATTTAAACACTGCAATAAAACTCTGTTTTCAAAAACAATTTTATGTTTTATGTAAAAACACTTGATATATAGTTGTATTGTGAGAACATCAATATCAAGCCACGTCTTAGATAGCACTAATAGTACAGTACTATCTAAGACGTGGATGGGTTGATGTTCTTAAAATGATGTTCTTACATCGAAATGATTCTTAAATATGTTGTTTCAACAATGATTCTTAAATATGTTGTTTAGTAATGCTTAATGCAATGCAAAAATGACTATGTATTTTATAGGAGCAATCTTACATTGGCAACGGAAACGCAAGCAAACTTTAGATGTGCTAGCATAAGACGCCGGAAACCACAACTTTGTCTAACCACCGCAGAGAAAAAATTGTAGCACATAGATGTGAAGCAGCAACGAATCTTAAAAAGTAGCAGGGAACAACAATGTTTGGGCGAGCTAGAATAGTTATCGAGAATAGCTTAGTAGCTGAGAGCTTTGTGTGCGAATATCCTATACTTTAAGGCATTAGAACGATAGTACATCCTTGACAGATCGTATAGACTAACGATTTAAAATCCATAAATCTCTAAAACTAAAAGTTAATGAAAAAAATAGTGAAAAACAATACATAGTGAGGATAGTCTATTTTAATATCCCTTTCACACGATTGTTATTATGTAAAACATTTGTTTTGATTGAAATATCGCTCTCCTAATGTAACACAAATAAATAAATTTATTTCTAAAAACACATATCCATGTAGCTATTTCACTGGTGCTTAACCAGATCGTCAGTGGATTTTTCAAACTTTCTGAATAAAAACCCAGATTCTTATGCCCAAAATTTAATAAACCAAATGAAAAGTTTATTAAGTCTAGAAAGAAAGATAAATCCAAATTTCTAAACAAACAAAAAAACATAGTAACCATTTCAAAATAAAAAACGTTACTTTTCTTTTCCAAATGTATTTTTTTTTAAATAAATAAATAAATAAATAAACTTGCCGAAATGCTGTTGAAGTAAGCTTTATGGTCTGAGAGGATTAAAAATATTCGTATAAAAGTTCTATTTAGCTTGAGTTACAATTCTAAAATTTAGAAAAATTTTACAAAAAAAGGTATTAAAGAAACGTTTTTTCTTCAATAACTTCTAAATTTTGAATTCTCTGGTTCATTAAAAGAGTGATTTAAAGCAGTGTTCGAAAATTTACCTTATATAATGTATTTGAGTGTTTTATATGGTAGAATATTAAATACACAAACGCAAATAGTGGGGTTTGTGTACAATACACAAAATAATGTTCATTTAATTTTCGAACACTGATTTAAAGTAATGTTTTAGCAACATGTTGATTTTGACATTTAACTTATCACCAAGTTTTTTATTAACCATAAGCAATAATCTCTGCAACATGTGTTTATTTTCATTTTTTATAAAAGGTGTTCCGAAATTATGCAAAAATTTACTTTTGCGCAATTTGTGGAGTAACGAGTTGGCAGCTGCAACTAACAATTTGTTAGTTAACTGGTTAGGGTGATTTATATATGTAAGAAAACAACGAAGCTCTCTCGTGGCAAAGTAATATTTAAAAAATTGTAGCGAGGCACATTTTACGTCGATGACTTCGTTAAAAGTATAAATTACCGTATTTCAGGTTTTATCAATATAATGCTACGTGTCATGCAGCTTGTGAAACAGTTATATAACTGCGTGAGACGTTTAGTCTCTCGGTAAGAAGAATTGGCTACAGGGTCGTTAACATCACAAATTTTTTTTAGACAACCGCTCATTGCACTGATGGAATGATTAAGAAGTCCACTATTTTATTAAAGGAAATCAGCTTCCTTAAGGTGTGAGCAAAGCCGTGCTATTTCATACAAAAGCCAGTTGATGTTTTAATAAGAAAAATATCCTCTGAAAAAATATTTTGTAAAAGGAATAAGCCTTTGGGAAAATATTAATTATAAAAATTGTATCCATAATAAATTTATTTTTGATTTTATATATTTTTTATATTTTATAATTAAAGGTATTTTTGTTAGTTTTCATTTTTTTCCTTTCTTAACGATACTTTGCGAAACATTGCATGTGGGTGTACTTGAAATAATGCAAATAAATTTATTTTAACGATTTTATTTTTTTAATATTTGTTACCAGTCTTGTAGACCATTAAAAATTTGTGACTGAATTTTAAAATAAAACCAAAAATACAAATTTTTGTTTTTTCTTAATAACTTTTTTAAGCGTCTTTAAAAGCTGGTCAGGGAATGTGAGCTTAAGTAATTTTCTTTTTTTTAATTTAACAACTTTTTAATAGAGCCAGAAAAATAGAATAAAACATGCTTTTCGGTTTAAATTAATAAAGCAGTGTGAAATCATAAAAATAAATAACCAAGAAACAATAAAAGAATTAACAAAAAACAATATAAATAATTCGAATTAAACAGAAACTAAACGTTACTTAACATCAAACAAAAATTTTTTTATTTACAATAATATCAATGACCATTTTAAAAACTAACAACAATTCTTTACCGCTAAAAGATCAAAACAAAAGAATATAACTGTAAAATATAAGTATGTACATTGCTCAAAGCCATGATTAATAAGCAGAATTAAAAACAATTTCATTTATTTAAAAGAAGTTTGTACGTTTGTTTGTATGTTGGTATGTTTAACACAACATTTTTAACAATGCTTACAGTGGATCTTGACCAAACATTATATGATGTTTGTGCTCACATTTTTTTTGTAGTGGAAAAAGATAAAAATTACCATTATCGTTTCCCTATAATACAGTGCAAGAGTGAAAAAATACAAGAAGTGACAGTATAAGTTCGATTCTACTATCAAAGGGTAATAAAATCCTATGCTCAGTTTGGCGAAATTGCGGATCATTATTTATTTGTGGTACTCGAAAGATTCGAAAAATCAGTGGGCATTAAAAAGATAAAAGTTTCGAGTAACTACTTTTGAGTATTGAGTACTCAAAAAAATTACCAAATATGCGGTACTCGTTACTCACTACTCAATTCTTTTCCAGCACTACAGTGTTATAATTTTATATTTTTCTGAAACACATTTATTTTATTTATTATATTTATTTTATTTATTTTATTTATTTTATTTATTTTATTTATTTTATTTATTTTATTTATTTTATTTATTTTATTTATTTTATTTATTTTATTTATTTTATTTATTTTATTTATTTTATTTATTTTATTTATTTTATTTATTTTATTTATTTTATTTATTTTATTTATTTTATTTATTTTATTTATTTTATTTATTTTATTTATTTTATTTATTTTATTTATTTTATTTATTTTATTTATTTTATTTATTTAATTTATTTTATTTATTTTATTTATTTTATTTATTTTATTTATTTTATTTATTTTATTTATTTTATTTATTTTATTTATTTTATTTATTTTATTTATTTTATTTAATTTATTTATTTTATTTATTTTATTTATTTTATTTTATTTATTTTATTTATCTTATTTATTTTATTTGTTTTATTTATTTTATTTGTTTTATTTATTTTATTTATTTATTTTATTTATTTTATTTGTTTTATTTATTTTATTTGTTTTATTTATTTCATTTATTTATTTTATTTCATTTATTATTTTGCCTAAAATTTGTTTTCGGAAAACTCCACCATAGCAAATAGGTGTAGAAACAGACATTTACAATGTTATTCAATGCAATTCTATTAACATAATGCAACAATTCAATAAGCAACATGTCCTTCAATATTTAAAATTTACAGTAAATTTTATTTTTAGACTTAAAGTTTCTTAGTTATTTAATAGGAATTTTTACCAAAATAAATAAGTAATTAGAGAATGCTGCTTTAACAAATTAATCAATTTTATAATAAACAAAAAATATAAATCAAATTGAATGCATTGCATGTTTTCTTTGTGTTTCATTATAAAAATCAGTTCTTTAAAAAACCTTGAATAACTTTCAATTCGTTTATTATACTTTATTTATACCACCAACATCTAACCAATCACTTTGCCTTAATGCTATCAATTATTTAACTTAATTTGACAAATTGTTATCACATTAATTTTTATCTCGAACATGCGTTAACTATTTTTAGTAGATTTTCAAATTATTTCTAATTGCAGTTTCGTAGTTTTAATTTTTTTGTTAAGTTATTTGCCACAAAATTTTTTAAAACCATTTGAAAAATATAAATTGATAAGTTGCGTTTTATAAAAATATTTGGCGAAATTAGTTTTTAGTCTTTTAAAAAATATTTCAAAATTCGAACCTGTTGAAAAACTTTAAAGGTCAGTTTGTAACTGGTACAACATCCGCAGTTTAACAACTTTTTCATACCCGCAAATACAAGTACACGGGTATTATCAAACACTACTTCACACATGTGGTTTTTGTGGTCTTTAGAAAAAAGAATTCCATTAAATAGGGTGTCTTTATAATCGCTTGGTTTTAAATTAAAAACTACACAAATAAATTTTTATGAAGCCACTAATAATTTCCATTTACATTTTAAAGATAACTTCAACCGTTGGAAAAAATCTGTACAGATAATCTGATTTAAACTTTACATGGCTACAAAACAGCTGTAGCCACCGTCCCGATTTTAAATTATCGCCACATTGTCTGTAAAGTAATTTATAAGAAATTAATACAGCAAATAGATAAAATAAGAAAAAAAGGAGATAAATAACACAAGTATACGCGGTTTTAGACTAAATGAACTGAAAGTAGGTTTTTAATGTATTTCAGTTGCTGAAATCAAGTCTAAACCAAAATAAAATCAGTTGCACGACATATATTAGCATAACTCGATAAAAGTTTTACTATTTGGTTAAGTAAATAAGTAATAAAATTAACTTTTAATGATATTTAAATTTCTTTTAAATCAGCTTAGTAGTTTCATAAATATTAAAAAATTGTGTCGAAAAAAAATTTTGTATGGAAAAATTTTTAATTCTTTTTTTATTTTAAACATTTATAAAAAATAGAATGCAAAAAATATCCATTTTATTTAAGAAAATATGTTCCATATAAATAAAGCTACATCTCTGTATCCAAAGAATCGTTACAGGGGTATAATCTAAAGCACTGCATGAGCACAAGAAACGAAGCTCATAATACGCTCATTACAAAATTTCATTCATGACTGTATATTGCACACGAGTAACGATGAGTGGACAATAATAAAAAACGAAAACAAAGAGCTAAATGCGACGAGAGTTTCTATAAGCAAGTTTGAATAAGTATGAGTAAATTTTGAACATAATAAGTATGAACTTGGGCTAGTTCAAGCAGTTTTATGCTTTGAGCGAAACACGAATACAGTTTGAGTACACAAAAAAACACAAAATTTGTTTATAACATTACTTAAGTTCATTTTAAGGTCTACATTTCTTAAGAAATATAAAAAACAAAAATCCACTAGTGCAAGCAAAGGCACTAGGCCTTATCCAAAAATTCTACACAACTACTATACACTACAACTGAGTGTTTTCAACATGAGACGAGTAAACTCGGCGCTCAGTAGTTTTAAAACGAACAGAGGTTTGCTCGCTAATAATATGGTACAAGTAGGCATGCGTGTGTTCAGTAAGCTAGTTTGTGTTCCACTTGCTCATGAGCTTATGAGCACACCTATTAGATGAATATGCTCGCTAAAAAGAAATTGGATTTTAACGTTTACTATGTTTTTTATAAATGTAAAAAAAGTATAAAATTTTTAAATTTTTCATGAATTTTTTCCCACAACTGTTGGCACGTATGACTTAAAGCTAATTTAAATTGGATTTTCGTATTTTTTACTTAACCGTTTTCGAGTTCTGGTAATTTATGTAGTTCAACCTCTTTCATTTTTTATATAACAGTATATCTCGAAAACTGTAACTGATTAAAAAAACCAACAGTGCAGATTTAAATTTCGTGGATTATCTAAGTATAAACCTTCAAATGCTGCAATCCAAAAGTTGACTAGAGTTTGCAAAATTTGTCTTACTTCACAGAAAAAAATATTTTCACCAATTAAACCACCAATTTATATTTTCACCAATTTATTGGTTTCAGGTTAAAATTTAAGTAAATAATTATTTGATTCAATTATTTATTTAATTAGGAAATTTTTTGTTCTGGTTTAAACATTTGAATCAATTAAAAAATTAATTGCTCTTTAATTTTAAACTAAATAAATCTTTTAATTGGTACAACAAATTTTTTCTGTGTTAATAGTTGTCTTACTTCACCAAATATTGACTGGGTATGACCTTGTTTTTTTGTGACATTTTATTTTTATATTTTTCGATAAATACTAATAATGCCCTTATGCAAAAGAAATAAAGTCTACTTTATGACAAAATTTATATGAAAATTTTATATAAAAATTTTGTCTTAAAGTATACTTCAAGTAAAATTTATTTCTCTTGCATAAGGGCATAAATGTTTTCTTCGTTTATTATTTTAATTTTATATTATATTTTAAAATTAAATCAGTTAACACTCACCTTAATTTCGTTCTCATGTGCGTCATTTAAATCCATTTGTAAGAACATTTTTAATCACATCCTTAATTTTAATTAAAAAATGACAAGTTGTTAAATAATTTATTTATTTAAATAATTATTATTGTTATTTTAAGGGCTTTTAAAAATTTTTTAATTGATATAACGAGTCATTTCATTTTCTCACTATTAGATGACATTGTGTTTTAACTTTTTATTTATTTATTTTTTTTTTTTTGTTTTCGTTTTTATGTTGTTGTTTTATTTTTATTTTCACAAGTTTATTAGTATTTTTCAGGTTTTTTATGTTTTTTTTTTTTTTATTTTAATAATTATTTTTTCTTTAAGGTTTTTTTCAATATAAAAATAGAGAATTATTCTGTTTACAAAATCAAATGAAGATAAAGAAAGAATTTAGCAAATATTTGTAATTTTCTTAAATATCGAATTTATTTTAGAGTTAAAAAAATCTGCTGTTACAAGTGCACTTTTAAAGCTTCATACTGATAAAGAAGGGTGTTTAGTTATTTAATTCTTTATGTTGTGTGCACTGTGTCACAGAGTTGTTGTTGGTTAGTTGTTGGGTATTATTACCATAAAATAAAACCGATACATATGTTATACATGTTTAAATCTCTTTTTGAAAAAATAAAAAACATAGAGTAGAGACAGACATAAACTAACATGAACTAAAGACTTATTAAAACCAGTCTAAACCATTTCTTAACAAAACACAATTATAAACTTATAAACTTTTTCAGAAAAGTTTCAAATGTTTTCAAATTTTAGTCAAGATTATATAGCTAATACATTGTAATGTTCGCTGGTTACTTCGCTCTAAATTTTGTTGTGAAATTCGACAGCTGTCATATAAAAAAATTTGTGATTTATAATTCATTTTTTCATGACCGTTAAAATATAGTTAAATATTTTTTATACACATAAAATTGAGTATGAAATAAACTTAAGCATGAATTCAAATGTTATTAATGAAGTATATTCTTCATTATATACATATATGTACATATATTTTTTAGTATAAAGCTCTCTACCATTCTGATATAAAGTTAGATTTAATTGCTTTAAATAACTGACAATAAATGTCCAGTATTAAGTTTTACAACAATAAATAAACTCTGCTTAAAGTGAATATGCTCTAATAAATAACGTAGTTAAGTGTGTTTAGGTATTGTTGCAGAATTTTCTAAAATAGCACATACCCACATATGCCTAAATGCAAGTGCAAAAGAAACAACATCAAGACTGTCATATCTTTCAATATTTAAAAAATATTCTAGACGTTTTTACACTCATTGTGTGAGTATTTAGTTTTTAGTGTTCTCTACTTCTCTTCATACAAGTGTGAGAGACTAGAAAATATTTTCTGTTTGTTCATTTATGAGTGAAAAATTATCGCATTATGTATAAATGTATATGCACTTATTTTATTTATGAGCAATTACCGGCATATGCCATAACAAAGTGTTTTAGAAATCTCATTTGTGAGAAGTTTCATAAATAAACACTCATAAATGCAAACGTTCATAAATGCAAAATATATTACAAACATTTATGTAAACGAGCCTTAACGAGAATGAGTAAATTTATTACTCATCACATAAAAATAATAGAGATATTCTGCTTTTTTCACCGTTCATGTATGTATGATGCTAAAAAAACAAACAGTTTCACTCATTCATGTGTGATCTTATCCAGAGAATTTTTTGTTGTTCCGTGTTGACGGTGAAAAAAATATAAAATTTTCGAAATTTCATTAATGAGAAATATCATAAATGTTGAAATTTCATCGCTCTTAAATGAAAAATTCTGTACCCTGTTAAAAACGAAAATACTTTCGATACTGTCGATACTGTCTTCCAACTAAAAAAATCGTTTGTCAAAAATTAATTTTGAATTAAAACACTAAAAAAATAGTTTATTTATTTAATAATTAATTTTTTAATAATCGAGAAATTTTTACTCGAATAAACAGTAAAAATCCTATTTGTAGTAGCTGCCAATATAATACTGTAAAAACTGTTAAACTATTCTGTAGCAACATGTTGATATTTTTTTGAAACAATTTTCTTGGAATCATGTTGCCAACAAATTTAAGAAATTTTTTACCTTAAAAATTTTCTAATCTATGAAATAAAAAATTGTAGTTTTAAAAAATTAAAAAACAAACAAAATTAAAATTAATATATTTCACACAATAAGCATTTTAGCACTGAAAAAAAGTTCTTAATATATGTATGTAAAGGGAAACGGTGTTGTTTATAACGCAATAGACGAACAGTCTCGTACGAGTTGGTGCTAGTACTTGCATTTCCATTTCCATATAAGAGGTATTATTATGTTGGTCAAAAAGGTTTTTGTTGAAAAAAATAAATAAAAATTATATACTTCATATTCTTGTTGCTGTTGTTGTTGTATTTAAGCAAAACATAATACGTATTGTCGTTAACAATTTAAACACTTTTCACTGACCCCAATCGGTTCATTTTGGTTTGACAAATTTAAACTGTATTTCTGTTTCTTGGTTTTTTCCCCTTCTTTTTCGCTTATTTTGCAATTAACTTTTTTTCTCAATAAATATTAGTAAAATGCAAAAAAGAAATATAAATTAAGGGCATTGCAACAGAGACTTTTTGCTTTGCAATTTGTTTATCTTTTTTTTTGTATTGTCATTATTGGGTTTTGTTTTTATTTTGTATTCACATTCGTGAAAATCAAAAGTCGTTTAAGGGTTTAATTGAAATCCGTTTAAATATCGAGAGAAATAAATCTTTAAGTTTTTATTTTCTAATTGGACTAATACTTAGCAAGTAATCCATTATACATGAACAATGCAAAATAGTTGTGGGAGTAGACAGGGTAGCGTTTGTGAACATTCGAAGCATCTTCTTTCTAAGGACCAGTACTGGAATTCCATACGATCTTGGAGCCGTTTACAACTAGTTCTTATAGAATAAAACCCTAACTAATTTTCAAAATATTTGATTTGTTGTTTTCCAGTGTCATCGGTTAGACACTGGAAACAATTTGTTCTAACAAATCAAACGAAACCAAGAAATTCACTTTCATTGAAAATTTGCAACTGCAAAGAGCAGAAATAAAATTGAAACCAGACAAAATTCAATACCTGTATCTGTATTTGAATCTGTATGAAGAAATATTCTTCAGAAACACATCTACTGCAAGTTTTTTTGGTATGTTTTGTTATTGTTATTGTTTTTTTTTTTTCTATTTTACTTTTTGATTAAAATGATACTCGTTTAATAAAAAGTATTGTTTTAGTTTTTTTTAATGTTGTCATACTTCATGGATGGTTGATTTAAACGCTTGTTTGTTTGTCGGTCTATTTGTTCGTTTGTTTTTCACTCCCAGCCATTCTCACATTCATTGACTGTTTGGCATAGCTCTCGACTGTTAATATATTTTTTTTATTTATTGTTTATATTTATTACTTTTAATTGGCATATAACTCCACTGATAAATGTAAATTGCATTCTTCTTCTTCATATTTACAGAAATCATAACAATTACTGTAAATTAATTAGAAAAAGTAAATAAATTGCATACAAGTCTTAATGAAAGTCTTAATAAAGCAATAATGTTTAGAGAAATGAAAATTTAATGGGTAAATGTTGGTGAACTCAAGACAGCAACTAACCTCAAAGGGACGAAAAAGTAAACTTTTTGTCACCAAACGGCATCACTGATTGAAAGTGTCATAAAGGATTTCTGCACAGAAATTCTAGGCTACGGATGATGCAAATAATTTTATATGGTGAGAGATCATTTATATTACTCTAGAGATAATAGAAAGGAATTTTGTTCAACGAGACCCCAAGGCATGACACGCACAAAGTACATGTTCCGAAGTCTCATCGTGCAGCTTACAGTACCTGCAAGTTTTTTTTCTCAGTGTTTCCTAAATTGAATTGGTGATAACGAATGTCCGGTAAACTATCCCATAAGCAGTTTTAAGTCACTCCTATTAGTACACCAAGACAATTTAATAAAAAGTTTTGATTGTCTGAATTCTGTCAGAATAGCGAGAGAGCTCTGCCCAAGAATCAGTTTTTTTCTCTTCGCATAAGCATTAGATATGCCTGTAAATCTAAGTACGACCTCTTTCTAAAAATATACTCGGTCTGACTTCCGAAATGCAATCTAAAATTGCAATTTTGCCCATGTCTTCTACTGCCATATACATCAGGGTTCTACACTTTCCCCACCTTGAGTTCCTTTTCTTATTAACAACACTTTTTTCATTTGGTTACATTTTATCAAAAAGGACCCTTTTGATGCTGAATTTATTTAACAGTGTTTTTATGTAGAATTTTAGAAGTATTTAAGAAAACAGGGGGTCCCAAACTTCACCCAAAATGCGGTCCAGAAAAGTTTGGACATTCAGAAAAGCAATTTGTTTATTATATTTTATGTGTTATTTATTTTGTAGGGGGTAACCGAATCAGACCATTAACTCCTCGTATCCCTTTTCGACCCCCTTCGTTCCTAATGAACTCTGGTATCCGACTGGAAATTTACGACTACCCTACTTTTATTGAGTCTCGTGCTGTCACTAACCTTTTTACTCTCGACTGTAGTGATTTCAAACTGGCGACTGATATATGTCGACATTCTTCCTCAACACAGTGTCTATGGGAAATGCTAACATCTGCATAAGGCTAGATCTCCACATAATATGTGTCTGCCCGTGGTCCAAACCCTTTTTTATGTCAGCCTTTTTTCCAATCACAGTCTGCTAGTATCATCTTACCGCTATTTTTAACTTGACCTGATAATACTTGAGAATCTGTGACCTGACACTAACGTAGTTAACCATTTGTAGGCACCCAGATTATATCCAAGCTCGTTCTTGGTCTTCTTGCCAGCATGTAGTGAAAAATGACAGATGTTTTTGTGTAAATCGAACTCACAACCCCGGATTGCTAGACTAGCATACTACCTACTAGTCCAAAGAGGCCAGGTGGAAGCGAAAGCCAAGCTAATTAATTGAATAACATTCAATTTTATAGACAAAATGAAATCATCTTTTAGTTTTTGTAAATTATTTTAAGATTTTATCATTGCTTTTAACAATGAATCACAATAGTAGACAGAGAAGGGAATCACATCAATGAAATCTATTCATTAATAATATGTTCACACATTTAAGATTTTTCCCAGTACAGCTCAGGCAGGGACTAAACAATTAATTGCCATTTTTTAATATTAAATTCAATGACTAATTCTCATAATTTATTTTATTACTTATTTAACTTCACTTTAAAACTGAAATGAATTTAAATTATCGTAATTTTAGTTGAAATGTATTAAGCAGTACCTGCAACATTTTTTTTTTTTTTTGTTTTTGTGGTTTAAAACACATTCTTTGATTCTTTATCACACAGGAAAACATAAATTGTTAAAACATTAAAATGTCTTTTTCCTTTAAGCTCCCCTAGACGTGGAACAACATTGACAAAACATGTGACACAATCACAGAGGTGGCGTGGCGGTGGCGATAACGAAGAAGTTGAGGCTGATGGAAACCGCATGTAAAAAAATTCATCAGTATTCGAATAACTTGAGGCATGTGTAGGTATGAATATAAATTTGGTTTTTACTTTAAAAAAATTCAGGTATTTAAAATAAATTTTGAAAGATGTTTTAAGGGATAAAATGCAAAAAACATTGAAATTCTCGATAATTTTTTATCAGCTCTAAAAGAAATGAACAACCACAACTTCTTTATTTTATTTTATTTTCTTATTTTTTAATTTTTATTTCGGGGGGGTAAAAATGCACTTGTGAACTTGCTGTATGGGTTTCATTGCTGTTTTTATTTATTTTTTACTTTTTTGTTTTGTTTTACGGTTGCTATTGTGTTTTAGAGGATCTTGTTACCACTTTGGTTGATTAAATGCAACAACAAATAAGAAAAAAAAAACTTGTCTTACTGGTATAAAATTTCACAAAATTGAGAACCGTTTTTATTTTATATTTTTATTTTCTATGCTTCGTTTGCAAAACAATAAAAATCGATTTTTGTTTATTACCAAAATTCAACACTTTTGCTTTTATTTCAATAATATTTTTTCTTTAATTTTACCAAAAATTTTGCTTAATTTCCATAACACAATTTTTATTTCATGAAGATTTTTCAAGGTTAAAGTATTCAAGATTTTGTATTTCTTTTTTTAATTGCATGTTATTTTTTATGTTGTTACTTTGCTTAATTATTTATTTAACATAATAAATCTGTTAGTTTATGAAAACTTATTCACACAATTTTATGCGCCACGCCTGCGCACCTGAACATTTCACGGACTCAACTGACTTTGCAGTTCAAATAAACGTCAACAAACAGCTGAACATAAATTTCTTTTGGGTTGCAACTTGCAAACAACCACATAAAAACCGGCTTTATTTATTTAATGTTACGGTTTGAAACGAACATGTTTGATGTTGCCAATTGTGATTGTGTTGTGTGTGGTAGTTGGTATCATATGACAAAATGCAGGTGGAGAGCAAATGTAATAAAAGAATTATCAGGTTGTAAAATAAATGCAATGCAATGTAAATTTGTATACGAAATACGAGACCATCTTGATCTCATTCCATTAGGGGATGTTTTTAGATAAACAAAAGTAATGAAAAATTACATCACTACAAAATACATCTGGCTATACTTATGTATTTATGTACATCCGAAGATGGTTTTCAATTCCTCTTCAACTCAAAGTATACAAAATTAATTTTATACTTCCTTTACATTAGTTGAGATAGAATCGTACTTTTGATATTAAAAGGAGTTTAGAAATACTCAGCTCCTCAAATAGATGACAATAATAAAATATGGCGAAAGAAAGAATCATAAAATATTTATTTTCAAAAAATATAACAATCCAAACAGATTACTATGGGGAAAGCATATCCTTATAGCTATTTCACTGATGCTTAACCAGATCGTAAATGGATTTTTTAAACTTCCTGTATAAAAAGCCAGACTCTTATGCCCAAAATTTAATAAACCAAATGAGAAGTTTATTAAGTCTAGAAAGCAAGAAAACTACAAATTTCTAAACAAAAAACTAACTATTTTAAATTGAAAACTTTACTCTGCTTTTTCTTTCTTTCAGCTCTAGTATTTTGTTACGTCACACAGTGGCTTAAAAGCCTTTTATTTCGGAAATAATTCTGTAGCTCCTGAACTACTAAATATATCGTAATGAAATCTAAAAGTTCGGTTAAAATGTCACCAAAATTTTATTTATATTTCATTACTTAAGATTTTTTAAATTTAGATACAAGAAATGAGCTTACATGTCGGGGTCATCTCTAATAGTTTGGGAGAAAATTGACTTAGAAATTAATTTTTAACCGACCTTAACTTAGTAAAATACATATATGTAAATGACAAGTAGATTAAATCTGCCGGTTATAATTGGAGCGGACGCCAACGCACATCATGTTGTATGGTGTAGCTGCATTTGCAATACAAGGGGTGAGCGTCTTTTTGATTTCATTCTTTGTAGTAAATTAGACGTAATCGTAATCGTTGGATCAGAACACACTTTTGTTGTAGTAAATAGAAGGGAGATTCTTGATATAACGCTCACTAGCACTAAGCAATCAGGTTTGATTAGGTCATGTAGAATCTCAAGTGACTGTTCTTCCTCTGATCACAGGTACATTGAACATAGAAATTTCATGAAAAAGGGGTTATATCCCTACGTAACAGGAGGGAGGAATAACGGTCTATCCTACCGGATTTTTCTTTCGAGCCCACCGATTATTAAGAATGCAGAGTAAATATCTGCCGTAGAAGGAGCAAGCCTAGTGGATGGGCGAAATTTGCACGAATTTTTCAATGAGGCAAAGAGACTGGCCAGCTTGTAAGTCCTCAGTAAATAGATTCAAGAACTTAATAAGAAATGCAAAAGCGGCGTCCTGGAGATCCCTCTGTAGTGGCGTAGAAGGGTCTTCTGAGATGAGCTGACTCCGCAAAATCTAATTAGTCTCGCTAGTTGTTTCAAGTTTCATTAAGAAACCTGGGGCAACTAGACTAACAGCGGGCATGATACCCTTGAGGTACTTATGGACACACACTATCCTGGCTGCACTCCCCTGAGACAGGAGCACATAACCGGCTCTGATTGCTGCTCATGAAATCCAATCTCTATTAATAGGTGAGGACAATAAAGAGCTTCGACCCTTTTAAATTTCCGGGTTCAGATGGCATTATATTCGCTGATTTTGAGCATAATGAGAATAACGTAATAACGTGGCTAATTTGGTTATGTACAACATGCCTTTAATGGGCGGCGTATATATTCTAGAACCCTGGATTAGGCGTTTCGTGGTCTTCATTCCTAAAGGAGGGAAGATCTCACACATATCATGAAAGGATTCCAGACCTATACCTAGAACGGATAATCGATCTCAACCTGAGAACAATGATTAATCTGAACCAACTCATCATATTTCAACATGCATACACCAAAGGCAAATCTGATCAGACGTCACTGTATGTACTCATAGTGTATATTTAGAGCATAAGAAATATGCATTGGTCGCTTTTCTAGAGAAAGAAGGAGCATGTGAATGTGAAACCGGAAACCGGCTCTGGAGAGACTGTTGAATAAGAGTCGTTCGATTATTAGCTTCGTTTGGAATCTCCTGACCCGTAGAGTCATTATTTTCAACATGGAAGAGGGCTACAATCTATAGGGTAGCTAAGCGAGGGACTCGGCAAGGAGGGTTGCTGTCTCCTCTTCTTTGGAACCTTGCCATAAAAAACATTGCTCATGGTACTGGACTCCATGATGTTCAGAACTGTGCAGTATCTAGAAGACACCTGAATACTCTATCGCAACGTCTTCAGTCATTGTTTAGACAAATTAGTAGGTGTGCTGAAAGTGGACTTAGCGTTAATGCACATAAAACGGGAACGGAGCGATTTCATAAAACTAAATTTTCAAAACTTTTAATTTCTTCCTAAATCGACTCTACGGTTTATATTTATCAGTGATTTAGAACAAATTGATTTTTTTTTTTTTTTTGTAGAAAAGAAAAAAATGATAATTTACCAAAAACGATAGAAAACACATTTTTAAGGAATACTTAAAGCAAAATGTTTTAAACGCCTAGTATAAACCTACGGGTTTCAGGAATTAAAGGTAAACGGGCAATTCTATCCTAAGATAAATAAGTAATGAGTTTCTTCCTCCTGCACCATCGGAAGTTGCTTCTTTTTTCTTTTATTGCACTAAAACTAAAAAGAAAAAAATCTAAATTTCTTAATAAATAAAATGTAATAAAAACACCAAAGGCGATATATTTTTCCACACCTTAAAATGAGGCTGATATCGGCCAGTATGAATCCATTAATAAATTGTTTAAAATCTCTCATTTTCAAAGGTTTTTATTGACACTTTTAAAAAAGAAGATGTGTTTTTTTTTTTAGGTGATGAGATTTTTATGTAAATTTTTCATTCAGTCAATTTTTGAAACAAAGTTACAAATCTTAAGCAGAAAACAAGTTAATGAGCAAAGTCAGTGGAGTGGTGGCTGATGGCGGTTAATATCAATAAGACACACGCTAGACTAGACAAAATTAAGATGAATTTTTATTGAGACCCACCCGATGGATAATAAAATATTCTTTTTTTCTTTGTATTTTATGAAGAAGCTAAAGAGACTTTAAAATACATGCTGGAAAAAAGCCTGAGAAGAAGTCATTAAATAATAAAAAAGAGACAATAAAATCAATAAAACTAACACTATGACAGATTCCATGCAGCTGCATTAAAACGGAAACATAAAAAGGGGTCTTTAGCAAAAAGTATTTCTCTTATCTCTTCACAAAAAAATTTAATAAAAAAAGAAAACATCAGTATTATTAATAAAACACAAAAACTGGCACATTAAACTAATAACTTTCACCTTCATTTCGTAGTTTCTAAATAAAAATGTAAAAATTTTATTACATTTAAACTTCACTCACCTCATCAGAGTTTTGAGCTTTTTTAGTTAAATCCTTGTTTTTCGTTGTAGTTGCTGTCTCTTTGGAAGCTTCTGTTTCTTTGGAAGATTCTTCGTTTGGTTTGTTCGCTTCATTTCGAGAGCTGCTCTTTGGTTTTTTGTTGTTTTGATTCTTTCCATTTGAATTTGTCGTTTTATTCGTTTGATTTGTGTTTTGAGTCGTTGCATTTCTGCTAGTGTTTTTAGAATTTTGTAAAATTTGCAAATCCTTTTTTAGTTGCCCAATATTACGTTCTTTAGTTTTTATTTCCTCCAGCTGTAATGCAGGAAAAGAAAGAGAATGAAAATATATTAAATGTTGAAAATTTAGTACTTTTCACAAAAAGTTCTTTTAAGGATACTTTGTTACAAAAAGAATACTTTGTTACCGACAAATTTGTTCTGAAACGTCACTGCATGTGCTCGAGGGTTATAAAAAAAATCTGGAGGCCTTTCTACACATAGAAGGAGCATTCAACAATGTGACACCGAAAACCATCATCACCTCATTACCAAATTAGAAATGGTTTTTAAAAAATAATTTAAGAAGTTCTAATACTTATTCATAAAGAAAGTTTTGAAATCTCCGAAAGAATTTTAAGGCGGAGTGTACTTAATATTTGTAAAAGTTACATTTTTAAAACCAACCTAAAAAAGTTAGGAAAGTCTATTTTAAAAGATACTTTCCAAACATTTATTAAAAAAAAAAAGGTTTTTTACAAGGGTTATAATTTGTATGCCCTTCACCACTGGTGGTAATTTCTACAATATTCATTTCAGAACCCGTAAAGTATATATATTCTGGATCCTTATACATAGAAAAGTTGATTAAGCAATGTCCGTGTTCGGGTAGTAATATCAATTGCCACGGCACCAGACTAGATATAGAATGTTTAAGCCCACCAATCTGCCAGGCATAGTTTAGAAAATTTTCGGATTGCAATTCAGCAACATCGGATCATTCCTCTCAAGGCTGCGGGTAAAAAATATTCGACCGCGACAGATGATCGCAAGGAGTGCATGCTGATCTCGGAGGATCAATAACCCCCTACGAGGGCCGATTTTGTTTTTATTTTTAGGTTGGTAAAGTTATTCTACTTTGATTTGTATTAAAGCCCTTTATAGAATGTATTGCTTTCTATATAGAGGTAGCCAATAGACCTAGAGGTATCCAGGAGCAGTCAAAAGGCACATGGGGAGGTGTCAATATGAGGAATTTTTTTTAAAGCGTTTTTTGGCTTGAGACCATTCTAACGCAATAAAAATTGCAGAAATGTCCTAATTTTTAAAACAATTTTTCAAAAAAAATTTTACAAAAAACTAAAAAAAAATTTTGAATTTTTTTTTTTTGTAAATTTTTTTTTCAGAATTTTAAAAAAAAATTTAAAAAAAAATTTTACGAAAAATTAAAAAAAAAATACGAAATTTTATCTAAAAAAATTTTCAAACAAATTTTTCCAAAAAATATTCAAAAAATTGTTTCAAGAAATTTCCTATATCATTAAAAACAAAAAATTTTACATGTACAGACATTTCAGGTGGAAAGAATTGCAGAACATTTTTTTTAATGCGTTTGCTCTTAAATAGATAACTTTGTCAAATGAGAGATAACTAGGGTGACAAGATGTGGCGGTTTCGTGGTGATTTCAAAAGTTATCTAGAGATTTAATTTTTAAAATCACTATCTAGGGTTGGTAACTCAACTCTATCTGTAGATATATTCGAGGTAGATAAATGTTTCAAAAAGCTTACAAATAACATTTTTTGTCCAACCTCCATGAAGAGTTCTCAAAAAAGGCTTCTTAAATAGTTTTTTCTTTAAGATACTTTGTTTTAAAGCATATTTTTAAGATACTTTAATGTTTCGAAAGTACCTTTTTACATTATGGAAAAGTACTTTATAAAAAAAATAAATTTTAAAAATGAGAAAAGTAAAGGGTCTTTAACAGCCAAATATACAACAACCCCAATTCCATAAACGAACTTCTTAGCCAAAAACTTATAACTACTTATAACTACAATTTGCACTAATTCATGTGAAATTTTTTGTGGAAAATTTTGTAAAACAATGTGATTATGTAAAATTCTTTCAAAGCGCGATACAGACACCGCATTTTAATTGTCAATTTTTCCTTGTGAAATAATAAATGTTGCTCAACATTTTTTCACAAATTCGAACAGAGTACTAGGCTTTATTTAAAAAGAAACTTAAAAAAACATCATTTGATCTTAAAAGAATAATGAGTCCTTTTTTAAAAAGTACTTTTTCCAAATGAACATTTAGAACTTTTTGAAAAAATGTTGTTTTAAAGTACAATTTTTAAAACATAGTTTTTCGTAGATTTTTTTTTTCAATCAGACCAAAAACGTAAAAATACTTTTTTATTAACTTTCGGCGATTTGCTCTAGAGTCTTTTTATGAATTCTAATTCCACGTATTTTAGCAAAATTTTGTGATGAGGTACCTTAGCATCCTGATTCCAATATAGAATACTTTTTTGCAAAAATCTCTCATTTTCAAGAGAAAGTAGCAGTGAAAAAACACAATTTCCGGCTTAAAACTGGGATATTTAAAACACGGTTGCGCACCTTTTATTTTTGAATAAAATTTCTATTTGATTTGTATTTTTACTTTCTGGAATTACAATGTTATTAAAATATTTAAAATATACCTTCTACAGAGGTTTACAATAATTTTTAGAATTTTAAATAAATATATATCTAGATGGATGATAACAAAATTTTTTGAGAAGGTGTTTAAGCCTCCAAATTCCAATATAGGATACTAGATACTAAAGAGAAAAAACAGTAAAAGTACGCCGACTTTTTTTTACTAATTTCAAGGTACTGCATACTTTAGGGCATCTTTTATTTTTAAAAGCGGGCTATTTGAAAGACGAATTGAATAAAATTACTATTTGATTTTTATTTTTACTTTGTGGAATTACAATATTATTAAAATATTTTAAACACCTTTTACAGAGCTTTACAATAATTTTAAGAATTTTTTTATAAATTTTAGAATTTTATCCAGCGATGGGTACCTTTATATAAGGTAAATACATAAACCATAACAAAAGCAATATAAAAGTAAGAGTCTTACAATTGGTGTGGAATACTTTCGAAGCAAAATCGAGCAAAATATTGTCAGGATGCCCATGACGGGGCGGGCGCAGCTAGTTAATAAATATATTTATTTGTGAAGTACGAACACACTGTTTGTCTTTATTGTAAAAAACATAATTATTTTGTTATGGTTTTTAATTTAAACTAATTTATCTTTTAAATGTTAAACACACACAAAGAAATTCATACATGTGTGTAGTAAAACCACAAAATCGTGGGAAGTTTTTATAACATTTAGCCCAAAGGCTTAAAGCATCTACTAACACACACACACGCACAGCCATAGGTACTCGTTTTTAAAAAAGCGAACAGATAGGCAGACCTCTTCTTAGCCCAAACGCACAATTTTGTTCATAAAACATTCGAAACTATTAAATAATGCTTTTTTATGTGATTCCTTGACAAAAAATAAATAAAAACTAAAACATAAAAACCAGCTTAAAAAAATATCAGCCGCTTAGCCATTCTCTCACATGCTGGCAGCCAGTTTTAAATGCCGCTTAAGATATTGTTGATGAAAAAAAAATATAAAAAATAAAATGATTTAAACACAACAAAATGTTGGTCAACAAACATAAAACTAAGAAAAAAATAAAATGCCAAATTAAAATTTATGTCTAAATGACATGTGCTAAAATTATTTAAATCAAAATGTACACGCTTTTTCATTCGCACACTTGCATTTTGTTATTTGATTTAAAATTTTTGTTTTTAAATTTACTGCAGATGAAGTCAAATGATGATGAGAGTTCATTGACTTGTCAAAGTTTGTGTGCTTAAGTTTAGGTAACTTTTTCTCTTTTATGAATTTGTCTGCTGGCTGCTTCCTGTCACACCTCTCATTTGGCAATAAAGTTTTCTCCTCTACCAAAAAAAAATCAAAACCCTTTGGCTGCATACCCTTTCGTCTGCTCTCTAATCATATTTTTCAATAAAAAAAAATATACATACATAAGTGACCACCAGTGATGCCAACTCTTGGGAGCCAAAACGGCTGTAAGTGCTTGTAAGAATGGCTAAATAAGAAAAATTAAGATACATTTTTCGAAAAAGGACTGTAATATAAAATGCTTCTTTTAAACTTGAACTACAAACAGTTTTATATAAAACTAGCTGTGCCCACACACGTTGTGTGCGTCCTGAAAATATTTTGTTCGATTTTGATTTGAAAGTAATCCACACTAAATTTGAAGACTTTGACGTATTTACTTTATATAAAGGTACCCATCCCTGGATAAAATTCTGAAATTTATAAAAAAATTCTAAATTCTAAATTCCACAAAGTAAAAATAAAAATCAAATACAAATTTTATTCAATTGGCTATTCATACTTGGTCATTATTTTAAAACAACGACATCTGTTCCGCAATCGTCCCGCAATATCTCGCTTTCAATTAATATTTTGTCATTATTTTATAACAACGCCATCTGTTGCGTAAACATAGTCCCGATTTCAAAAATAAAAGAAGCCTTAAAGTATGCAGTACCTTTAAATCGGTAAAAAAATCTGCGTACTTTCACTGCTTTTTCTCCACTTTCTCTTGGAAATAATATTGAAATCAGGATACTAAGGTACCTTCATACAAAATTCTGTTAAAATCCATCCAGTAATTTTTACGTGATGCGAACACAAACAGAAAGATAGACAGACAGGAAATGAGTTACTGTTTTATTATATGTGTATAGATAATTTATTGCAAACTTTGAAAATGAGTTCGTTTGCCTCGGTGGACTAGTAGATAGTGTGCTAGTCTATTACTCCGGGGTTATGGGTTCGATTCCCACCAAAGACTCTGGTATTTTTTTACTACAAGTTGGCAGGAAGACCAAGAAGCTGCTAGGATATAATCTGGGTGTCTACAATTAGATAACTGCATTAGTGAGAGGTCATGGAAACTTCAACTATGATCTGTCCAAGTTAAAAATCAAGGTAAGACGATAAAGACTGTGCCTGGAAAGAGGCTAAGCGGCAGAGTAAATTTTGTGTGCATGTCCAACAAATTGACACATATTAAATGTAAATGGTGTGTCGCAATTATCATAGACATGATTTCAAATGCTATTTCCGGTATTGCCAGTAGATGGCGGTAAGTACATTAACTGTTGACAGTTGATTTATGATGAGGTAGAATGTCGCCAACCTGAAATCACTACAGTCAAGTTCATAGGACTAGTGACAGCACGAGACTTAATGAAAGTCGTAAATTACTAGTTGGATACTAGAAATCATTGTGGAACAAAGAGGCACATAAAGTAAGTGGTCTGCTACAGTATTCCTCTACAAAATATTTATATATAAGATGAATTCTATACATATCCTCTTGTATGCGTTTCTAAAATTGTTTCGTGGAAATGAGATATATTTAAAGGGAAACAAACGTATCCTACATTGAACCGAGATACTAAGGTACCTTCTTACAAAAGTTTATTAATACGCATCTAGTAGATTTTACGTGATGCGAACACAGACAGGCCGACGGATAGATAAGTTCTAGAAAATTACTATAATAAAAAGTGAAAATGGGAATAAATTTACAAAACATCTTGATTTCTTGTACAAAAATAAAAATAAAGAGATAAAAGGGCTAAACAATAGTTTCAACAATTGATGGATTTTAAGTGCGTTTTTTTGCTTCGGTTTAAAAAAGGGATAAGTTGGCATTACTGTTACCGACGATTACTAACCAATAACATCGAACATATCAGAACTCATACACTTAGAGATATTTGTTCAGAAAATATGGTTTAAATTAGTAAATTTAAAGCAAATAATAAAAATTAGAAATGTTACATTTATTTCTTTAAAATGTTTTAATAACAAAAATTCTATTGGCCACAAACTTTTGTTGTCGGCTCTTACATTACTAAGTCCCCTTTTACATTATGCAACTTTAGATCGTAAAAAATTGTGCCAATCAAATTTCTTGGATAAAGAAGTTACAAGTTGACTTTAGGATTAAAAGCATATTGAGCCCATTAATCTAATTTACTCTTGAACTTAATCAGCAGCAGCTGTTGCTTTAATTGTCACAGAAAACTATGTATTTTTTTTTTTTTTGCCTGTGTATGCGTGACCTAAGCCATTAGCAAAATATTCTCGTTCATTGAATTTTTGTTGCACCAAATCCTCTTAAAAATAAGACTGACCTTTACCTTTTCGTTAATACCGCAACTATATTTATGAACAACTTTTATGAATGAGTCATAACAAGTTTGCAGGATTTAAACTGCAAAATATTTTCTCACACATTTTTGTTATGTACAAAATATAATTTTATATATATATTTTTTTTTTAAGAAATAGATTTTTAAGGTAAATGTGCAAACATTTAATATTCTTTCTATTTTTAGATTTATTTTGTTTTTTAGTAAATAAAAAATAAGAAAAAATATTCCATAAAACGTCGACGAGAAGTTACTGCAAGAACTAAATGCGACACATTCAAGTAATCCTACTTTAACGTGAAACCACAGAACGACAAACGTCATCTATAATAGAAGCGCATAATCCTGTTTATAGCAGGTAAGGCAGAAAGCCAACTGTAAAGATTTTGACCATTTTTACTTCTTCACGCACATTTAAGTTAACATTAATTAGACAAACTTCGATTATTTTTGGAAGCTCAACTAATAATAATCGCCCTCTAGATATACTAAAGAAGCAGAAAGAAGAAGCGGTGAATTCGCTTTTTTATTTATATGTTTAATGAAGTACTCTCCCTCTCTTTTGCACTAGAGACTTAAATGCTAACAATTATTAGAGATTGCGTGATGAGAAAGAAGGCCGACAGTTAGCAGTCGACAGTCTGAAATCACTAAAGTCTTGATGAAAGGCTGGTTGTAGCATATGACTCAATGAAAGTAAGGTTGTCATAAATTACATTTTGGTGGCCTATAATCATAAAGGAGGGAAGGGGTCGAAAAGGGCCACTAAAGAAGTGGTCTGCTTCGATATACCCCCTACCTTAATAATAATAAGGTGACGGGATAGACTAGTAGGTTGTGTGCTAGTCTATCAGGTTGTGGTTTCGGTTTCCAAAGACTTTAGATGTTTCACTACAACAAGAGAAGTTTTTCTTCTACTTCTCTGTCATTATAACACATATTAAAAAATTATCTATAAATGGGGCTTTACATGACGCCTTTGATTTACCATAATTTCTAAAAAATGCATTTCTTAAAAATTGTGCTGTGTGTGTGTCAGATAGTACTTTTGAATAAAATGATTCCCAGATTTTTTTTAACAATAACAACTCGTCAAGTAAGGGTTGCATTTTTCTTAAACGTATTAATACTTGTGTTATAGTGTGAAACGGCCTTTAAGGTCAGGATTAACTATCGTACACAATCGTGCGATTCAATAACAAAAAAAGCTGACAGAATTCTATGCCACTCGAAAATCGTTTAAATGGCATTGTATCTGCCACACTAGCATACAAAAAATAATTTGAAACTCTGATCGCATGGAAAAAAATACTTTAGGATTTTTTTCAAAAGATTATCAAATCGTAGGATCTGTCAAAAAGTCTGTTCTAATCCACACTATCATACTTTTTTAGCACACTTTCTATTTTTTTACAGATCGACCGACTGAGTATAATAGTGAATCCTCGCCTCTAGGGGTATAGCGGCAAACAAAGTTGAAACTGATCAAATTGTGCAAATTTCGGCGAAAGTTATAAAAGATTCGACAAAGCCAAACTATTTGAAAAAATAAATTAAAACTAAAAAATAACTTACCAATCGTGATATTTCATTTTTGGCAGATTTTTGTATTTGAGTCAATCGGATTTCATAAGAATCTTTTAATTCGCGTATATCAGCTGCTTTACGTCTATCAGCTTCGCAATTAATCTGTAAAAAGTCATGACAACGCAAATTGGTTTCGTATGAAAAACAATTCCATAATTTTTTAATTTTTTATGCAGGAGGGAGCGGACACAAACTCTTGTTATTATAAATAATCAAACGGAAAAGCAGGAAAACACATGCAAAGTTAGTTTAAACAATTCACAATTGACAATATTTATTTAATTTTTTAGTATTAATAATATATTAACCTTTTTTTCTTATTTAAATAATAAATAACTTTATATAGTTGTTTTATGCTGATTTCAAAAAAAAAAGAAGAGGAAAGAAGACACTCCCTTTAAAAACAGTCCTTTAATTTAGAATGAAAGCAACATGTTGCAAAATGAGTGAAAAATGCAATGGAAAAAAACACACACCAATGAATGGGGAAAAACAAAAGTAAATTCATTAATTAAATTAATGATTGGCAACCTTTGATAACCAGCCACTGATGGCTTATACACTTTGAATGATAGCTGGCCATTACAACACATTGGAAAGTCTGTCATCCTTTTTGCCTTTCCATTTCTAAATGGTTTTTATTCAGCTCTTCGAATTGAGTATAAAACAAAGTGGAATGACTTATTTTGTCATTAGTTGTTCAGCGAAAATGCGGCACATTTTTTTGGTCGCTTTGATCATCTGCGGTAGTATTACTACTTTTTGGTGTGTTGCAGGCAAAACTGGCAGCCCTTTAATACTCTCTCATTTGCAACAACAGCAACAACAACGAAAACTAATTGACTACACGAGCCGTATATTTTGCAATTCTCAAGTGAAAGTGGTAAATGTGTATTTTGAAAATGAAACGTCATTAAGTTATCCTGGAGAAATATTAAAAATGCTTAATGATTGCGGCATATCGCACATTTCCTTCAGGTAAATAAATTAATATAAAACGTGCAGATTTACTGTCGCTATAAATGGAATTTTTCAGGGTGTATAGAAACTTATGTTAATTTTAGAAATATTTTTTTTAAGTTCCACTTTCTGAAGCATACTATAAATATATATCAACATTGTTTAGATACATGTTGCAATGAATAGATTAGTTTGATACTTCTCTTATTAAATAAGCAAGGCAATATTTTTTAAGCTCTTAAGAAGAAAGTGGTTCTTTTGTTCTTAAGAGCCCTATTGTGTCGTTTTTTTTAACACAGAACCGGAGACCTGTGTTCTTAAGAAAATATTTATATAATTTATTTAATTATTGGGTATATGCTTTAATTCCCACCGTTTTTGCAGTAACATTCAGATCATGCAACAATTTCCAAGCGCTTAAAATTACTTGCAACTAAAGCCAAGAGACTCCAAAAGGCGATTTTGAATGTCTGAAGTTGTGTTTCAGCGCGGAAAAGTCGTTTCTGCATCAAATTGTCGCGGCCAATAAAAAGTGGGTCTATTATGATAATCCAAGGACCAAAAATGCGTATTTAAAGCCCCAACAACCAGGAATATCGACACCACAGCATAGTCATAGCGACAAGGTAATGACCAGAAGGTGACTATTATTACGAGCTGTGAAAACTGGATGAAAAAAATTCAAATATGCTTACAGACACGAGTTCATAGTTTTTTTTCATTACAATTCTCGGTCACATGTTGCATGATCTATTAAACTATTTGGAAAATTTGGCTTAGCCACCATTCTTGCAAAGCCGGACAGTCGCAGAGAGGTCTTGATTCTTCCTCCTCCCCATCCAGACAGCTTTCGCCCTTTTTCCGAATTACAATACTTTGAAAATCATTTGTTTTTCATAAAAAAAAAACAGGATAGAAATTAATGCATATACCAAGGTATATTTATCTTACTAGGTAGTGTCGTCCGCCCAGCTGATTTATTAGTTCGACATGTCAAAAGTTGTATGTATTTAGAAATTTTATAGTGTAGAAGTGAGAAAGCAATAAAACACATACACGCCTTCTCAATTTTCTTATATGTTTTTTGACATTTCGAACTACAAAGGAACAACAAAATGCCATGTTGTTCTTGTATTGTTGTATTTGTTGTAGAGACGCCACTACCTAGTAAAATAAATATACCTTGGCATATACCCAATATGAAATCAAAATTGTTGAAATACAAATTTCCGAAATAACAAAATAGAATATATTTTTCTGGAATATAAGAGAAACATCCATAAAGTGTAGCAAAAAACATCCCTCTTATGCCCTGGAAAGTTTCATCACTTATAAAAGCCTCTAAATGTATTTATTTATTTTTCCCTTTCAGAAACAAATTCAGAAGTGCTCCTTTGGAAATACTAAAAGACGATGGCATTGATATGTATCTCATAATGGCCTTACGCGACATCTCTCAAACTGTTAATATAAATTTACTAAGGAAAAAGTCGGCCTCGAAGCACTTAACATTTATTATTTTGATGATAGAAAACTCGGCATCCGCGACAGAGTTGTGGTTAAACAGTACATTTGAAAAATTCTGGAATAGATGGATTTTAAATGTGGCCATTATATTTTATCAGGCTGGAGAAATACACATCTATCGTTATGATCCCTTTCTTCAAAGTCTCTTACCGGAAACAGTAGTTGGTGGTCATCATAAACTAACAATACGAAAGATATTTCCCAGGACCATTTTGAATATGAGAAGAAAACCTTTGCGCATCTGTATGTATCATGATGGCATACGTTCTATATTTGGCAACGGAGAAAGGTTAATGGGAACAGATGGTTTAATGTCCAACTATTTAGTGAAAAGTTTAAATGCTACACGTGTTGTCAACTGGGCGAAACCTTACGGCAACACTTCAATTAGTAGTGATATTTGCTTGAGAGAAATTGTGGAGGAAATAGATGATGTGGCATTGAATATACGTCTCCTTTCGTTAGAGACATTTTACAAAAGAGTTGAACACACTGTTGTACATAGTCGTGATGATTTGTGTGTTATGGTGCCTAAAGCCAAGATAGCCTCTTCATTTTGGAATTTGTTTCGTTCCTTTAATACTGAAGTATGGTTATCGATCTTAACCACTTTACTATTTGGCTGTGGTTTTTGTTTATTAAACTTTCGCAAAATATGTTCAAAAAGTAAATTTGTTCTACAACTGTATTCCAGTCTAATGTCAATGCCATTTCTAAAAGTGCTCAGGCCTTTATCTTTACGTTTCTTTTTGTGTGTTTGGCTGTTTTACGGCATGCTCATCTCAGCTGCTTTTAAAGGAAATCTCACTGGAAACTTGGTCAATCGTAAATATCTACCTGTCATTAATACAATTAAAGATTTGGCTGAGTCACCTTATCCTTTGGCCACTTTGCCACGCCATATCAAACATCTACACCGTTACATAGATTCGAAGAATGTTTACGGAGCCATATTACTGGATAAAGTGGTGGAGATACCCGATTTGCAGTTGAAATATTTAATAGAAAATAACAATTTATCGCATGCCTATTTGCAAAAGTACCACATCTCCGTATTTAGAACAAATTCAAGAATGCATTCCACCCATGGAAGACCTCTGTATCACGTTATGAAACAGAGTATTGTGCCATTTCATGCTGTTTACATTGTTCCTTACGGCTCTCCCTACTTGGGTTTTATCAACAGCCTTGTGCGTAATGCCCAGGAATTTGGTTTCATCAACTATTGGGATCGTTTGATGAATGCAGCCTTTCGCAGTTCGAGAAGAAACATTAAAGGAAAACGACGTAATGAAGATGATGAACCTGTTGTGCTCAAGTTGCAGCATTATGAGGCCGTCTTTTGTTTTTTGTTTTTCGGTTGGGTAGTGTCAACGGTATGTTTTCTAATTGAATTGTTTAGTAGAAAAGAGTTGCGTCAGAAGTTTAAAAACATATTTTAGAAACTGGAATTATATATGTATTTCAGCCTCGAGCAATTTTTATAACTGTATAACTAAAAAACTGTAAGAGATAACATTTTTGAAGAAAATATATTTGGATATATTTGTCAAAGAATATAAATATGAAAAGTTTCAATAAAATGTGGAATGGTAAATTTGAAAAGACTTCTTTTTTTGGTTGCGTTGTTATAGAATGACTCTCTAAATATTACTTTGGAATAAAAGTTCAAAGATTCTAAGCGAAATTAATATATTTCGTTATTTTAAATCTTCATTAATAAATTTTTGGAAATATTAAGCTTTTGAAGTCTTTTTAATGTCATATTAACCAATGGTAAAACTAAAAAGGCCTTCTCTCTTCAGGACTTCTCTAAGGCATTCTTAGACCTTCTCACCCTACGACCCTTATTTTTCTGTTCTTTCCAAAGAAGGCCTTGGTTTTTTCTTCTAAAAATATATAGAACACATTCCTACTTCCCTTCTTTTGTAAAACACATTTAATTTCCCTTTATCTAATTCAGTGCTGTTTGCAATTGAGACGAATGATTGGTAGTGAGCTAGGCCTTCAGCCTGAAGGTTTAGGGTTCGATTCCCAAAAAATGAAAAAAAAAAAAATTTAATAAAAATAAATTTAAAATGCTTAATAAATAAATAAAAACAACAATACAAATAATTTTGTCCAACAAGTTTTTCTTTAGTTTTTGCTACGAAAAGCATTCTGAAGGCCCTCTAGTAGGGAATTTTCGTAAGACCTTCTGTAATACTTCGCTGCTGAAGCGGAAGTTGAAGGCCTGTTCCGCCATGACAACCTAAGTAAGAAAGATATGAGAAAATGCGATTGGAAGACCTTGTGCCTCCAAAAGAAGGAGAAAGAGGTCTTATAGAAAACGTTCTTGCTGCATCTTCTCATCATTGGAAAATTATGCTTATACCGACGTATCAGAAGTCGCCTAAATTAGACATTTTTACGAAAATATGAATATAAACAAAACAAAAACTAAAAATTTTAAAAATCTGTAGCTTTAAGTAAAAAATATTTTATTTAAATTAATTAAAATAATACTGTTTATTAATGTTATAAATTTTAAATAATCTTTTCTTTTACAAAATATTTTTCTTATTTTGACAAATAATACGCCATAAAAGAAGAATCGAAAAAGAGCAATTGTGAGAAAGAGACTAATATAAAGCTCAAGGTAGATTTATCTTACTAGGTAGTGGCGTCTCTACAACAAACACAACATTACAATAAAAATATGGCATTTTATTGTTGCTTTGTAGTTCGAAATGTCAAAAAACATAGAAGAAAGTTGAGCAGGCGTGTATGTATTTTATTGTTTTCTCACTTCTGCACTATAAAATTTCAAAATATATACAACTTTTGACATTTCGAACTACTAGCTGTCGTCAGCTGGGCGGACGCCACTACCTAGTAAGATATATCTGCCTTGAGAAAGCTACTTTTTATCGTAATTTCTGACAAAAAGATGGCCCTCTAGGCTTGTCTCGCTTAGTTTGATGAAAATGTTGCACTCGAAATATTTAGCAACAAATTAAGAAATTTTAGTTTAGACATCTAATTTCTTTATTGTATTTGATTTTAAACATCAAATGATATTCACAGTCGATAAAATATTTATTTATTTATTTATTTATTTATTTATTTATTTACCTATTTATTTATTTATATATTTATTTATACATAAATTTTAATATATTTATACTCAAACAGTCAGACATTTATTTTTAAATATAACCAGAGTTTTTTTTTCAGTGCAAAAGTTCAGTTTTATTCTTATTTTAGGAATTTCTCTGGTTAGGGACGCCTAGTTAAAGGCACAATACAAGAAAATAAAATATTTTATGATATAATATACATATCGCCCAATGTATAATGACAAATTTTAAAATATGAGGAATTTTGAAACATAAAAAACTTTAGTAAACATTTTCAAAAAAAACAGCATGCCTTCAAACTAGCAAAAACACACTTACCAATTTCTTTTCCTCCAAAGCTTTATTAGCTTCTTTTAAGTTATTTATCTCATTAGTCAGTCTTTGTATTTCATAGTTGACTAGGCCACCCATGGCAGCCTGTGGCAAGTAGTTTTCATTATTTGTATTAGTTGTTTCACATTTTTTATTAACACCAGCTTTCTTTAAAAAGTCAACAGCATTTTGTAACTTTTTTACTTCGTTTTTCCATTTACGTGCTTCAGATTCGTTTTGGGCTCTGAAAGAAAGCAAACAAGCAGAACAATTAGCGATTTATTTAAAAAAATTCAAAACACACTAAACTTACCTTAAAACTCTTACAGCTCCTTTTTCGGCAGTCAAACTCGACTTTAGTTCATTCAGTTCTAAACGCAATTGCTCAGTTAAAGCATTAAGCTTTTGTATAGTCTGAACATTCTGCTCCAGCTTGCGTTTAAGTCTAGGTGGTGGATTTAATGTCACCTTTGATTCTGTATTGGTTTGCTTAGTAGAGGGTGGCAAGGGTGGTTTGCCAACTAATCTATCAGCTCGTGTAGGTACTGGTGTGGTGCCAGGTGAATTTGCTAAGGCAGGATTAGTTGTAGGCGTGGTTGCATTTATATTTTCTTTGATAAGTAATCTACCTCTACAGTTTAACTGCATTCCTTCGATACGTGTTCTTTTCTCTTGATTGACCGAATCAGTAACCGAAGTCAGGGAAGTTGATAACGTTTTCTTACGTTTAAGTTTATTTTTCTGTGAACAAACTTCTTGCCACTCATCTGTGGGCGTTTTTAAAATGGGCTTTAAAAGCTTTATATTGTTCGAGCTTTCGTTTCTGTTAAAGTGCTGTTGATTTGTTAGATCGCTAAACTTTTGCTGTTTTTGCGTAACCGTCCTATAGCTTTCAGTTATACTTTCAGCAAGCCTAGTCACAATTTGTGCTTCTCCCCTAGTGGGCGTGGGGGTTGAAGACATTTTTCTTATATTCACAGGTTGTTTGTCTATCGATATGCTAGAGGTCGTTGTGGTCATCTTATCTGCCATTTTGTATTTAATTCATACAACTTCTTTTGTGTTTGTATGAAGTTCGTTTAGTAATTTTCATTAATTTTCTTTTAAGAACAGGTCCGACCTATTTCTTTCTTAATTTTGCGAAAGTAATCTCGTATTTTATACTTTTTCTTAAGGTGTGTGTGTGTGTGTGTATTGTGCAATAAAGCTTTTATCATACAATGTGTTTTGAAGTGATGTGTAATTTCGTTTTTCAAAATCTGATACTTAGAGATAATTTTTGGCGTGTTTGTTGTTTATATGTAGGTGTAGTTAAGCTTTATTGTCTTTGCTATTTCTTCTTCTTTAACGTAAAAAAGAGTGTATAGCTGTTGTATTTAGAATAACAAAATAGTTGTTGTAAAATGTTGTAATAATTCTGTTTTGTTTTACTTTTGCATTATCTTTTTACATGTACAATTTCCTGTATGGCACTTCGTTGGATTCATTAATGGCGTTTAACTGAAAAGAAAAGCAAGAAAATGTTTAAAGTATTTTCATTTTACTTTTTTGCTAAAAAAAGACATAAACAAATCCCAAAATAACTTAAAACACTGTTTAATCAATAAATATTTAAAAACATAAAAATATTTTGCTTAACAGACTCCCATCTTTATTTAACTTTATTGAATGCCAAGCCTAAAAGTATACCTTGCTTTAGTAACATGTTTAATTACAACTTCGTGTTAACAGTCAGTGTGATCAGTGCTACCATTTTGTAATTGTTTAAGCCAAATTTTGCATTATTTTATATTTGTTTAGTTGCATTAAACACTTTTTAGAAATATTTTCAAAATGTTATATTTTTTTACGAATATTAAAAAAATTGGTTAAATCTTAATACTCGCACTATCAAAAATCATTTTCACCCTAATTAGAGCTTTGCATATGTTAAAATGTAAAGTTGATATGCTAGACCGTAAGACTAAATCAAAATACTTTGTTAATACTTTGTCGAGTTAGCTGTAGCAATCGCCAACTAATTCCCAAAATATATTTTTTCCCATTGTGATTTCCTATAAAATGTTTCAAAAGATTTTCAATAAAATTTTTACAAAAAATTTTCAATGAAATTTTTACAGAAAATTTTGAATAAAATTATTAGGAAAATATTTTCTATAAAAATTTTACAAAAAAAAAAAAAAAATTATAAAAAAAAATTTAAAAAAATTTTTACAAAAAAATTTTCAAACAAAATTTCTATAAAATTTTTACAAAAATAATTCTATAAGATTTATAAAATTTTTACACTGGTGCAAACACACTGCTTAATTTTTAACAGCCATCACCAAGAGACTTTATGGCTTTTGTCGCTTTTAAAAGTTATTTTATGACTTGAATGTTGTTTTTATTGATTAAATTTTAGAAGACATATAATATTGGAATGTGTCGAAAATAATTTAGAATTAAAGAACAATTATTTTAGTGTTTATCGTGTTTCAGAGTTATAGGCTTTGTTGCATTTCTCTGAAAAAATACAATAACATTTTTTGTTGAAAGTTTAGTGACCTTAATATAATGTTTGGGGTTTTCTTCGGTCATGCGCCTCCATCAGTGATTAATTTCATCATACTGTGAGTGTATAAACAAACTAAGTGCTGGCTACTTAGTGGCTTTTAATGAAGTGAATATTTTTTCAGCACCAAAGAACATGTTATTTGGTTTATGGAACTTTTATCACAAAGAATTGTAAAAACAAAACAGAGAATTATTGATTTTCTTATGAATTTTTCAGTTTTTAATAACAATTATATGGAATGTATCCTCCACTTTATAGGTTTGTCTAAAAAAAGTGAAATTTTATATTAAAAAAAACTATATTACATGATATTAGAAATACAAGTTGTATAAAACCCAGCCAAATGCAAGTTGAAATCACACATTGGAGGTTCCATGCCCACAGTGGAATATTTAAATATACATACAATTTCTTTAAGTTAAGAAAAAAGTGAAATACACAATAGCATGCCATTATTTATTGTTGAATAACTTCTGTCAACACATCCATAAATCTTTTATTTCTTCTTTTTTCTGTTTTTTATGAACTTTTTATTAATTGTTATTTTACATCAGGGTACTCCCTTATAGAGAACGAGCAAAAGCATTTTTCTGACCCTTTCTAATTTACTCTGAAGCTACTAAGTAGATACGAAACCAGTCCTAATATGACTAAGTTAATTTAAGTCATTATAGTTATGACTTGTCTGCAGAAAAACCCAGAGCATTTAGAAAGGATAGAAGCCGCAATCCCCAAATTTGTTAGATTAGATTGTAGGGTGTCTCCAGTCATTATATGGAGGCACCCTACAATGTAAAATGTGGATGCAATAATATAAGAACATATATCTCATAATGACGTCTTTTATAGGGACACACTTTTGCTTTTAATTATTTTTTATATTTGTTATTATAGCGAGCACTTTATTTTTATAGATTTTGATGAAGACCGTCATCACAGGCCAATAAACCTAACTGTACTACATACCCTATGAAAGTTCAAGAGGATGCTGTACCTCATGTAGTTAGTATGGTGACTACTAAAGGATATTGTAACGAGGTCGAGTCGCACGAGTTCTATTAGTTAAATCGACGGCGTAGTAAAATCTATGCATATAACAAAGTAGTAACTCATTCCGTCTCTCTGTCTGTCTGCTTTTCTTTTGCGTTCGCATCACGTAAAAAATTTGGATGGATTTGAGGAGGTACCTTGGCATCCTGATTCTAATATAGCATTCTTTTTTTCGACAAAAAATATCTCATTTCCGAATTAATATGGAGATCAAGCAGTAAAAGTATGCGATTTCCGGTTTAAAAGTACTGAAATTTTCGGTTTAAAACTGGGATATTTTATATTAAACAAAATTGCATAACAGATGGCGCCAATTAAAAATTTTATTTCATTTGTATTTTTACTTTGTGGAATTACATTGTTATTAAAATATTTTAAACACCTTCTGCAGAACTTTACAATAATTTTTATAGTTTTATAATTTTTTATAAATTTTATAATTTTATCCAGGGATGGGTACCTTTATATAAATATATAAATAGATAAACCATAACTGAAGCACTATAAAATTAAGAGTCTTACAATCGAAGTTCTGCATCGTATAGTGTATTTTCAAGGCTTTTGCTTGAAATTTGTCGTTTTGCGACACTGTTAAAATCTGGAAAGTTGAGTAAATCGCATACGTTTTTATTGACTTTAAACGATTTTGAGAGGTTTGCAATATATTGTTTGGTGGCTAAACGAATAAAGATTTTGTATTGATTTTTTTTTCTGTGAAAGGCTTTATTAGCAGCTACTTATGTTAGTTTTGGAAAGCTTAAAAATGAATATTTTTAGGAAATTGGCAAAAAAAAAACTTAAAAAACTTTTTTTCACAGGGACGTTTTGAGGGTGCTTTTAAGAAGTATGTAATCCATTTCTTTTAATAATTTAATAATTACATTATTGTTTTTAAATAACTTTTTTTCACCGCCCACAGAAGGGGCGGGGCTAAAAATGTCAGTTAAGAATCTCTTGATTCCAAATTTAAGTTTTTGAACATTCTTTGACCTTAAAAGTTGTAATTGCTAAACAAAATACCGGGAAAATTAAAAAAAAACTTGCATTTTTCAGAGGTAGGATTAGTTCTTCCAAGGGGAACTTTTTCTCCTTGGTCCGTTTTTTTTTCTATTTTATAACTTTGACAGCCTATGACCATAACAGATTTTTCTGCAAAGTTTCATTAACCTAAGGGCCCTCAGTACATTTTTAGAGCCAATATAAGCTAAAAAAAAAAGTCATGTCCGGCTAGATTGGCAAAATACCCCTATCTGCGACGTGGCGGGCACAACGTTTTATTTTTTAATATTTTCATTATAACGAAAATTTTAAATTTTTTCTTGGCGATTCGTTCACATAAAAACAAATCTCCTTTAGATAAAATAAACAAACTTTGTGTTTTTCTTTTTGAAGGCTTAACAAAAATGTGCAATGACGTCAATCTATATCGCTTATCTTTAAAAAAGAACTTGTTTCACTTGTTTTTTCTTCATGAACTTTAAACACGCACCCACTACTATTTGAATTTAAGTTTTTTGTTTTTAATTACACAATTACTTTAAATAGAAAAATTGCACAGTATTGAAATGTTGATGTCACTTAAAAAGGAAATAAACTTCATCTTTTCGATAAAAATTCTTAGAAACAAATTTTTTTAAAGAAAATTACGATAAGGAAATGTTAAAACGCCATATTTCGCCAGCAATATTTAATAAATACTAAAGTTTTTTTAAAAATAGAAATTTAGTTATTTAGTATTTTCGTTGTTTAAGTACCAAGAAATAATTGTTTATATTTTATCAATCAAAATACAGTTTATTTACTTAATTGGAAAAAACTGGTTTAATTTTTCTCTTTTAAATTTTCTTAAACACAATTAGTAATTGAACTTTTCTAAAAACAGAAAAAAATTTTGTTTCTTTTTTTCTATATATCTGTATAACAAAAAGTTCTTCAGCACAAAAAAAAATTAATTAAAATGATTTAAACCGATAAACCCACACAGCCATCTTTCAACTTAAAAATATTTCCATTTTCTTTCCAGGAAATAGATAAATCTAATTGTTGTTTTTTTATAATTTCAAGAGCAAAATATTTTTACAGATGCAAGCGAAAGAGTTAAAGAATTGTTGACAGATCAGGAAAATTTTAATTTTAAAAATTAAAAGTAGATAAATACAAATACATGTCAATAAAATAATAGCAAACTGTCGCCCCTACTTGACATTAAATAATTTCTACCTTACCCTGCGTCTACATTAGCCATCAAAAGTCAAACTTTATATAATAAAAAAATGGTATTAAAAACGTTTTTTTACATAAAGTTTAACTAATGTTAAGACAAATTGATGCCTAATGTAGACGGGCTCTTATGTCCTTCGGAATTTTTAGCATTTGTCTAAGAGGCAGTCTTCACTAGCCATCAATTTGAACAAAATATAAACATGACGCCGGCAAAGCAAGGGAATTAATTTGTACACGCTGTTATAAATGGCGAATACGTGTTTATGTCATTTTTTGTTTAAACATAATTTTCTGTTTTCCATCAATGTGAACGCTTATTGCACAGCAGACAGTAGTAGTACGGTTGATCAACAGATGGCGCTGTTTGCATGTTTTTAAACTAAAATACAACAACGACATTGACAATGATGTCATGTTAAAAAATAGTTTTTATAACAAATTTTTTAACAACCATGTTAAGAAAAAAACGTTAACCTAGGCAGTCTACACTTAACACATGATGTTAGTGTTGATCATTTTATGTGGGCTGTGGATAAGGCTAACATCTCCCATAGAATGCCAGAGCTGGATATTCTAACATAATGTGCGCTACCGTCTCAGTATATCTCAGATTTTTAGTTTGGCGAGATTATACTTGAAGTTTCCATAACCTTTCACTCATGCAATTTTCCTGCATAAGGTACCTCGATTATATACTAACAACATTCCGGATTTCCTGATCAGGGGGACCATTGCTTCAAAAGTACATTGAGAGAATATTATCTCCGCATTTGGCGAGGCTTCCTTCATCAAGAATGCAGCTGTGATTGTGTTTTATAAATTTTTAAGATATTTCATATCGCAACATATTACCCCAAAATTTCATCATGGTATCAAGTTAAAGTTATAGAAAACGTCCTCGCACAATATTTGTTTCGAATTTGCACACTACATTTAGACTTAAACCATATAGATATATTTACTTTATATAGAGGTACCCATCTCTGGGTAATTATTCAGGATGTTGCAACGTAGGTTTTCTATTATTGTAAAGTTTTATAGACACAAAGAAGAAACTTAGTTGAGGTAACCATAATCTAAGAGCAACATATTATGATTGGTTCTATAATATGAACATATTATGGTTTAATTAAGCGACTATAGTATGATTAAAAAGTATAAAATTTTCCCATATGACATCATTTTTTTATCAATTAAATAGATGAGTTGATTTCATTGATACATAAATTAGAAAAACATGTTACTCACTTTATATTGTTAATAATTAATAAATAAATAAGCTATACATCTATACATATAATAAAATAGTATCTCATTTTACTCTGTCTGTCTTTCTGTCTGCTTTTCTTTTGCGTTCGCATCACGTAAAAACTACTGGATGGATTTTAAAAAAATTTTGTGAGGAGGTACCTTAGCATCCATATTCCAATATAGGATACTTTTTTCCGCAAAAATATCTCATTTCCAAGAGAAAGTGGAGAAATAGCAGTGAAAAAGCAATTTCCGGTTTAAAGGTACCGAAATTTTCGGTTTAAAACTGGGATATTTTAAACACTACTGCGTAACATTAGGCGCCAATTAAATAAAATTTGTATTTGATTTGTATGTTTTACTTTGTGGAATTACAACGTTATTAAAGTATTTTAAACACCTTTTACAGAGCTATACAATAACTTTTAGCTTTTTTATAAATTTTGCAATTTTATCCAGGGATGGATACCTTTATATAAAGAAAATACATAAACCAAAACTGAAGCACTATAAAACTTAGAGTCTTACAATTGGTGTGGAAAACTTTCAAAGCAAAATCGAGCAAAATATTGTCAGATGCCCACGATGTGGCGGGCACAGCTAGTAATTAAATATGTATATACATTTTGCAATTTTTTTAACATTTTTATTATCATTTTATAAAAAAATAAAAATCCGTCAACCCCGATGAATGAAAACAAAAATTATTTGGTTGCACATGAATAAACTTATCATATTTTGTTTATTATTAATATATTATGCTTAAAATTAACATATTATTTTGGAATAGTTATAAAACTTTGGTTAGGTTTTCAGGTTTAGAAAAAATTATATAGTTAAAGCAACTATGTTGAATTTTTTCGGGTGTAGTAACAATTTACTGATGAAATCTTAACCAATATTTGTTTATGGTGACAAAAGTAATGTTAAAAACAACTATAATTTGTTCATTGCCACCATATATTTTTACCGAAAGTATTATGTGGTTCTTGTGACCATACTACAATCATATTTTTTTTACGTGTAAAAAGTGTCGAAAGTCTCCCGTTTATAAAAGTAAAAGGTACTGTTATATTATCAGTAAATCTGTGAAGTTGCTTACTTTCACTCTTGGTATTATAATATGGATTACTACCAGTAACAAAACTTTCAAAATATATTTCATGTACAGAAACAAATCACAATTACTGCCGCTCCTGAAATTTTATAATGAAACCGTTTTATAATTACAGCTTATAAATTTTATTAACATAAACCACAGTTCAAATGACTGGAGTCTATTTATTGGCGCTTCAGTTTAACAACTGCATTATTACATAATGGTAATATATTACAGTCCATTCCTGTAGCCCATTTGGTACTAATGAAAGGGCTTACAAGAATATGAAGACAGTAGTAGAAAGCATTAAGTTAAACTTAACGAAAAATATAAGTGGCATATATGTGGCGATTTGAAAGTTGTGGCTATTCTTGGAATCTTCTAGAATTCTACTTGGGTATACCAAATTTAGTTGCTTCTAAGGATTTACATTGAAAAAAAAAGAGACTGGCCAGTTAGACAAAATTTCATACCAGAATAAAAATAGGTAAAGTATATTCCCTTGATACATCCTTAGAAAATGATTACTCCGTCTTTGCATATAAAATTAGGATTGATAAAAAAATTTCGTCATAGCGGTGATCCCGGTTTTTCACATCTCCGTCAACCATTTCCTCAATTAAGTGATGCAAAGGTCAAAGAAGAAATATTTGCAAACCCACAAATCCATAAAATATTTAATGACAATGATTTTGAAAGACTTTTAAATTCAACTAAACAAAAACCATAGACAGCGTTTAAGGAATTTACTCAAAACTTTTTGGAAATTTACAAAGCAAACAATTACAAAGAATTGACTTAAAACCTTTTAGACTCGTTCGAGGGAATGAACGAGACACTTAAAATTTACTTTCTCCACTCACAGTTTGTCTTTTTCCCTTCAAATTGTGGATCATTGAGTAGTTTCACCAGGAAATCTCATCAATGGAAAAACGCTGCCAAGAAAATGGACACCATCTATATTGGAGAATTATTCGGGGACAATTCTCAGAGACTGCTCTGGTGTTCATTACAACAGAGCTTTGAAAAAACGTTAGCCAATTAAGGTATTAAAGTTATTAAAACCATATTTTTATTTCATGTTAAATATCATTTTAGTTTTAATGTTTAGTTTTTAATTTTGTATGGAAAACTAAACCTAATAGAATGTTTTGTTTATATAAATCGGTTTTTGCAGTTATTTTGTTTGTCGCAAAAAAATTTTTCATTTTGTTAGCCAGTGTAAATTTATAACTCAAAAATATTATTTAATGAATGCGCCAGTCCACGTAAAAAAAGTTATTATTTTTTATAACAAAAAAATGTATGTTAAAATTAATTACCTATTTGTAAAAACAACTTTCCTCAATTTAAAGCAAGCTTTTAATTAAATTAAAAATAATTTAAAAAAGAATCATCCCCCAAATTGTAAAATACAATACTTGGATGATGATCTCAATTTTAAAAATTTTATTTCTTTTCAAATAGTCTTTGCGTGCAAAACTGTAGCAAAAATTGAAAAAGTCGTAAAAATAGCATAAGAGAAGAAGTGAGAGCGAGAGAGAGAGAGAATTTATAATATTTACAAAATAAGGAAACGAAATATTTTTATTTTGCATTCAGGAAGGAAAAACTAGGTGCGCTTTTTTTAACCCACTTTTTGCGGTGTAATTGAGTCAGGTGTCATTCGTGTTTTATTTAATTATTTTCATATTGTTTGCAAGCCACATGACATTAAATACTTGAAATATTTTTATTCCCAGCGTTCAAATGTGGAGCATAGAGAAGTAAATACTAAATGCTCTTAAGTTAATTCATATTGTATTTTTATTCTTAATATGACATTTAGTATTTGCATTACAACAATAACTGGCAGCTTGCTGTTTCTGTTACTGTAACTGTTTAATTATATATTTTTTATTAATAAATTTATAACTTGAATTTATGTATCTGTTTCCCAATTTCTTTTATTATATGAATAATCCCATGTGCTGTATTATTCTTGATTATGTTATTAATTTCAAATTGAGTGTCAATTGTGATAATGGACCGGGGATTTGTGGCTGTTGTCTGTTGTTGCTTTAATTGAATTAAAATGATCTCGTTTCACTCATAAGTATAACATGCTTCATACACTTAGCACTTTGCAGCTTGTGATCTTTTTTTTATTTACTATAAAAACTTATAAATGTTTTTATTTGAGTACATGTGTATGGTGAGTGTGTATGGATGTAAGAGTGAGTGGATTTGTCTACTTAAAGATTAAAAAATCACATCAACTTTATCTACTTTTTGAGAGGTTTAATTTGAAATCGACTTATTTTTTTCAATTCAGTAATTATTTTTCAAATATTCACTGATACATTTTGTCTCGTATTCAATCATAAAATTCACAAATACGAGAATTATACTTATGCACATGCACACATACTTACATATATAGTACATATCGCACATTAAGTGATAAAAGATCACAATACAAAATTCCCAAATGTTTGACAGAGGCCAAAACTGTTTTTAAAAAATTGGATGTAATTTTATATTCAAATCAAATTCAAGACATAACGGTACTCTTCGAGTGGAATTTTCGTGGTTGTTAGATATTTGATATGTGAATTGGATTATGAAAAAACAATACGATTATGAAAAATTTTAGATTTTGACTGGTTATGATTTAGTATGCGATATGTAAGTATATAAAAGCATCTCTTTATCAACAACCGCATGTTGCTGGCAGTTTATTTCAATTGAAATCATTTTTATTAAAACTTAGTATATGCAAAACAAAGGTTCGACTAATAAAAAGCCTTGTTGTGACCTCAATGATAGATGACAGATAGACTGATATCAGATGTCCATTTCACTTTATTTGAGGTACTATAACTTTATTCTATAATAATAGAAATAGTCACAATTTTCATACATTCCTTTAAATTATTTATAATTCATTTGCAAGAGAATGTTTTAAAAGTAAAGATCTTAGTGAAATAGTTTTATATCTGAAATCAGGGCAGGTAGTTTTGTACCGACCCAGCAAGAAAGATACGGTAGCAATAGATAAATATCTCATATGTGATAAGGAATGAATTAGCTAATTCTCATTAATGCTCTTTTGCATTAATGTTTGATTTATTTTTTATTTTATTTGTGAACGTTTTCAATCATGAGTGCTCATTTTTGAAATTTCTCATAAATGAAATTTCTAAAACAATTGTTACTGCATGCACAAAATATGTGCATATACATACATACATACATACATACATACATACATACATACATACATACATACATACATACATACATACATACATACATACATACATACATACATACATACATACATACATACATACATACATACATACATACATACATACATACATACATACATACATACATACATACATACATACATACATACATACATACGTACGTACATACATGCGAATACTTAATTTTTCTACGATCATCTCATTTATAAAAAATAAAAAAATTGTAAATTCTCATATTTGAGCAACTGCGTACAAAAATATTTTCTCATTTACTTATTTACTAACTTTTGAATAGAAAGGAAAAAAAAGAAATCTTCTCACTCATAAATGAACAAAAAGAAAATATTTTCTAGTCTAACTCACACGTATGAAAAGAAGCAAGAAAAACTAAAATGTACATACTCACCAGTGATGCCGTTTGGTTAAATTTTAAAATTTTTCTTAACCTTTGAAGGCCCCAACAATAAATTTTAAAATTAACTTTTTATGAAAAAAATTTAACTTTTTGGCAAGAAAAGCGTAAATTTTTTAGTCTGACCCTTGCAACACTGTTACTCATTCATGATCATACTGTTATATCACAAGATCGACCTTAAACTTGTTATTATCATTGAATTTCAAATCTGGAATGTTTTAACACTCATAATATAAGGATCTTGCTGCCAAGGGCAGGGCAGACAAATGTTCTAAACTTGCTTCGATCGTATCTTTTTAGAGGCCCAAACTCATGTTTCTTAAATAAATAACTCCTCAGAGATTTGACAGTCGAAACGAAACTATCGAAACTATGGCACAAAAAATATTCTCTCAGATAGTCAGATCTTATCTAACGGATTTACTTGTCCTGTAGAGATAGTGATAATAATGGGTGAGTTTCTATACAATTAAAAGGTATTTCACGACTGTGTTGACATTGAGTCCATACCCAGGTCCCTCTATAAAAAATATTTGACTATAAAACAAACTGTACTTCAGTCAGGCTAGTTTTGTTCTTTTTAATTGTTATTGATATGAGCCCACGCAACCAACTAGAAGCTTTGAGGGTGACTACTAAAATGAGTTCATCAACATTTTTTCTTTTTTAACTAAAAATCAAAACATAAGCCAAAAAATTGTTTAAGAAAGACAAAAAAACTCTCTTCAGTGGGTTAATAATGGAATGACTTAATGGAAATGAAATTTAATTAAATATAAAAATTTAAATGGAAATTTTATTTTCAGTTTTTTTTAATAAAATAGGAACAGCAGAGAATATTTAATAAATTTTATATATTAAAAATATTGAAATATTTAATATTTTTCATTTATTTTTTTTTTTCTTATAAAAAATATACCAGAAATACATTTGATTGATTTTATTTTTTATAAATAATTTTTATCTACTACAAAAGCTGTTTTCTTAAAAATAAATGTTTGCCAGACAAGTTCTAAGCATTTTTAAAAACTCAATGCTAATGAAATGGGCAATTAATTGATCAATCTAATGAATTACTCCTCTGTATGGCGTAGATGTATGTATAACTAAAAATTAATTTCAATTTAAAGTTAATTCGAAATAATTTGTTGATAAACACCAGACATAGGTTGTCATCTTTGCTGGTCCGCAGTATTTTTTGAAAAACTTTTCCGCCTAAATTAATATTTCCTATACAAAATTTTAACTGTTTCATTTCCCAGCAAAACATTTTAAAAACAGTAATCGAGTATGGAATTAAGCATTTTTGGTGGAATGACTTTCTAACTGGATTATCAACTTAAGAGCCCGTCTTCACTAGCCATCAATTTGAACAAACTATAAAGATGACGCCGGCAGAGCAACGGAATTAGTTCAACAGATGGCGCTGTTTGCAAATAATACTGTGAAACTAAAATACAACAACGTCAGTATCATGTTATGAAATAATTTTTATAACAAAAGTTTTAACCAACATTTTAAGACTAACATTAATATAGGCAGTCTACACTTAATACTAACATGATGTCTAATGTAGACGGGGGTAATAAAAGGGGACTTTTAAGGTTGTAAATGCGATCATGGTTGCAAATAAAGTAGCTTTTTGTTCAAAAGAGCATTGTCTATCGTAATTTCATGTTAATTTCGACGAAATTAAGTAGATTTTTTTAATTTGGGCAGTGGTAAAATGTATGTGAAATTACGTAATTTTAAGTTGATGTCGGCCGAAATCACGAAATGACTTAATTTCGTGGCAATCTAAACGGGCTATAAGACTTGAGAAAAACATTAACATGGGCAGTCTACACTAACATAACGTTAGTGTTAATGTTTATCATTTTATGTCTAATGTAGACTGGGGGTAATGATTTTAACAAGGCGTGATTCAGAACTGATTACGTAATGTACCCTACAAAAAAATAAAATGCAAATACTTTTTGGTATTAAATAATTAGAAATTTGCAGAAATTATTTAAAATAATGCCATATTTAGTTAATATTTACAAGCCAATCTCTTTTAAACTAGAACAACTAGTTTAATTACTATTTATTCTTTTCGAAGTTTAATGTAATGTGTTTTGTAACCGAGTAGCATAATTTGGCAACCACAAATGTCAGGCATTATGTGGCAAGTTGTTCTCTTGATAATGAGTAATTCTTTGCTGGGTTGTTATCGTTTTAACTACAATTGGTAAAACTTTCAACGCCCATTCAAGGTTATTTCCCCCCAAACCACAATTTTAAATTGATCAAACATTGAAAACAAAACAAATTTAAAATCAAACAAAAAAAGAAAATATAGTTTCTCATTAAATACACGCATCAAGTTAATTATGGACACAAGCAAAAACCAATAAAACTCTGAAAATGTCTTTTTATGAGGAAATCAAACCATAAAAAAAATGTTTCGAAATCTTTTTCTGTTTCTCGCACAAGCGATAAATAAAACTATAAAACATGAATAAATTCTGTTCATTTATAGAAAGGGGAAGTTAATTTAACCAAAAAGAGAAGAATAAACAAATTATTTTTTTACGAAATGTAAACGAAATTTACTAATTGTATTGGGTGCTAATAAACATTATAGTTGTTGGCCTGCTCTGCTCGCTCCTTATTTAAATATGTTGCCCAAAGCACGTGTTACAAATGATTATTAAAAATAACAAAAAATAATATTTTGAAATAAGAAAAATTATGTTGCATTAAAATTTTATTTCTTTTTGTTTTTTGAAAAAAAAAAAAATAATATTTTACGAAGTAGAAAACACTACTAAAGATAAACAAAATGAATAAAAAAATGTGTATCTTTTCGAATTTATTTTTACAGAAATAAAAATCATAAATTTTAAATTTTAAATAAATAAAAAAATGTTTAATTAAACTATTTCATATATAAAGATGAGCAATTACAGTAATGGGTGAAAGTGTTGAAAGCATAAACTTTAAAGGTTATAAAAGATTTTTTAAAGCTGTAGTCGATGTTGAAATGAAATAAAACAAGCTGTGTGTGAGGTATTAACAAAATGTTTTACTTAATTTAAAAGTCCACAACAATTAAATACGGAATACTATATTTTTTAAAGCACAGTTTATGATCCTTCTAATCACCGATAAAAAGTTAAACAATTTAAAACTCTGTATATTTAACAGAAGAAACATTTTTTATATTAAATGAGCAGTTTTGGAGTTGAAATATTTGCTTAGATTTAGATATTTAGAATCTTCACTTAGGTCAACTGCACAACATTCTGTTTATATATATTTATTCAAATCGTGTTCGGAAATTAAAGACTTTAAATCGTAATTTCACCCTTTTATTTTCTCAGAGTCCTTGTTTTCAAAACAGCCTATGACACTTTCTACATAACAATATCTATATGATTAAAATATTTATCTATTATTTTTATTTGTAGGGGGATACCGAAGTAGACCACGAATTTTATGGGTACCTTTCGATCCTCAATGATTTCTAGTATCCGACTGGTAATTTACGGCTACCTTACTTTCATTGAGTCTCGTGCTGTCACTAACATTTTACTCTCGACTGTAGTGATTTCAAACTGGCGACTGATACAGGTCGACATTCTTAATCATCACGGAGTCTATAGGAATTGCTAACATTTGTTTAAGTCTCCACAGCCCATTTTGATATGTGTCTGCCCGACCCCCGGTACCAATTGTCATTGCAGTACATTCTCAAATGCCTTGACGTGGTTAGTTTGGGGAAAATAGGGGCACCAGAGGCTAGGGTTCCTAGAACCTAAATCTGATAGAAAAGGTCTGTTGTTTTATTACACGGGTCCTCTTCGAGGCCCGACCTGTGCCCAAAGGACTGGTACCACGGGAATCGGTAGCCCCACAGAGAGCCTATCATCTCTGTGACCGGTTGTTGGTGAGGTCCCCTTCGGGGGTACACGTGCTGGTTGTGGTTTAAGATCGATTTATGTAGGTATGTGCACGGTCGATCAAGTGTGCTGATGCACTCTCAACAGAACGGAGTTTGGATAGTCTCCAAACCCCTAAGCAAGAGGCTATAATATGGAATCTAGGCTTTGCTTTTTAGGCTTGCAATATTATATAAATTGCTACTCATTGTGACTGTATCACACATAAATTGCGATACTGGCGGCAACGTCATATCATGGAGTCTTGCTATACTACACAATGGGGGCGCTAGTCTACGTTTAAATTTCACTCGGTGAAATTAGGACCCCCCTCTGGGTCCTAATTTTGAACATATATTGTATAATTTTATTAAAATCGGTTTAATCGCTAAGACGTGTGTGATGCATAAACAAACTTACAAAGAGATTAGATATTAGACAAGATCGTTTAAAATTTTTCATGATTCTGCCACAAATATCCAGTTGAATTTCAGCGATTGCCAGGTTATGTGGTCTTGTAATTTATCTTTCGATTCCAATGCGACTTCAAAAACCGTACAACAGTGCGTTCAATTCCAGCGAGGTCAAATTGCTCGACATCGATGCTCAATTAATGACTCTCCCGCAAGAGGTAGCCCCACCCATAGTGTTATGTTTTAACGCAACTTGAATCACCCTTTATTTATTCACATATGTACTCGTATTTACTTCTGTTTTATTATAAAATGAAATGAAAATTTGTTAAAACAACTGATGGTTCAAAAAACGATCCATTTATATATAAACTTCGTCGTTACTAACACGCTGATGATTTATTTTTCCCCTACTGCAGCTTCTGAAACTCATGCAGAAAAAATTGACCCAAATTTAGAAGATTTGAAATAAGTTTCATTTTTAGTTTTGCTCTATCTAAATTGAAAATTTTAAATTCACCATTTTGTGTGTGAGTTTGTGCAACTTTAAATGACATGATTTGAATAGTTTTTTTTTTTTGTTGTCGTTCTAGCTGAATAAGTTTTTTTACTTTGTATTTCAAAGTGAGTCACTCCAAAACTGTTAATAATTTAATAGAAAACTTGTTTGAACACAAGAAATTAATGCCTAAATAAATAAATAGATTTTTTAAAAGAATTAACAATCAAAATATGATTTATTGAATATGCTTTATGGTACAACATTTCTTTTCATCTTTACCACTGTGCAAACAGACATATTTAAGTATTTTTGTGATAAATTTTCAAACGTGTAGGAGAGCATGTTATATGAGTGTATCATGTATAGTTGTACATTCATATGCATACATATTTAATTTATTTTTGGTAATTATATGAATACAGTTGCGAGCACAAAAAATGCAACAATGGGCCCAAGGAACTTTGTAATATTTTTTTTGCTGTTTATTATTTCGGAAATATTATTTCGGATTATTACTCCAAAATTTACAATATTGTTTTAGTCACTATAACAATAAGTCCCATTATTATAACCAGGGTTCAGAATATTTCATTTATGAGCGTTGAAATTTCAATATTTATGATATTTCTGTATTATTCGTGTGGGATAAGTAATTAGCTCATTCTCAATAATGCTTTTATACTTAAATGTATGTACATTTCTTTTCATTTATGAACGTTTTCATTTATGAGTGTTCATTTATGAAATTTCTCAAATGAAAGTTCTAAAACACTTCGTTACTGCATACGCCAGCAGTTGCATATTACAAAATATGTGCATATACATACATTTATGAAAAATTATCAACATTATAAAATCTCATTATGAGTATTTGCATGAAAAACAAAATATTTTTTAATTTTATTCACCTTTAAATAGAAAGGAAAAAAATAAATCTTCTCATACATAAATGAACAAATACAAAATATTTTCTATTCTCTCATACATTTATCAACATAAGCAAAAAAAACCAAAATGTACATACTCACACATGATTAAGCAGTGAGTGAGCATTTCGGTACTCTGATTATAACTTGCCAATAGCTAAAGTTAGGATTTTATCAGAGAGATGAAAACAATAACGACTATTAAATGCCATAATTCACTATCCTACACAATCGTACGATTCAATTACAAAATAATCTGACAGAATTATTCGAATAATAATCGAATAATTATTTCAAAATGGCGTTGCAAAAAAGATTTTGGAACTCTGATCGCATGAAAAAAATCTATTTAATGAATTTTTTCAAAAGATTATCAAGTCGTTCCGACCTGCCACACACCTACATTTCTAATCCACACTATCATACTTTTTTAGCACACATGAATCATTACCTTAAAGAATATATATTTTTTTGAGAGAAAGGATATAATAAAATAGTAACTCATTTTACTCTGTCTGTGTGTCTGTCTGCTACATTGTTATTAAAATATTTTAAACACCTCTTACAGAGCTTTACAAAAATTTTTAGAATATTCGATTTTTTTAAAAATTTTGGAATTTTATCCAGGGAATTTTATATGTATGGGATATCAGGACGCCCACGACGTGGCGGGCACAGCTAGTTACAAATAAAAGTTGTTAATACATTTGTAGAAAACAAAATTCTCAAAACAACGAGATGAATTGGGTACCACCATTTTCAGAGAATTCACAAAACCCAGCGTTGGAGTTTTTGTTCTTAACTGTATGTTTATTGATTCAACAATAATTATTATTATCGTCATCATCATCACACTGGTTGTGGCCATATTTTGAAATATTGAATGCGTCAATGATGTGGCAAAACTAAAACCGAATGGCAAAGTGAATGTTAAAATTATTCAATAGACAATTACTCCTTTTTCTACAATAAAACAAATTAAATTAGTGCAAATAATAAATATAATAAAAAAAATATTAAATTTAAAAAATGCCAAAAAAAATAAAATCATCTTAATTAAAATCAATTAACCCAAATTGTCTTTTTGTTTAATCATACTACGAGTAGACCAGACCAGAAAGTTCTTTTTTTGGGCAAAACAGTAAAAAAAGCACAAGCATCAGAAGATTGTGCCCAAAGTTTTATTAAATATTTATTTATATAAATTATTATTAAAATTAAATTAAATGAATAATTTTCAAGTTTTTCTGTTCTTTGTACAAAGAAAGAACAAAAAAATAAAAGAAAAAATGTTCATGTTAAAACAAACAATAGTAGAATGTAATGGATTTTCTAACCCGCTACAGCATTCCTTGTATCAAAACTACTAAGTTAGTTCTTAGCGTTAGAATCACCTATTTATCTAAATGTTGAATCCATTGACCTGTAGTTGGAATTCCCTTAAAAGTTCTAAAATTATGTAGAAACGACACATACGAAAAAGTTATATTTGTTTGTGCGAGTTTAGAGTCATGGTCGTTGTCAGTAATAGCCAAACCTAAATCAGCGCGTTAAGCGTTATTTATCTGCCAAAAATTACCATGTACACACAAAATGTCCACTACACACATTTTGTGTGTACAGTAGTTTTTTTTTTTTTCTTATAAATTTATATTAAATTTGCTGCGGATATTCGATGAAAAGTGCTTGATTTGAGTTTGGAACTTTTGCCGCATTCGTCTTGTGATTTAAAGAAATTGCTCGACGGAAAAAGATAACAGAAAAACAAAATACTTTTTGACAGGCCCAGATCATCCGTTAAGCAATGTAGGCAACTTCCTAGGGGCCTGTACCATGTTTGGTTTTAAATGTTTCTTCGAGTGAAAATTTAATTTAATTTCTATAACAAATCTCTTCCACAATTCAATTGGCTTAGGTTGTTAATTAGATCGTTACATTTCAGTACTTTTCGGAACACAAAAATTTCTCGTATTGTTGCATTTTTATCTTTTGGTACTGGCCACCTCTATGTTTATTGCTTTCTATAAAGGTATTTAATACAAATCAAAGCAGAAAAACCACATCAACCTAAAAACAAACACAAATTCTCCCCTCTTATGGGGTTATTGCCACCCGAGATCCGTATGCGATCTATTGGTTGCCGTCTAATATCTAGTAACAAAAAAGGCAAACGAAAATCATTAAAACCGGAAAAAATAAAAACAACCTGAAAAAATTAAGGTAGACGTGGTTTTTTACACGCAGCCTCGAATGTAATGGTCTGATGTTGCTGAATTGCAATAGCAAAATTTCCGAAACTACGCCTGGCAGATTACAGATACAGCAAATTTAATGCTGTATCTCTTCTAGTGCCTTGGCAAAGTTGATTTCAACCCGAACACAGACAGGTATCGCTAAACCAACTTCTCTATGTATGAGGATCTGCAAAATATTAACTTTATGGGGTCGAAAATGCATATTGTAAAAATTACGCACAGAATGACAAATTTATATATACCCTTTACACCTGTAATGATGGGTATAATATAATAATGGAAAATTTTTACTTTCAAGGTGTTTTAAAAGACTTTCCAAGTAAAAAAGTTAGAGGACTTCATTTTTAAATAGATTGTATATCTATATATATAATAAAAAGTAACTCATTTCTTGTCTGTCTGTCTGTCTGTCTGTCCTTGTGTACGCATCACATAAAAACTACTGGATGGATTTGAACAAAATTTTGTTAGGAGGCACCTTAGTATGCCGATTCTTAACTCCAAGAGAAAGTAGAGAAAAAGCAGTGAAAATACACTGATTTTTTTTACTTTAAGGCATCTTTTATTTTTGAAAGCAGTATATTTTAGAAAATGTTGCACAACAGATGTCGCTGTTTTAAAATAATGAGTAACTCATTTCCTATCTGTCTTTTACAGAGCTTTACAATAATTTTTAAAATTATATATAATTTTTAGAATTTTATCCAGGGATGGATATCTTTATATAGAGCAAATACGTAAGAGTCTTAAAATTGGGTGTGGATTACTTTCAAAGTAAAATCGAACAAAATGTGTCAGCTAGTAGCAAAAACACTATATCCTCACGGATCCTCACTTGAACTCTTTTATATTCGCTAATAATCGGTAATTTCGGAGTCATAACAGTTATTTTACAGCATTCACACTCATAAAAAACGTGGAAGAAATGGTAAACTTTAAACGGCTCCCCTGTATAATTTACTTTTTTTACCATTAAGTACCTTTCTATTTGGAGAGTTGGGGAATCGATACATAATTTTCTTCCTATAATATATTTAAAGGCATTTAATTCTTTTAATGCAGCGTAATGAAATTAAAACATTTTCCTAAAATAAATCTCAAAAATATTACAAACAGTAAAATATAAAAATAATTTGATTGATGATTTTTGAAACATTTTGAAAATATGCATATTTATATTTACTAAAGACAAGCAATTAATAGCGTTTCAAGTGCTCAGAAATAATTAAGAGCATTTTAAAATAAACAATGTTCAAGTTCACTTTTACATATTTCAACACTTTAATTATTTTTCAACATTTTTCCCCCTTCGCTCAGTTTTCGAATTCTTTTAAGAATTTTGTGCCTTAAATAGATTTTAACCGTAAAACTCTTAAACAACAATGATGTATTGAACGATAATTGTTTAGATCTCTAGAAACATCTGTTAAATATAATGGATAAAATTTATTATCTTTCAGATTAACGTCAACACGCACTAGAACTAAAATAGGAAAATATTTTCAGTTTCTTTTCTCTGGTATGTTGAGTTTCAAAACACAAGAGTATTTTTCTAGTTTCGTTTATATTTTAGTTTTCCAAATGCAAAGTATTTGAGTTTTTCTATTTCAATGGCTGTACATTTTACAACAAATCTATTAAAGTTGTTGAACGTTGTGTTAATTTGTGAATAATTAAAATTTACAAAACTTCCAGAATGTTTTACAACTTGTTTTCATTTGTGACACAGAAACAATTGTAGAAAATGTTTTCGTTAATATTTTGTAATAACTCCCTCTTAGTTATTTAGAATCTAAATTTTAGATTGATATTTTGAAACATATTTTCGCTTCATTACCCAACAAACATTTTATGAATTTTACAAAAAAAAGTCTGTTTTTCTCAATAGTAACGTTTTAAACGACACAGTTAAAGAACTAATTCATTTCATATGAATTTAAAAAATGGTAAATGATATCTTTCTAAATAAATTCTAAAAGTTTGTGTTCTAGTCCTCAAATCACTCAAATCACTCAAATCTCATAGCAATTAAAATTATTATTTTGATTTATATTGCTAAAGACATTTTCTTACTATTATACTGAGTATTAAGACTTGTCAAAAACTTAAATCCAATGAGAAAGTGTGATAGTGTGAGAGCAGTATGTTATCAAAATGTGAAATAATACGGAAAGAAATTTGACATCCCATTTTTAGAAAATATTCTAAACAATTTTCATTTTATCAAGATTGTGTTTTTTTCTAAGCAAAGAACCAAGCTGAGTGAGTCGCAGCCGTTGATATATTTTCTTTGTCCTGCACCTGCCTTAAATTGCCATCAGTCTTATCGCTTAAGTATGTAGTTTATTTTTGCCATGTCTGCAAATTGTTGTATTATTTTTTTGTTTTGTTTTTTGTTTTTTTATTAACCGAAAACTTGAACGGCCAAACAAACTTAAGAAATGCATCGCAAAATGCATCCCTGATCTGATGAAGAGCGATGTTTTTTTGAACAATTTTAAACATTAAAGTGAGCCATATGACTGTCAAATTTTCTTCCGCATTTACTCCCAATGTGTCACAAATTCATTATATATTATGTTTAGACGATACCATTTGTGCTCTTTTGCACACGAATTTGACATATCGTAAGACTTCTGTGATCATGTAAACGGCCCTTAAAAGCTTTTTAGTATCACTAGTTCTATGAATGTCAGTCGTCTGAACTTAACTTCTTTACATTTATAGTGTATCGCAATTCAATGGAAACTCTGGCAGAATCCACTTAATATTTTGAACCCGCCGACGAGCCGAATAACTCGAACCCTTGAATCACTTTAGTTTAGCGACGAGATTGGTGGAAGAAATTTAGATAATTTTGTTAACAGTTTTTAGGGGTAATTGAGAATGTTTTGCAATAAATAACTTTTCAGAAGAAGCAGACTTTAGAAGAATTTATACGAACTGAGCCCTTATCGTATGGCAAAGGTAAGCTACATTGTAAAAGTAGATTAATGGTAAACCTAAAGTAATGACAAGGAGTATGGTGGCTTAGTTATAGAAAAAGAGGTCGATAACTACCTTTCGAAATAGAGAATTCAAAAAAGGCAAAAGACAACGAAATATATGAGCAGGGCTCACACATCACTAAGGATCAAAAGGAGTTGAAAAAGAATCCTATACAGTAGTGGTCTCCTTCAGTTCCTACGCAATTTTTATTATAATAAAGAATCTGAATCTGAACAAATTATCTTAAAATTAGTCCAGAATTCTTTTCTGGTATTATTTAATAAATTTTGTAAATTTTTTCAAAAAAAAAAATTTCCTGAGCACAATTACTAACATTTCATTGAGTTCGTTTGAATATCCAATTTTTTATTATTTTCTATTTTATCAAAAAAATTATCTGTTATTTTATAGTTCCCAAATCTTATGTGACTGAGACAATCAAAATTTTACTAGCGCGAGGTGGTAACATAGTTTTTAATGGGTTATTCAATAAAATCTTCTAATAAAGTTTTTTGGTATCGTGTATTCGCTTTTTATTTCGCAGTATAAAATTAATTGGAATTTTGCCAAGTGCTTTTTATGTCCACGTGCACACTTGTTTGACAAGAATTATTTTTAAATGCAAAAACGAACTGAATGTCCAAAAATAATAAATATAGAGAACAAAAACAATGGAAAAAATCCAGACTAAGTGTGTGTAAATTTTTGTTATTTAAAGGATTTTTGATACGACATTTTACCTTCTTTGGTCATTATCTTTCAAGGTGCAAATTGTTTAAGCAAAAATTAAGATGACAGTTTTTTAAAAAGTTTTCCGGATATGCGCTTAGTTACAGAACAGAGCCAATACCCAGTAGTTATTATTATATAAGGTCATAGGTACCTTATCCATACGATCTTTTGTACAACCATTAGGTTCACTGTACAAAGTTTAATATGTGAATGAAAACAAAAACCCATTATTTCAAGGAATTTTGTTCCATAAGACCTCAAGGCAGGATACCAACAAAGTATGTGCTCTAAGAAGTTATTTTGCCTTTTGTAAAATTTTCATTTTCTAATTTTAATTTGTATGAGTTGATGATATCTAAGACCACTCACAATGTTCGGTAAAACATACCCATTTGAATAAAGTCCCAGCCTTTGGGAGAGTGTAATAAAGCACTCAGAATCCAACAATGGATACGAATGAAACTCGTTTAATACCTCGATTGCATAAGGAATTGGGTTTCGAAGTTTACACTGGGAAACTAAACCGTGACATCCTGATAGCAGAGTTTTAGAAGGAGAAATTATTACGTTTATGGAGATGTCGAATTGGGTTAGAGAATGTCATTTCTTTCCTCAGGACGATAAGAGATGCAAAAGTTCTAATAAGATTGTTGAAAAATTTAACTTTAGGATATTGTGGGGCCTGTAGTACAAGAATATACAGTGGATTTATAAGGCGGATGAAAGGAACCCCCCATGGAGTGTTGAGTTTAGTTTCTGAAGGACCTCGGGTTTTTATTGAAATTACAGAAAGTTACTTGAATATAATCGAAGTATATTAAGCTGCATTAGTGACAGATTATCTGGCCAAGATGAAAATCAAAGAAGATCAATACATACAGATTGTGCCTGAAAGAGGCTGCACTGGCTGGCATAAGGCTTGTTACATCCATATGCATGTTAGTGCTGTAGGGAATCTAAGCCTTGGACAACTGCTAACAATTACAAGAAACTTCGTCATGAGGAAGAAGGTCGTCAGGCAACAGTCGACAGCCTAAAATCACTACAGTCGAGTATAGAGGCTAGTGTGTTAATGTGTGAATCCGTTGGAACACATCAAGGCGAATTCATAACAGGTGTGAGCAGTATGGCAACAACTACAACAAAATAACTACTTTGACATTAATAATAGCCAAATTAAAAAAAAAGCGGTTGCATACTTTTGCAGTTTCGTTCCCTCTACCAGCAGCTTTTTGCTTTTCCAAATTTTCACTATCATACTCAGTCATTCGACCTGTCAAAAATGGCATGGATGCTCAAAGAGTATGATAGTGCAAATTAGAAGTGTATGTGTGCGGCAGATTTTTTGACAGGTCTTTTGACAGGACTTTTTCAGACAAATTTTTTATGTATGTAGTTTGACAGCATTCCGCATAAAAAACTGAACAGAGAAAAGAGTACCAGGCTTTAGATCAGAGTAGCAAAATTGTCATTTTGAAACGATTATTTCATTAGGACCTTAAGACATAGGTATTGTTGAAAAATATAAAAGAATCAATTAATTCTTTGGTTAAAAGATCCTATTAAATGTTAATTTTACTTAAGGCCGTTTCCCACTATAATACAAGGAATAGTACTTTTGAGAAAACTAAACCCTGATCTGATGAGTTGTTATTGTTTTTTTCAAAAATTTCAAACAACGAGTCGACCAGGAATGCAATTTATTCAAAAGTATCAATACTTGTATTATAGTGTAAAACGGCCTTTAATCATACTTAAAAATCAATAAACAATTATTACATTTGACATACATACAATTAACTGAAATGTAAATAATAACAACCTCATGTTTTCAAGACACCCTTATTAAATACATATAGATTGATTAGATATTGATTGGAAGAACAACTAATTTCATATTATTAAAATAGCATACCAAAACTTTTTGAATCATTGGGATTATATCCTTCTTCTATGTAAAAGTATGGCACTTTTGTCGGTTTTATTATGATACACACCGTATACTTCCCTCACTTTTTCTTTTTTACTAGCGGGATGTTTCTTTTATTAATTAAGCGTTTTTCATTATCATTAAAAAAATATTTTTATCTTAGCGTATTTTTGAACATTAAATGCATTAATAATAAACAAATAATTCGTGTTCTTTTGAAAACGGGAAATGACGTCACTTTTATATTTTAATTAACATGAACTGCTAAAAATTTTCTAACTGTGTATTTACACAAGGATTTTTCTTTTTGCAAATGTTAATTTATATTAATTTAAATTATTTACATTTAACGACAGTATTTTTTTAATGTGTATGAGTTAATTTATATATTTATGAAAACTCTGGATTTACCGTTATTCTTATAGTTTTAATTTCCTCTCTATTTTATTGTAATTTATTTTCTCTTTATAATTCGTTCGTGAGTTAGTTAACAATTATTTTACAAAAATGTATTCGTTTTATGATTATTTAGTTAATGTGAGTGTATGTTGAATAAAATATATTTATTTCTTTAATGATTCGTTTTCATTCGTTTCAAAAATTCTTAATCTTCAATTTTAGAATTATTATTTATTATTTGCAAAATTCAATTAAATACAATTTAAGTTTTTGTTTGTTTTTAATGAAAAGCGAGATCTTTCGTTTCGGTCGGACACCGATTGACTAATTTGACCAGCAAAGCTTTATTTGCCTTTCGGCACAAAAAATAAACTTTTTTTCACATTTGTTTTGTTCGCATAAAAAGAAATAAAGAAAACGTTCGAAAATAAAACAAGAAATAAAATTATGCAAAACTTATTTGTGACACAATTGCTAGACAAGTGAGTATTTTGTTGTCATAAACTTTGTGAGTTAAATTTAAATAATGAGACAAAAAGAACCGCCAAATTAAAAAGAGCTTTTTATTTTCTACAAAGTGAAAACAACAGTAATTTCTTTGCAACTAGTGTTAGTTAATAGAGTAATGCCAGATTTAGTGTTTTAACTTTTGTGTTTTATAATTAGTTTGGGGCTAAGATACTTATTCAATTACAAATATAAAACGCCTATATGTCAGAATTTCAAAGAAATATTTAAAAAATTAAAACACAAAGTAGAAAAATAAAAGATAAATAAAGATATAGTATTCAATATGTGTTGGCCAAATTCTTTTCCCAACAGCTAATTTAAATATGTCTACAAACGAAAAGTAGCATTAAAGGAGATTTATTTACACAAAAATAAAAACAACAAGTCTTTCTATTGTTGCTTTTTAGTTTGGAATTTTGACAACAGCTAAAATAAAAGAAAAATTAGGAGTATATCGATACCTACCCTTAAGAATGTATTAAGCGACACTTTTTTCGAAAATAACTTTTTGATGTGGAACTATAGTAGAAGTTTAGCGCCACATTTTGGCCTGAGTTTCGATGCCCTATCATGGATGCAAAGGAAACTAGAGAGAAAATTAAATTGTACCAACCCCCAAGTTTTCTCACTGGAATAATGTTGCTCCCTGAAATTTGCATTATGTCAAGTTTTGTATTCTGAAAATTGCTTTCCAAATAATATTTGGAAAACGATTTTCAGAATACATATTATGTTTCTTTCAATAAAATACACAAATACATAACTAAATGAGACGTTTTTTTCTTTTCTTGAACAATTTTAGAAATGTCGCTTAATACATTCTTATGGGAAGGTATCGATATGTATTTGTTATCACAATGGCGCTTTGCGTTAGAAGATGTCAGTTCACTTGCTTAGCCCTTCTCAACCATGTATTTGTAACTTGAAGTATTACTTTTTCACTAACTCTCTTAAAAATGTGTAACCATTTAGGAAATATAAATATAAATGTCATAACGAAGAACGATATAAGTTCAAAAAATCAGCAGAGCGCAAGGAAATTCACCTCCATGGTTTTGGTTTACTAAAGACACTTTTTCTTTAATATTAATCACCTTATTTATAATTTCAAATTATTCTTTCTTAAAGAGAATAAAACGACCTTAATCTTGATTTTAAATTTCATCCGTAGATAACCTACATAGTTGGCCTTCGATCGGGCACAAGATATTTCTTCTCTATGGGACCTAGGGCTGTTCTGGGGGAAGGGGCTAGTGGATTTTTAGAGTTTTTTTTTCGGAAATCACTCACAAATTTTTAATAAAATTTTACATATTTCATTTCCTTATTCACTGCACTGTTTTGGATTATTATAATGATGTGATTTTTTTTGAATTTGAACAAAATATGAGGCCTCTTATGGTTAATCTCACTTATCTACTAAAATATTCTATTGATACTTAAAAATTATACAGTATTCAAGAATTCTCTAAAATTTAGGGAAATTATGATACACCATGAAGTGTTCATGGACTTTATGAAACTTTACTTTTAAAAGTGACACAATTTCCATGAACATTATGTCATTGCTTATTACATCACGCCAGTGAGTACAAAAATAACAAAACCGTTGTAAGCAAAATGCTTCTAAAAGCGGTTTTGCAATAAAAGCATGTACACAAAGATTATCATCGGTTGCATAAAAAATAAATGAGGAAATTAGCGTTTTACTTTCGACATATTTTAATATCTAAAAGACTCGTTAAACCTGATAGAAGAAATTTTCTTTAAATCTTAGTTATAAGAGTCATTTATGTCCAAGTCGTATTTATGTTATTTTTGTAATACCTAAAATGATTAATTGTTAAATGATTAAATATTAAAAAGATCTGTATACGTATGTTGTTATGTATATCATAATACCAAACGATCACAGTAACAGGTTCATTAGTGCTGTAGCTTAAGTGGTTAGCACGTTGACTACTAAGCAATGGTCACGAGTTCAAATCTCAGCCGTGGCAACATCAATTTTTCTGATATGTATTAATTTTTCTTCATAATAATGCATATCACAGCGCCCTCCTTCGCCGGTATTACTACATAGCACTAAATCGCCGGCGAAGTAAAATAATTATAAATTGGCTATGCTAGCTTCGAACTAATTCGCCTAAATAACACCAGAGGCGCTGCAATACTGTTCTAAAAATAATCATAACGTGCAATTACAGTGTTGCCAGAATCGAAGCTTTACTATCACTAACCATCTGTCTTATCTACTACTATCCCTTTCCAAAGGAAGTACCACAGTTTATGTAGGCATTAACTGCCTGAGTGGTAGGTACTTCTCTTTAAAAAAAAAAAAAAATAATATTAAAAAAACTAACATAAATAGCTCGGAATTTTTTAGTACATATTAGAGATGTATGTACATATGTATGTATATTGGTCATGAATTAGATGGTGCAAAAATTTTAATTTTTTTTCTGACAAAATTTTAAAGCTGAATCATTTGACGCATGACCAACAGCTCTATATAATCCAAATATACGAATCCAAGAATTTGTTCTTAATGTTGTAGACTTCGATTCAGAATTTTAAGTCGAAAAATAATAAAATTTTAATATAAAATTATATTTAACATTAAAATTACAGCAAAAAAAATACTCGTAAGATTAATCGTTTGCTGATAATCATTACTTTATTTTCAAACATTGATGATTCTTAAATGTCCAAATATATGTAATTAAAACAAATACATAATAATATAATAATAACAAAATGTAATTGAATTAAAAATATCAAAATTTGTGATGACAAAAAAGTATCTGGTAGCCCTAGCAAAAGCTTTTTAACTGTGTATACATCCATTCATTCATATTAAGTTACATAATAATTTTTATTATAAAAAATAATATCTAGTGGAATAAAGCGCAAAACAGTAAAGTAAACAAAAGTTTTTTTGGGGTGAAAGAAAATAGCTTTTTGCTGTCCTAAAAGGGTTGTTTGACGGAAAAGCTTTTTATTAGAAAAACCAAAGAAGACATAAGAAATTAAAACTTTTAAATAGAACAATCAGTTAACCACCTTATATTGTTTAATTCACTTATTTTTATTTATAATAACAAAATAACTCTTTTCTTCTACGAATTTAGTTAGAAATTTTGTTTAACTAAATAGACTTTACTCAAAAACTCCTTAAGGCCCATTATTATAACTTGCCTTTAGCTAAAGTTAGGATTTTGTTGGAGTGATAAATAGTTTTTCGTTATTAAAAGTAAGCTAAAAACCACTTTTAACTATCACGTACTATAAAGACAAGTTATAACAATGAGCATTATCCTCATTATTATAACGAAAATCTACTTATCGCTCCAACAAAATCCTAACTTTAGCTAAAGGCAAGTTATAATAATGGGCCTAAGTCTAACAAATAAAATATTTAAATATTTAAGTTTACACAAAACTCTTATGGAAATAATTGTTTCTATAAACTTTGAAACTAGCTGTGCCGAAACACTTTGTGTGCGTCCTGACAATATTTTTTTCGATTTTGCTTTGAAAACAATCCACACCAAATCTTAACACTCTTACATGTTTACTTTATATAGGGGTACCCATTCCTAGATAAAATTCTATGATTTTTATAAAATTCTAAAAATTATAGCAAAGCTCTGTAAAAGACAGACAGGAAATGAATTGCTCATTATTTTAAAACAGCGCCATCTGTTGCGGAACATTCCTTAAAATATACTGCTTTCAAAAATTAAAGATGCCTTAACGTATGTGGTAGCTATAAATCGGAAAAAAATCGACGTACTTTTTTCCACTTTCTCTTTTAAAAAAAGTATCCTATATTAGAATCAGGATACTAAGGACCCTCCTCACAAAATTGTTAAAATCCATCCAGTCGTTTTTACGTGATGCGAACACAATGTAATGTACGACCAAGAAAAGCAGTACCTCTTCTTTTTAGTCGAATGTGACCAGGTTCTCTTAGTATGTTACGCGCCAAAGGTTTTAAATGAGATTAAAGCTTCTTTAGATATATTACTGCATGTTTCGCTATTTCTGCTTTGACTGATGGTATGTTTAGGTCTTTGTGGATGTTCGAATTTTTTATATACTAGGGAGCAACTGTAATCATAAGTAGAATCTTATTTTGGCGCCTTTGAATTTTTTCTACATTGCTAGCTGAGGCAGTGCCCCATAATTGAATGCCATAATACCAAATTGGTTTGAGGATCGACTTTTACAGAAGATGTTTGCAATCTAAGCTCAGGTTGGAGTTTCTACCAATAAGCCGATTTAGTTGTACTGCTTTTAATTTCATTTGAGTTAACTTGAAATCTATATGGCTTTTCCAAGTAAGGCGACGGTCAAGATGTATACCCAGATGGTTAGAACTTCCTTTTGACTGTAAGTAAGTCCAATATATCAAAAATTTTAAATAAAGGTCGGCCAAATATAACAAAATAGGTATAAAAAATATTAAAAAAATAGTGCAATCTAATTTTCTCTTAATTAAAAAGAATTAGCTTACACATGTTAGCATATTTTATGTGGCGTTTTCTGTTCTGAAAAAAATGATCTATATACATACATATTGTTTTACACTTAGTAAACTTTCGTGTTCTTTTCTAAAAAAAAATGCCAGAGTGTAAATAAATAAGCCTCACCAAAACCAGGTGCTACACATAAAGGATCTCTCCATAACGCCCCCTTTCTACTAGAACGCCGTGTTCAGGCAACTTAATAAATAAAATTTAAAATAAATAATTACATCAGCAATAACACAAAAATTTATATATGTAAATATCTATAGAGTTCAAATTATTTTTAAATTATAATGTTTCTAAGCCACTGTGCACTCTGAGTTGTTGTATAAATGTAAAATTATTAATGTGAATTACACGAGTTTTTTCGTTCACTTCTTTCTTACAAAACATTTTTTGGCTAAACTTTACGATTTTTTTTTAGTATCCAATTGACATTTTGCGGTCGTTTAGACCAAAAATAGTTTCGTCGGCCATTCATACATGACGATAATTAATTTAAAAATGTCAACGCAACAACAACATATACATACATACGTAATTAACAAACTAGAGCAATCCATTTCCATTAATTTCTTTTTACTATGATTATAAACATACATACTTACTTGTAGGCGTATTAAAGATGTTGGTTTATGTTCGTTAATCATCCGTTATAAGAAAGACAACTACTACGTTTAAATGCAACTCTGTTTAACCGTTATAACTGATTTTATCTTTTAAATTGTTATTTTTAAATATAATTTTTTACTAATTATTTTCATTACCAGTCACAGACTTATCTTCCAGTAACAAACATAATCATTGTCTGTCTGGTTTGTACTGTTTACTCTGTTCAAGTTGTCCGCTTTCCGTGAACTCGTTTCCAATTGCCTTTAAAGTGATTTTTGCATATCAAAAATCTCCTAAAGTAATTTTTTAATTTATTTTTAACTTGTTTTTAATCGCATCTAGTTTTTCCAATTCCATTTATGTAGAATTAGATTTAGATTTAGAAAAAATTTCATGAATTTCGTAGTTTTTTTTACGTTTTAAGTACATACATATATTTTTAAATGTAAATAAGATATTTTGTTTGTTTTGTTTTTCACTTGACTGTTTGCACTTTTTGTTTAAAACTTATTTTTTTTTAGATTTTAAGTACATTATTATTTTCGGTATTTTAGAAATATTTCGTTTATATTTTGTTGCGCATATGCTTACGTTACGCATTATAAGAGGATACTAAAAACATCTGCCGCATTGGAGAAGTTTGTTTACTCTGGTTGGTGCTGCAGGTCGGTAGAAGACAGGCAGAACATTGTTGAGCTCGTCGTGTCAGTCAGTCGGTCGGGCATACATGCCATCTATGCACCGTTTACATCGTTACTCTATAAATAAAGTTTCACATACGACACACCGTCCGTCATCATTTCACAAAAACTTATTGGAAGGAGATCTTTGGATGCTGAAGACGGCGTCACACTGGGCACGCAAAATATTTTGTTTTTTTTTTTAAGAAAATTGTGTTATTTTTTATTTCTTATAATGCTGAGTATTAATAATATAAATTGTTTAAGTTTTTATATTTTCTTTTTTAATTTCACAATTTCCATTTGCAAATACACACTACTAGGGGCTTACAGATTTCTTAAGAAAAAGAAAAATTACCCTATTAATTATACATATGTATGTACATACATAAGTACTTGCAAAAAATGTAATTAATTTTTTTATTTTTGCAATAATAAATAATTTCATGTGCTATTAATTTCAAGTTGACCGAAATGAATAGTTACAAGGTGGAATATATTCTATTAACATTTTTCTTAATTCTTAAGTCAACTCTTTAGACAACCTTTATTCAAATTTCTGGTGGTCTAAATTCAGACGTGGCAAATATTCTACGAAATAATTGCAATACTACACGACACGTAAAATAATAAATAACTATTTAAAATAAAATAAATGTGTTATATATTAATAAAATTTTTGGGAATTTAAATATTAATTATTTAATATTATGCTAATTAACCATAACGTTTTATAATAAAAATGCAATTTATTTGTTGGGTGAAAAGAGCTAGTTCCTATACGTATTTCACTGGTTGCACAGGCCAGATCATCAGGAAACCTTTTTCCTTTAATATTGAATAGGAACTTGTATACGATTACTTCTGTGGTTACGATTATTTCTTAAAATATTTCCTAGTCTGAAATAATTGTTCATAATTTCCTGCCAGTCTGTCTATCTGTGTTCGCGTCACATAAAAACTACTAGATGGTTTTTAACAAAGATTTATGAGGAGGTACCTTAGTATGATAATTCAAATTTAAAGTAATGACTTTTACTTTAATGACCTTCACTTATAGTTTATGTAGTTTCTTTATATAGAGATACCCATCCCTGGTTAAAATTATTGTAGAGTTCTGTAAATAGTGTTTAAAATATCCCGCTGACAAAAACAAAAGGGGATGTCAAGTTTGAAGTACATTTAAATCGGTAAATTTGCGTACTTTTACCCCTTTTTTCTATTTTCTCTTGGAAATGAGATATTTTCGCGGAAAAAAGTATTCTGAATGAATTTTATTAATAAAATTTATTAATAATTTATTAATAAAATATTATTATTATTAATAAATTTATTAATAATTTTATTAATAAAATTCATCCAGTAGTTTTCTGTTTTGTATTCAAACAAAATTATCAAAAAATATTTCATGCACAGATATAGTCTTGTTACAGTCTTATTATATGTATAGATAGCGTAATTAAACACTGTAAAATTTTCGAGAATGCGAAGAAGTTATTGAGATTTTCATCATATTTTTCAGACTTTGACGATTTTTCTCTAATTTATCTGTCAACTGTAAAATAGAATAGAATAGAATATAATAGAATAGCACAAATATAAATACTGCAAATAGAAAAATTTTCTTTATAATCAGTGAAGTAATTTTTTATTTGCGAATAATTAACTCACGAAAAAAATTCCTGATTAACAACACTAAATATTTGCAAAAAATCCGTATGGCGTTGCCGTTTTTTTTAAATATAAAATGTATTTTGTGAATTTATGGAAAATTTGCTCAGACATAGCATTAATTTAATTGTAAAAACAATAATTATGTTCGATCTCAATATTAAACATTTAGGAAAACAGCACTAAGAAACACAAACATTAAAAAATGTAATACTATTATTAAATGCAATTTTCCGCTTAAACAGTTAGTTAATTATTTGCGAATAAACTACGTTAAACGTGGTATATGTAATGTGTTTTAGAAGCATGCTTTTAGGATTCATTAAAATTTATGTAAAAAATACGATTATATGATGGGACCATTTTGAACCATTTTATAGTTATGTTATTTGTTGTAGCAGCGAAAAAGTGGATTACAATCTACGAACATTGTTGCACCCTTCGTACAAATATATTAGATTCTATTTATTTGCAAAAAAAAAAATAATAAATAGTAGCGACTTGCGAAAATTGTTTATATAGAAACTTGTTTTAATTTATAATATTTTAAATGAATTTTTTAACACGGTGTATTTATTTTAGAACCTACATCGCAACAGATTGTAAACTTAAATTAAACCAAACATATAATCCTAGCCGTTTTTAAATGTCAGCCACCGCTTAATTTAAAGATTTTATAGGAAGCATTATATTTAGTTCAATTTAGGTAATTTTCAAAGGTTGGGTAACTCCTAAGCTGTTTATTTATTACCGAAATTAAAAATAGCGATTGAACTTTAGGCACCGCTTAATTTAAGGATTTCAGAGACTTTTTCTGTCTAATTTATCAAAAATACTAAAATCCAACACAAATTTAGGTACCTTAATTCCTGATAATTACCGATTTAGTTAGTTTAAATTCATAGCAGACAAGCCCCCTGCTTTTATAATAATTCACTTTTTTGTTTATCATATTCTTTGCTACGCCTTTCTAAGAAACAACACGTGCACATGGTGTATACAGAAATAAAGCTAGTATGCGGTTGATTTTCAAATATTTATTTCTTCCCTGCGTTTAAAAATTATATTTCGTTTGACAGTTATAGAACAGCTAGACTTTTGCGATTTCCTTTTTACATGTTCCATTATCTTCTTCTTACTGTTGTCGTGAGAGAGCAAAAATTTGAATCACACTTTTTTGTTTAACAAATACGCAGGGTGAAAAAACCGCTGTTACATATTATATTAATAACAAATAAATAAATATAATAATTATTCGTACAACTATTAAAAATGGTAAGCAACATAATAAAAAATGTATAAGTGAAATGATTCATTATAAATTTGTAAAAATAATCTGTAAACATGGCCAACACGTACCAGTTGGCTAATGTGTGTCTAAATTCAAACAAAGGCCAAAGATATTGAACAATTATCATATAATTGAAATCAATAAACAAAATATCTTAAATTATTTAATAGTATTGTTAAAAATTTCCAAAATTTTATTTTAAAATTCTGGCAAATAGTCTGTCTTTCGACATAACCTCAAACAGAAATTTCCCGTTTTGTGTGTAAAAATATGTATGACAACTGCTGGTTAGCCGGCCTCATGGTCTACTGCTACAGTGACTCATTGCAACAGAAGATGCATTTATTTGTTGAAATTTTCTAATTTTTATAACAGCAACCTCAAATTGTCTTACTTAAAGAAGGTACAGATACCTCCCAAGGAAAACCCCAGTTGATATCAAATATAAATGCATGTCAATCAATAGTTGATGCCGTACGTACCACTTTGGGTCCGCGTGGTATGGACAAACTAATAGTTGACTCTAAGGGTAAAGCAACAATCTCTAACGATGGTGCCACCATAATGAAACTTTTGGACATAGTGCATCCTGCGGCAAAGACATTGGTCGATATTGCTAAATCTCAGGATGCTGAGGTAACTTTAATTTTCTTTTATTAATTTAAAAGATAAAATAATGTTTGTTCAATCTTTTAGGTTGGTGATGGTACCACATCAGTTGTATTATTGGCTGGTGAAATCCTTAAACAAGTGAAACCATTTGTGGAAGAAGGTGTTCATCCCCGCATCATTATTAAGGCCATACGCAAGTCTTTACAGTTGTGCATGGACAAAATAAACGAAATGGCTGTACGAATTGAAAAACAATCCAAGGAAGAACAGAAGACCTTATTGGTCAAGTGTGCTGCCACCGCCTTGTCCTCCAAATTGATTCATCAACAAAAAGCATTTTTCTCCAATATGGTAGTAGAAGCTGTAATCTCGTTAGATGAGTTATTGCCCTTAAACATGATTGGCATCAAGAAAATCAGTGGAGGTTCTTTAGAAGAATCTCAATTGGTGTCCGGTGTTGCCTTCAAAAAGACTTTCTCTTATGCCGGTTTTGAAATGGCCCCTAAGAATTACAAGGACTGCAAGATAGCTTTGCTAAACATTGAATTAGAATTGAAGGCTGAACGTGATAATGCTGAAATCCGTGTCGACAATGTCAAGGAATACCAAAAGGTTGTGGATGCCGAATGGCAAATCCTTTACAACAAATTGGCTAAAATCCACGAATCTGGGGCTAATGTTGTTCTTTCCAAATTGGCTATTGGTGATGTAGCCACCCAGTATTTTGCTGATCGTAACATGTTCTGTGCCGGCCGTGTTCCCGAAGAAGATCTCAAGCGTACTATGAAAGCTTGTGGCGGTGCTGTTATGACCACAGCTAATGATATTAGTCCAAATGTTTTGGGCAAGTGTGACTATTTCGAAGAACGTCAGATCGGTAGTGAACGCTTTAATATTTTCCAAGGTTTGTAAAATTGAAAAATAAAACTGTGAATTTATAATAATAATTGATCTTTTAAGGCTGCCCTAATGCTAAAACTTGCACTTTGATCTTGCGTGGTGGTGCTGAACAATTCTTGGAAGAAACTGAACGTTCCTTACACGATGCAATTATGATTGTTCGTCGTACAATTAAACATGATTCCGTTGTTGCTGGTAAGTTATTTTAAAGAATTTTTACTTGTAATAATTGTAAGGTTTTAAACAATTTTAAATTGTAATTATAACACAGACTTTACATAGAGATTAGAATAGTGGACGTGATACCTTCCATACAAAGTGTCAAATTAATATAGTGTATGTAGAGATCTATAATAGGTTGAATCTTGAAAGTAATTATCCCCTTATTAAAGAACACTGTCTAGAAAAAGATTGACTGGTTGAGTCTTAAAATTGTGTACTCTTAGAATAACGTATATTTTCAGGTACCTTATTTTAGTAAGGATGAGACCCTTTATATAAACATAAAGTAAGTACATAGACCATAACTTAAGCACTAACCGATATGCATGGTTTAAGGCGGCAGTTATTTTAGTAAGGATGAGAACCTTTATATAAACCAAAGGCGCTGACGAGGTTGCGGGCACAGCTAGGTTATGAATAAATTAAGCACTTAGAGAAATGAAATAGAGAAATAGAGACTAGCTCGCCGCACAACAATCAAAGTAAATTTAAAATAATTTGGGTTATTAGGACGCTGTTAAATTAAAATTAAAATTCTTTCAGTTTTTGCTTAACTCTATGTGTCTAGAAGAGAAAATAAATTTTTTTTATTTGGCGACACTGAGATTTTGTTGGGTATTTTTCATTGGCTTTGGTCAACATTTGAAACTGAATTGAAAATGGATGATGAATACACTGTGCCTTTTTTGATGCTACACACATTTCTAAATGCAAATTGTATGTTGCAATTAATCTGTAGTTATTCCAAATAACCTTTCTCGTGTTCACAAATCATTTTTGTTTTAAAGAAAATCGAAATATGTAGAAATTTTCGACTTTTTTGGCAAATTTTATTACATTTTTTGCAAATAAATATTTTATATTTATATTATATTCATAAAATATTTATGTAATAAATTTTTAAGGAATCATGCGAGATTTGATATAAAGTATTTAATATTTTAAAAATTAAAATAAAGTATATACGAGGCCTGTTCAAAAAAAAAAAAACAAAACGATAAATTTAAAATTTTCGCGGGCACACATTCGATTATCGATTTTTTTCTATGTTGGTACACATGTATTAGTCATATGTTGGCATTATCAGCCAAAAAGTTCAGTCACGTTTGTGTGTGTTATTCGATTTCCATGATTGGGCTTCGGTTTCCACGTCACAACCATATACCCAAGTATCGTCGCCAGTTATGACCCTTTTGAGTAGTGCTGGCAATTTCTACTACTTTCAATTACTCAATACTTTTCAATTGGGTACTCAATACTTTCGTTTACATAATAGCAAAGGTAATTTATCGTCGTAGTTTTAAATATTTTTATAAATTTATTTCTAAAAATACTAAAGATAATTAAAGTTTATTATTTTATTTTATTCATCTCTTGGAATTTTGTGTTTTTTAGATAATTGAAGTGGATGGCTCTATTACTTTTCACACCTAAAATCATGAATTTCGAGTGTTTTTACGTATATATTTCATTTTAAGTTTTTATCAAAACAGGTCTATAGAATTTTAGTAGGTCAGTTATTCGGTCATACAAAAATAAAAACCTTAAAATTGTTTATGTACATTTAGTATACTTTTTTCTTATTCGAAATATGTAGTAAAACGTGGCTCTATTTTATGGAACAGCACTGTATATGGCAGTTGTACATAGACCGCTGAAATTTACAAAGAACCTGTATTACTAAGTCAGTTATAACAAAAAAAAAATTGAATTTGGAAATAAAAGGGTGTCCCAATAGTTAATGTAAATCTATATATGTGGCCAAACTTTTGAACTGTTATAGACAGACAGCTGAAATTTACAAAGAACCTGTGTGTAAAGTCCACTATAGCAAGTATACAATTAAAATTTTTAAATTAAAGGATGTCCCCATTAATTATGTAATTTGATCTATATGGCCCTATATTTTGAACCGTTAAACACAAACACTTGAAAATTAGGCAGAATGTCCACTAAATTCTCTGGTATAACAACAATTATAAATATATGGAATTATAATGTAAAGGGTGTCCCAATAATTCATGTAATTTGAACCGTTATAGACAGATAATTCAAATTTACAACGAATCTTTGTGGCCAAGTCCTCTATAACAACAGGTCTTTAATTTAAAATTGTAAATTAAAGGGTATCGGAATAGGTGATGTTATTTGATCTATGTGACCCTAAACCGTTATAGAGAGAGGCTTAAATGGTGTCACCATAAAAGACGGATGCTGGTGAAAATAGCTTAACTTTTGAACAGTAATAAGGAGAGGCTTAACATTCACATAGTCTTTACTTTTTTCCCCTCTAATTTTGGCTCATCTTTTATTTGGTTTAAATCTAATTCTTACAGATTACTTCTTACATTTTTAGTTTAGAATTGGTGCTCTTCTAACTGTTTTTAAGTCGGTTTTTTTGCAAGAATTATTCACATCGATTTTTGCGAAATATATAAAAAAAATCCGACGACCCTGTATAGAACACCAAACTTTCGAATTTTTATTCCGAGTTTTTTTACAATTTCACAGAATTATATGTTGTAAATTTGTTTTTTAAAAATACTACTACCGCCACGTCGTTGGCGTCCTGGCAATATTTTCGTCGAATTTGATTTGAATCCACACCAAATTTTAAGACTGTTACTTTTATAGTACTTCGATTATGGTTTATGTATTCTTTTTATATAGAGTTACCCATACCTGGGTAATTACTCAGAAACAAAGGCTTTATATAAAATTCTAAAATGTATATAAAATAAAATTAATATAAAACTTTATTAATTATTGTATAGTTCTGTAAATAGTGTTAAAATATTCAACTTTCAAAAATTTTAGGTGCTGTCAAGTTTGCAGTACTATTGAATCGGTAAAATTAGGCAATTTCACTGCTCTTACTCTATTATCTCTTGGATATGAGATTTTTTGTATCCTCTGGTTGAACCAAGATACTAAGGTACTTCCTCACAAAATTTGATTAAAATATATCTAGTAGTTGTTACGCGATGCGAACCCAGAAAGACAGCCAGGAAAAAAGTTACTGCTTTATTAGTTAGGAATTCACGGTTTGCTATTGTAGACCTTTAACATCTTGTAGCTTTGGTAAATTTAAAATAATCTATATATTTTGTTGTTGTTAATTAATATTTAACAAACCTACAAGATGTAAAAGGTCTACAAAGCAAACAGGAATTCCGCTTTCATTGTTGGCTGGAGCAACAACAAATATAAGGTGGTAAATATTAAGAAAAGTTACATGAATGAGAAGAGTGGTAGACTTCGTTCTCACCAACTGACGATAGATGATTGGAATACAATTTCTCGTATTCTGCTATCTAAGTTTGGTTTAAATAGAAGATGTTTACAACTAAACAAGATCCAGAAAATGCACAACATTCTGCTAGTGTCTAAAATATATATTTTTTCTTTGAAATTGATCACCTAGTTTGTAAAAAATTTTCTTTTAACGCTCTAGTGAAGGTAGAGACAAAAAAACGAACTTAAGCCTGAGTTAAATAGTTATTTAAATATTAAAATATATTTACTTAACAAAAATCACGCTGTCCTCTTTCTGTTTCTTCATCATATTTGCCTGTGCAGATTTCATGATTTGCACTTTTATAATCAAATGGATTTAAAAAATCTTTACAAATCAGTTTATTTATTGACTAATAGAGTTTATATTGGTGCCGTAGATATGTCTCGACAACAATTTGCTTTATTGTTTCCTTAACTGGAAAGGTAGTTTGGGATAATTTATGTTTGTTTTTGCCATTTAGTAATTGTTGACTGTGTTTGTTTTTTATGGAAAAATTTTAACAGTTAAAAGTAACGGAAAATTTTAAACTTGTATTATCGTAAATGGGCATAAACTTTACGTTTTAGACATTTTTATGTGGATTTTCCCAATGCAAAGCAGATTCGAAGATATGAAAAACAAACAGACGAAAAATATTTTCGCTTTACAATTAAAGTCTACACAATGCCTATTTAAAGTTAAACGTGTGGGTGGATTTTGGTACAGATATTGCAGAAATAAAATAAAAAAATGCAAATCAACAAATAAAATAGTTAACGAAATAAAAACTTTTTAAATATAAATTTATATTTATACTAGCTGTGCCCGTCACATCGTGGGCGACTGGAAAATATTTTGCTGAATTTTTCTTTGAAAGTATTCCACACCAATTGTAAGTCTCTTGGTTTATGTATTTAGTTTATATAAAGCTACCCATCCCTGGATAAAATTCTAAAATTTATATTCTAAAATAAAATTCTAAAATTGTTAAGCTCTGTAAGAGGAATTAAATTGTTATTAAAATATTTTAATTTTAAATATTTTAATAACAATTTAATTCCGCAAAGTAAAATGCAAATTTTATTCAATTGGTACCATCTGTTGCCCAATTTTGTTGAAATTTTTTTAAATAAAAGGTTCGCAACCCTGTTTAAAATATCCCAGCTTTAAACCTAAAATTTCAGTACCATTAAACCGGAAATTGCGTACTTTCACTGCTTTCTCTTGGAAAAGATATATTTTTTCAGAAAAAGTATTCTATATTGGAATCAGGATGCTAAGGTACCTCCTCACAAAATTTTGCTAAACTCCATCAAGAAGTTTTTACGTGATGAGAACGCAAAAGAAAAGCAGAATTACAGACAGACGGAAATAAGATATTATTTTATTTTTTTACAAGCATCCAATGGGGTTTTTACTCTTAATGAAAATGTTTTGTACAGTTGTTTAACATTTTTTTTACATACAGAGACAATCAAAATGTGTGCTATAAACCAATATTCATTCTCTGCTCTTCGACAATCATAATTGGGTTCTCTGAAACTCTTTTACAAAAACCTTAACGATTAATAAAGCGAGCAGCTCGACAAAAGATGACGCTAAATTTATTTTTATTTTTTATATAGGTATATGTATTTACTTAAAAAAACTTATTGTTGTCTCTGTTTCATTTACCTTAATTTATCAGCTGTCAAATTTATTATGAATAATTATGAATATTTTTGCATGAATTTTGAGATGCCCTTTACATATATAACACTAACTCTTTCTGGGCCGGTTGTATTGAAATTGTACAAATTATTTAAATATTTTTCCAACGTTTTATGCGTAAGGTGCAGAGAATGACAAAAGTATCATTTTTAGTACTTATTAAGTATTTGAGGCGAAACATGTATAAATGTGTGTAGCTACAGCTCAAACAACATATCATACACACATACTCATTTCAATTTCAACTTAAATAACTACAAGTATAGGCAAAGAATAAGTGTTCGCATACTTGTTCATTATTTTTCGCAATACAACTAAGTATAAGTAAAAGTTGGATACAGTATTGGCTATACCCATACTTGTAAATACAGAGTAGGAATAAGTACAAGTATGTAAATACTCTAAGGATACTTAGAGTATTTTATAAATATATGTAACTATATGTATTAATTATTTTACAATTTAAACCTTCATCCTAATATAAAAATTATTTTGGTTCTCCATACTTAACCAATGTTCGGTTATAAACAAAATATTGCCAAACATCATCCACCTTTTTATACACACAATTCCTAAAAGTAGTTGTTTTACTTATAAGTATACTTATAGTATTATAAGTACTTCTCCATACTTGTGAGTATTAGGTAGTTATAAGTAGTTATAAGGTAGTTATAAGTTTATTCATTCCTTCATCCCACTATAAAAATTAATTTGGTTTTCCATACTTAACCAATGTTCGATTTTAAACAAAACATTGCCAAACATCATACATCTTTTTATACACACAATTCCTAAAAGTAGTTGTTTTAATTATAAGTATACTTAGGCCCATTATTATAACTTGCCTTTATTTTTAATAACGAAAAACTATTTATAGCTCCAACAAAATCCTAACTTTAGCTAAAGGCAAGTTATAATAATGGGCCTTAGAGTATTATAACTACTTTTCCATATTTGTAAGTATTAGGTAGTTTTAAGTATGGGTATGACAGATACCCATCACATTATCGACCTACAACCAGTTGTACTCATACATGCATTACTTATACATTTTTAAGTTCGTTGTGCATAAATAATGTTTGTTATAAGTATTGAGTACACCCATACTCATTTCACTGCAAATATGTATGTGTAGGTATTTTCTGTGTTATAAGTATAGGTAGCTGTTAGAACAGCTGTTTAAATTTGCTTATCGGAAAATGTCAAACCTTGCATAAAACTCTGTTCGCGCACTTAAAAATGAGTAATAATTTCAACAAAAACAAAATACAGTTTTTTATATTACTGAGTGTATTGTGAACTAATTGCTGTGTTTAATTAAATCCTTTATTTAACTTGCAATGTTTACTTAAACAAAAGGAAAATATGTATGTTTTTAACTAAAAATTTGCAACTAAATTTAAATCAGTTTTCGTAGGCGGAAATTTGTTATTAAAATAACATGGTCAGTAGGATTTGATGCTGCTGCTAGAGCCATATGCAGCCCACTCAATTCCTTACTATATTGGCTTTAGGCTCGTTAGATTTGGTTTACAAGTACTACATATTTATTTAAGTTTCCTTCCTATACCTGCAGAGTCCCTTATTGAAGGCGAAACGTACTCAGCAATCATGTAAGGCTCTATAGAATAATGACATTGTGCCTTAGTTATCTTTATACTATGGCTTGTACAGGTGACCAACCAGAATAATTTTAAAAACTGAATTTAAGCAATTTTAATATTGATCAAAATGAATTATTGGAGATTGATCTTTCAAAATTTTGACTTTTATATTAAATATCATTACTTATGTTAAATAAATATCTAAACTCTTTTTATACTATTATATTTTCTTAAAAATGCTTCCTTTTACATATAATTTACTTTAGTTATTTAAAGTTAACCAATTTTATTTTTTATTATAATGTTTAATTACTTTTATTATAACAAATAATTTTTCATAGAAGTCAGCTCATGTTATTTATATTTTCATAAAATATTTTGACACAGTCGGTTAAAAACAGGTTGCTTAGTTTTTTTGAATTCGCCTTGCATATACCTGTATTATTATACCATGGGTATAACTAATACCCAAAAATATGTGTAAATACTTGACTACATTTATTTTATAAGTACTTTTTGTCAGTCTCTGGTAAGGTGTCTTTTCTTTTCAATGTTAATTTTTTCCGAGGCTTACAATGTGAAAAAGCATTTACAAAAAGTTAGTACTTGTAAAAATGTTTGGTCGATTTGCAGTTGGCGATACCATCCCCGGCGATTGCTTCTGATCAATTATAGCCAACAAATATTTGTCTCGATATAACATAGATAAGATTTTGTTTCAGCGCAAGTTAAGGAAGTCAATCGAGCCCAAGAGGTCTTACACCTATACATATAATAAAAATATAACGGGACTATTTCTGTACATGAAATATTTGTTTTGTAATTTTGTTGTTAGTAATCGAAATGGAATACAAAACAGAAATTTTTAGAATTTTTGTCTGTCTGTGTTCGCATCACGTAAAAACTACTGGATGAATTTTAATAAAATTGTGAGAGGTACGTTATTATATTGATTCAAATATAGGATACTATTAAAAAATATCTCATTTCCGAGAGAATATAGAGAAAAAGTTGACAGTGGCTTTTATTTTTGGTAGTGAGGTAATCAATATATTGTATCGATAAATTTTCCTGGATTCATTCGGTCAAAGCGTTAAAATAAAACTTAAGCACTTGATGTTATATTTTATACGGCTCCTTCAATAAATGATAACAAAACTATGAATTGATAATAATAAAAACAAATACAACTAAAAGTGTAAATATTATAAACAAATAATAGCAACGTCCATTGCACTTTTAACAAGTGAGGCCGGCCACTTGTAACCAGAACAACAATTCAAATGCAATGCGAGATTACAGCAAATTATAAGTTAATTAATACTTATCATAAAAAAATAACTTAATACGTTAATTAAATGTCAAACACCGCTTGACTTCGACAAGTTTTCTCCCTTTCGTGCATCATGCATATAGCAACAGCACAATTGTACTTAATTATTAAACTACAAGTTAAATCTAAATTATTTTGCATCAATTCGTACTTATTGTTTGATAATTTTATTTTTTCTATTTTTTTTTTCATTACGGATTTGTTATTCATAAATACAGCGAATACAATTTTTTTTCATCAACGTTTTTAGTATTTTTCCTTTGTTGATACAAAAAAAAAAAAAATGAATTTTATTTCAACTTTGTTTTTTATATTTTCACAAAGTTTTTTTTATTATTTTTCGCTTAAATTTATTATACACATCTAAGCAACCTACTTTCCCCACTCTATGATTGCAAAAAAAAAAAAACACTGCAGAGAAAAACAAAAGCAACAGCAACACATAACATTATCGTCAACATCTTGCTTGCTGCTACATTTGCTGTATAATCGGGACCACTTTTTCCAGAGTGGTGGGCTAACACCTCTAATGCAATGCCTTTCAAAATACACCTAATTCTGTTTTTACACGGTAGATTGGTTCCAGGAAAATCCGTGTAAAAAAACCGTGCAAAAAAATACATTGATCATATACCAAAATAGGTGATTGGTTCCTTATCTCTAAAACCTATTAAAATTAGTGAAAAACGAGAATTTTTTTAAAGAACAAGAAATCATGTTTATTTTACTAAATCATATAGGTAATGTGTATTTCCACCGTTTATTTGCATCTTTAGTGTATGATGAAGACTTAAGAGATAGTTTCGTTCCAGAAATCAACGATTGCCTAATTGAATTTTAATTTTTTTATAGTTCTACAGTACAGTAGCTTCGTTTAAACCGAACATTTTGCTAAGAAATGTTGTTCTCCATTTGGAAGGCGATCTAAAATTTCAATTTTGCTTTCTAAAGATATGGCTTTACGTTGTAGTTTCTTATTTGTAGTTTTAGACGTCTTCTTTTAGTGATGCATTGATAGTTCACAAAATTTTAACACATTTCAATTGCTGTAATAAGTAAAAATGCTTGTATGCCCAAAAAAAGAATTCCTATAAATGTTTGATATAAAAATATTTCGCAAAACTTAAATTTTACAAATAAAATCTAAGCCCAAATGATTTTGAATCGTGCTAAATGGAATAAAATCGTGTAAAAAAATTATTTTTTAATTTTCAAACTGTGTTAAATCAAACCGTGTAAAAACAGAATTGGGTGTACAATACACACCTTTTTATTTCTTAGCCTGGTTAGTTAGATTGCAGGCTGCCCGTAAATGCATAATTGCTCAATTAGGTATGTGCTTTTCCAAAATTATTCAAAAGTCGAATTAAATGAACTTTTTCCAGATTCACAATAAACCTGCAAGCTTAGTCTTGCTGTACCAGACGAATACCAAATTTCCCACTTAAGTCGCCGATTCTGAGCATACTTAAATAAGGGCCAGTTGGGAAAAGCATCACTGAGGCCAAATTATGGCATTCGATGTCAATAAAATTTCAACAAAATTTCGATCTGTATCGAATGCCATAATTTACTTTCTCTTATAATTTCGGTGGTCTACCTACAGCCAAAGACAAAGATACATATATCGGAGCGATACATTCAGATATATCTTTGAAGAAAACAATCAGACAATTCAGAAAATTCTGATTGTTTTCTTTAATCTATTATAATATGATCGTCGCCGATTTGTGTCAACGACATCCGTAATAAGGCTGATTAAAAATCATTACCATAACTGAATGTAATGAAATGCGCTACACAGTTGAGGTAAACTTACTTTTGACCATTTTACTATTTTTTTCCAAATAGTTTGTACACATTTTTTCAAACATTCGCATGACCGCCCACTTACTGCATTTTCATTTTAACAATGCAAAGCAAAACAGCTCTGTTTGGAAGCAAAACAGCTTCCAAGTTTTTTTTTTTTTTTTTTATTTAGGACTTTCTTCACTTGATTGTTTTTTCTTCATTTTTTGTACTCGTTTTTGTTTTTTGTGTTAAATTATGGAATTGTTTTTTTCTGTTTGCTATTATTGTTGTTGTTGTTGTTTTAAACGTAAAATTGTAATTTAATAAAATTGAAATTTACAAAATTTTTGCTGTGCTACTGCTGTTAATTTATCGTTTTTTTATTTTCTTACTTTTTGGTTCATGGCAATTTGTTTTTGCAAATAAGCAATTGAATTTGTATTTTCTAAGCTCTTTTTTTTAAAGTCTGGCTTTCAAAATTCAAACAAATCTTAAAAGGAATCCAACGTCAATATTACGTTTGGTATGGCAACACCCTATATTTTTTAATTTTATGTTTTTGTAGCTTGTTGCAGACGCCATAGTAATTAATATACAATCTGATTAATTAATTTCGATTGCCTGTATGTTATAGTTTAAAATAAAAGCCCATATGTTCATAATAACGTGCTAACCATCCCAAACGGTTTCTATTATAGTCAGGTTTCGGGGAGTTTGTACTCATATTGACGAATGCAACAATTGGCTATTTAATATAATTTTTTCTGAATTTGTAGTGTGATAGGACCAATTTAAGAAACCCCAAATTCCTTTGTATGGGCAGGGGTACAAAAACACCATTTTCTACTTTTTTCTTAATGGTGATGAGTTACATCTCTGTGCAAAATTTCCTTGACATCTGACTACGTTTTCTATTTTTGTCCAAAAATACACTACGTCTCGCACAGTGGTTAGAAAACGATTTATTTTGGACATAATGCGGTAGCTCATTTTAAACTGACATAGATAAGAGAGCTTTTAATCAAATGGTGAAATAAAATTTTAATTTTTTTTTAATTTAACATAAATTTGCGGAACGGGGAAAAATGTCCCAAAAATTGTTTTTTTTTACAAAGGTGACTACCCTGCCTTTATTAAGTACGGGGAATTTTACATTAGTTCATAAATTTTGTTTTCAAATTGGCTATGTTTGGATAGGGCTAGAGAGAGAACCGTTATAATTTTTGAAATAATTTTTCCTCCATTTGCATTTGCTATAGGCTGTCTTTAAAATGGTTCAAAAAAATCTAATAGTACCGAAGTAAGTTTAAATTATATATGCCAAAAAAAGAATACCACCTTTTTGGAGATAATCCTGAAAAAACCCGTACTTTTGACATTTTCCCATTTCAGAGGCTTGTAAGTTTTTAACGAAACTTGAGATTATTCTAAATTATATCAAGAATATAGCTAATGTCTTAAAATAATAATTTGATCATTAATAAGAACACCACGCCTAAGATACTACTTAAGTTAAGATCGGCCAAAATCGTAAAAAAAAGAAATTCTAAACCAATTTTTTCCCAAACTAAAAAAGATAACCTACACATGTAAGCACACTTTTTATAGATTTTTTCAAGGTCTACTTAAATTTTAAAAATCTTAACATTTTTTTTTTAATGGCATTTCCAAAAAATTATATGCCCTAGGTAACCAAATTTCGGGGCATACCCACAAGCCCCCCTTTAACCTAGGGGGCTGACCCTCCACTCAGGAACACCTCACCTCTCTTTGCCTCTGGGAAATTTCATTAAGATATCTTTAGTGGTTCATGAGCTACCGAGTTATGTCCAAAATAAATCGCTTTCCAACCACAGTGCGTTGTTAAATTGTGCGTCGCGGTTACTAATCTTTTTAAATATAACAGTGTATCTCGAAAACTAGGACCAATTTAATAGAATTCAGCACCAATTTTTAACGTTAAACGACTTGGAAATTCATTCAATTAATGCAATCAGGCTAAATAACTTATATATAACTTTCCATTTTTACTAATTCTAAACTCACAGCTCAGCTGTCATTTTGTGTTTTTTCCATCACTACTGCAGAAATAGAGGCAATTCCAAATCTTGCTAGGATTTCGGAACACTCTTTATAAATAAAATTTAACTTCGCATGACTTTGATTATAATCCTTGCACAGCCTCTTTGCAACTAATTTAGGGTTTTATGATTTGGGCAAGGACATAAAAATTTTTAAAAATTTTTCATTTTCATTATAAACGTTCCAGCGACAATAAATTTCAAAATTCAATATAATCTAAAAGACTGTTATTTCAATAAGAGAATTATATTACAGTGTAGTCAGCGTGTTATAGAGCAATGCAGTCGTTTCTTTTTTATTTATTTTATTATTTAAATCTGTGTTTTCTATTGACGTATATCCAACGTATTTTACATAAATAAATAACAAATTGTATAATAAAGTCACGTTGTCTTTAATATGCAATTTTATATGGAGAAACTGTCAGTAACAGTAACAATTTTGTAACTAAGGGATGTTTTGTTTCTACTGCTTTGGCTCGTTTTCTTTAGAAACACAGCCAGTTGAAAATTTTGTTATAAAATAATCTTTGAATTTCTTGAATAATCAATCTTATATCAGTAGGTGCGCTGTAACATTTACTGCACGTTTATGGTTAAATGATAATCAATGATGCAAATATTAAGTTACTTTAAAAGCTTTTTTTAATTGTTGTTTTTTTTTTGTCTCTTCATATAATTTATTGTATCTAAAAAATAAATCAACTAACAATAAGTTCTCAAATCTTAGGACTAAAATTAAAAGTAAAAAAATTTAAAATATATATATACTTAAGTGCAGCCAGTGCTAAAAAAAACTTTAATTTCCATGATCTGAAAAATTTCAAGAGTCTACCTATTATGGTTCAAAAATTTGGCCATATATATTAAAATCACTGCACTATCGAAGCACTCTTTCATGTTTAGGTTTACTTTTTATACTTGTTTATAAAGCGAACATAGTTTTAATTACTGTGTGTAAATTTAAAGTGTCTACCTCTTACGCGAATAACACATCATTTTCGGAACACCCTATAAGTTTTAGTATTTGTTGCTATAGCGGTCTCAGTAATATAACTTGTGTGGAAATTTTAAGAGTCTACCATTTACGTTTGAAGAGAAAGAAGGCGCTGACAGACAGTGTAGCGAAAACAATAGGGTTCGGAACCCTAAAAAGACTACTAAGCCTTAAGCAAATGCTAGCAATTATTAGAGACTCCGTGTTTTATATACTATTATATACGCCGATTGTTACCAGTCGCCAGACTGAAATCACTAAAGCCAAGATAATGGACTGCCTCGATAACCACCCCCAATAATTTTTATTCCTGATACATCAACAACACCTCTCTTTCGTCACGTTAATGTCAGTTGAAGTCAGCAACGTATGACGGATTATTGTGCCCCGGCTTTTATTCTATTGAAATTGATTTCTAAGCGGCCCTCCATAAAGTAAAAGGGCCTTGTCCAAAAATTCCATACGTTAAAGACTTCAAGAAGTCTAACGTACGGGGGTTAAAATATCAATGGTGTCAGCATCAATACTCTCACTAAACGTTCATTGAGTATTATGCTCCCCATGACAAGGAAGGAAGAACAAGTATAAACTTAAATTACTTATATCAATACTATTATAAAGCAAATGAGAATTATAATTGCATATAACTGTATAAAAGAGAGCAAAACAAAAATGCAAACTAAAAATAAAATCAGACACATAAATGTATTCAGACATTTTAAAGGGAATGTGTAAACAGGTTTTAAAATCAAACAAACCTTTTAAACAAAAGATCAGTTTAAACATTTTATTTCCTTGTTTTTACTCGTTATTTAACGTGCATTTTTATGCCTTCATTGCCTTTTTAAAAAGGTGTTGTAAATAATGCTAAAGAAAAACTATATGGAAACGTGACGTGTTTAAAAAATACTTAAAATAAATGACAGTAAATGAATAAGAAAGAAACAAAGGCAAAAAAATAGTGAGTGGTTGATAAATGTTTATGTTTAAGTATTCGTATAAAAATAAAAAACAGAATAAAGTAGTTGTAAAATTTTTAATTTTTATCCGTAAATTATTAATAATTAAGTTTATGTGAAATTACTTCTGTTCGCTATATAAAATTTGTAAAAATTAAAACTATTTACTGCTTTTAATCTAATATCACAGTGCAACACGGAAAAAAATAACCATATACGGACACCACTACGTGATAAAAGACAAAAAAAAGACCCCTGTGTCCCAGTTTTGCCCAAAGTCCTCCAGGTTTTTTTATAGGCCTTCAAAGATGTGGGGCCATTGATGTCATTTTTGCAAAAAATTGATCATTTACTCAAGCTCATATTTTGCAAGCCGCAAAAATTTTTCCCTTTTGTAGTTGATTGTTTCCTTGAATTTTGAACGGTTTAAAAAATTACACAGTGTATATATGTAGACATGGTTAGCTGAAATGCAAAACCACGTAACTTACGAAAATTCTTAAATAAAATTTTTGACAAATTATGTTGCATGCCACAAATCATTCTTGTCCGATTAATATTTTAAATTCTTTTATACAAAATAAGATCTTTATTAGGAAACATCAATATAATTTTACTACAAGTACATAAATAAAAAAGTAAATGTGCTAATTACGCAGTTTTCATTTCCTTTAATGCAACGTAGTCATATCTCAAAAATAAAACAAACGTTTGTTGGAAACACAGATAAATTCAGTACGTTTAAATCGGTAAAATTGGCCACTTTCACTACTTTTTCTGTATTTTCCCCTGGAAATAAGATACTTTTGCAAAAAAAAAAAAATATATATATATATATATATATATATATATATAGGATATATTTGAACCAAGATACTAGGCACCTACTCACAAAATTTTATTAAAATTCATCCAATAGTTTTAACGTGATGCGAACACAGACAGACAAAAATTCTAAAAATTCCTGTTTTGTATTCCAATTATTATTAAACGAGCCCTTCTTTGTAATTAAAATTTTTCGTTATTTGTTCGTTGTGTTGGCAACCCTAACAATGACAGCTGTCAGTTTAGGGGTTAGTAAAAATAAACCATTACACAAGAGAACAATACTACATTCTGACTGTTAAACAATATTTGAAAAATATTTTTCACCTTGATGGCATTGCTATTCGTCAAAATAATTGAATGATGAGGCAGACAGATCAAAAAAGTATATGAAAGATTTAATACATCGTAATAACAAAAATTAAATTGTTGCCATTTAGCCCCATTCTACGGCCCCTATGTGCAATAATGTAAATTTCAAAAAAAATTGTCATTCAGAGGCAACCAGTAAAATTTGAAAAAAACTACACTACACTAATGGGAAATAAGTATTGTATACATAAGTACACATATGTATGTATCTGTGCCTAAGTATATATCTAAAAGTGTGGGTTTTAATAAAGTTTATTGACTTTACTATCATTTCCATGAATATGACATTGGGCCTTATTAAGGCTTTTTTTTGTAACTAAAAACATTGTGACACACACATCCATCTACTCGTGTAATAAATACCGGGCAATTAGTATTGTTTTGTTTTTATGTTTTCATTCTGGCGTTTGATACAACACAACAATATTTAGTTTTTTTTTTAATTTTTCTTTTTTTTTCCTTCGTTATATGCATATTTACATATTTGTTTTTCTAATGGCTCGACCTGCATTATACCTCGCCATGTTTATTTTTATATTTATTGTCTGAAGTAAAACACAGCTTAAGTTTTGCTTGCTAGTGTTCTCTAACCACAAGTATTGTATATAGAGTGTTTTTTTAGTTATTGGTTTTGATGACCAAAAATATTTCATTTCCTTTTAGAGTTCAGTATTTAAAGGGTGCCAAGGGTACCCATAATAATATATAAGAAAAATGTTAAATAAATCGATTTTAATAAATTTTAAAAGCAGGTATGGTTTTTATTAAATGATTAAAACAATCATAATAAACAATCCCAGTCGCCAGGTAATATTACAAAATCGTCAAAGCCTAGGCAAGTTAATTTTACTAGGTGGCATCACGGCGAAGTTTATTATTTTTTGCTTTACTTTTTTATGTGCAAAGTAGCTGTCATAAATTCGTTAATCCTTTTTTAAACTTGAAAAAAAAGAAATCAAATTTTCATTATTTAAAAAAAATATTTCAAGATTAAAAAAAGATACAAAATACTACCAGAAAAGGTAAGGAAGAAGTGTTTTTAGTTGTTGGATGTAATATTTTAATTAGTGCTTTTGGCGTCTGCCGTACATTTAAACAACAACAAAATGCATGTGGGTTTTTTTAGTGTTGTATTTGTTGTCGCGGCGATGCCACCTATATAGATTCGCCTGGGTCAAAACATAAAGTTTAAAAAAAAAATTAAATCGTCAAAAATTCATAAGAGCGGTTTACATGATCATACATGTGAAATTTTTGTGTAAAAGAGCACGTATGATATCGTCTAAACATTATATGTGATGAATCTGTGAGACATTGGGAGAAAATACAGATGATAATTTGACCGTCGATTGGTTCAAAAAATCATCGTACTTCATTAGATCAGGTGGCATATTCTGTATTTCTCGTAGCTAAAGCTATCGCTAAAGCTCTAAAAATACACAAACAAATTACGAGTATTCTTACAACAACACTCATAATTTGTTTGTGCATTTTTAGAATTTTAGCGATAGCTTTAGCTACGAGAATTACAGAATATGGCATCAGGAATACAATTTTTCTAAGTGATGGCAAAGGGAAATCGCGTCAAAATTATCTAAAACCTGCTAGATATATCGCATAAAAGCTCAGCTGGCATCACTGATATTTTTGTAAACTATGAAAAAAACTAAAAACAGCTGTTTTTCTTTTTAATACGATTTTTTACATTTCTCAAAAACGGATCAAATTTGATATTATTTTCTCTTGGAATTTATGCACCCTTTATGGTAAAATTTTACTATTCCAATAAATTAAATTGCTCCGTTGAAGTTTCATGTTAATAAAATAAAAGGTTGATATTGGGTAGAAGATACGATTTTACGTAACTCATCTAGGTAAAGCCAGGTTTATTTCCTGCAAATTTTCAACAAAAAAAAAGAGGACCGAAATCTTACAGAAAAACGATTAGAGTGTTAGCAATAAACAGTGCATTTTGTGCAAAAAGCAAACAATAAATTAATCACTCTATACTTTAACTATCGTTGTACAAGTTTTTTTTTTTTACAAAAAAAATATTTTTTTTAACTTTTTCTTATTTATGATCGTCAGTTCTTTGTGTTTCTAGTGACTTGACTTGAGAAGCTTTAAGGCTGGGGTATTAAATTGTTTTTGTCTGCAATAAAATTTAAAAACAATTTAATATTTAGATAAGAATAATAAATGTTACAAACAAATTTAGTTTAAAAAAAAATAATTTTTGTTTAAACACATTTTAAAATTAATGAAAAGTCAAAAGGTCTTGAAAATAAATATGCGTACAATAAAACTGAAATTGTCAATACGTAGGCTAATTTAACGGGAATTATTGAAAGCTTACTTAAGAACCAGTCGTTGCTTTTCGTAATTGACAAGAAGTAATCGAATCAAAATTAAGTTTTAAAAAAGTTAACGATTTACTTGTATCACAATTAAAATTTCTCTATGAAATAAAAGAAAAATAATAAACATCAACAGAATTGCATATGGCAAAATTAGTTTAAATTTTTTTTTCCTATACTGTTTATTAGATTAAAAAAAAATAGTTTTTTTTTTTCAAATGAAAACATTAAATTCTCATCGTTAGGGTGAGAGAAAAATAATCACAGAGCGTGGGCGTGATACTTGGCTTTAAACTGTCATTTGCATCTCATATATGGACTGTTCGGAAATGCAACACTGAGCTGCTTCTGACGTGCATATCTACGTTAGTAGTTTGCGATGATGATGCTATTGATGACTTGCAGAACATCACTTACTTCGAAGGTTGTCTCTAAGGAGATCATCGATGTCGCTTCATTACATGGGGAACTGTACCGTTTGTCGAAGCGTATCGGTATCACTCCTAGTTAGTATGGCATAAGCTGTTTAGGCGAGGAAGACTAAAAAAATAGCACTTCTGCGACTTTTTGGCTCTAGGGGAATTCAGGCTATGCCCATTACGTCGTAGGCGTCCTGATAATATTTTGTTCGATTTTGCTTTGAAAGTAAACTACACCAAATTTTAAGTCTCTTAGGCCTTTTATTATAACTTAGGAATAGCTAAAGTTAGGATTTTATCGGAAAGATAATTGTGTTTTCGATATAATAACAAGGGTAAGGCTCGTTGCTGCAACTTGCCTTTACAGTACGTGTATATAGAGGTATCATTATAAAATTCTAAAATTACTGTAGAGTTCTCTAAGTAGTTTTTAAAATATCAGGCTGATAAAAATAAAATGTGCTGCCAAGTTTGCAGTATGTACCTTTAAAAAGGTACAATTGTGCACTTGCACTAGTATTGGAATGAGATATTTTTGCGGAAAAAAGTATTCTATATTTGAACCAATATAAATGTACCTCCTTTCAAAGTTTTATAAAAATTATCCAGTAGTTTTTGCGTGATGCGAACACAGACAAAAATTCTAAAAATTTATGTTTTGTATTCCATTTCGATTACTAACTGCACCAACAACAACAAAATCTTTTAGATCCCGTCATAAAAATTTCATGGGGCCATGGTGGGTTCAGAAGTTATGTTAAAAAGTTATGCTAAAGCATGTAAGGAGTTCATGCTCTTTGTGCAATTTACGAATATTTTTTGTTGTTAATTTGGAATCTTAATGACGGAATTTTTTAAACTTTTTAACTATGGTGCATTCTGACTCTCATCTAGCAATTACCTAAACACTAACCAATTTCTACATATAAAATATAATCTAAATAGACTTAGTTTCTCAATATTGTTTACGTTTTGCTGTTTAAATTATTTGCAATTTCTTAACATTTGTGACAGAAAATTCAAAAGAAAAAAACACACTTGCATTGTGTCGTTTTGTTTTAAGTTTATCCATGACAAGTTTATTGACCCCTTCCCCATTCAACATTCAAAAGCATTGCATTAAAGTTTGATGCGAAGGTAGTTGAGTACTAACAACACGTACTCGTTCGTTTGCTTGCAATGTATGACGAAAACATTTAGTTCTGTTGTTAACAACCGATCGCACCGATATGCAGGCAGAGATTCTTAAACACAATATATGTATAATGGGATTAAGCGTAAAGTGGTAAAATAAATTAATTTAAAAAATATGCGTAACGCAAAAAAAACTTTCTTTTATAGAAAAAAACACTTTAAGCATTTAACTCTCAATATTCCAATTCATATTTAGTGATCGAATTAATATTTAGAGATATCTGAAGTTATCAGCTATCACGTGGTTGTTGTAGAAGTAAAGTTAACTTAAGCGAACTGTAGATTAGGAAATATTATCAATTTGTTATTCTAGATATATTTAATTGTTGTCTTGCCTTATACTGTGCAATACTTAGCACAATAATTTTAAATAAAAGATGGCGCAAATTATTTCACAATAAAATTGTAAACATTAACATTTTGAGCTAAGTTGCCAACACAGTTCAGAATACATATATTGTGCTGTTTTTTTTTTTTTTTTGGGCAATTAAATCATGACTTCGGTAATTCGCCAATATTTTGTGCCTTCTTCTAATATAGCATACACAGCCAATATTATCTATACATATAATAAAACTATAACAGGACCGTTTCTGTATATGAAATATTTTTTGAAAATTTTGGAATTGGATTACAAATTTTTAGAATTTTTGTCTGTCTGTCTGTGTTCGCATCACGTAATAACTACTGGATCAATTTTAATAAAATTTTGTGAGGAGGTTTACTAGGTACCTCGATTCAAATATAGGATACTTTTTCCGCAAAAAGATCTTATTTCCAAAAGAAAATTGAAAGTATTTACCGATTTAAAGGTGCTACAAACTTAACAGCACCTTTTATTTTTGAAAACGGAATGTTTTAAACACTATTTGCAGAACTCTATAATAATTTTAGAAATTTATATACATTTTAGAATATAAATTAATTATTTAGGCTTAAGTTCTTAATTATAAAGAGATAAAGAAAATTTAGATACCAACAAAGCAGAATGCATTTTCTAGACAGCTACGTCAGTCATCAGTACTCTTGGTATTGATCTACCCGGTAGTTTCAATTGTTATTAATTTTCTATTTAATAGAAAATATAAATCCATCGAAATCCCGACATCGATTTATTTCACGATTACTATACTTTACCTTATACTACGTATGGTAAAGTAAAAATAAGGTACAACGCTATAAGCTAGTAAAGTAAAAATAAGGTACAACGCTATAAGCTAAAGTCATCAATGGTGTAATTCAATGGAAATGGTGTAATTGTTGAACAATTTTTTTTAATTAATAGAAGATTGCAAACGTCATCCAATCACACTGAATACATTTCAAGTAAATATCTAAAAGTAATACACAATTTTTCTACGGTTTGGGCACCTCTTTATTTGCAGTTTTCCATGTCTTTTCAACAAGTTTTTATAATTCAGTCTGTGTAGTTTGTTAACACAACAACTATTTACTTCATTTCATTTTTTTTTTTTCATCGTTGTCATATTAAAATCAATTACTCGCAATAATAATCAATAAAACTTTTGTAAATGAAAAACCAAAATATACATTTCTGTCAAGCAGCTAAAGCATTTCAGCTATAAAACAAATTTCATTTTAAATCTTTTCTCAAAACATAAAATAAAATTGCACAAAAATCGAAAATACTTAAGACTATTTGGATGTAACTGGCAAGACAATATTCAGTACATGGCGATAGGGAGAGACTGAAAAAGAAATGAACAAAACTGTCAGTAGATTTACGAATATAAATTTAGTATTTGATTTGTATCTACAGCTGTTGACAACTAATTAGAAACGCTTTGTTATTTGCAGAAAACGTTTTTGTTTTTATATTTTTATACCCTTAACCACAGGTGGAAAGAGTATATATAAGTTTGTCATTCCGTGTGTAATTTCTACAATATTCATTTCCGACCCCATAAAGTATATACATTCTGGATCCTTATACATAGAGAAGTTGATTAAGCGATGTCCGTCTGTCCGTGTTAGTGTTGTAATGTAATTTGCCAAGGCACCAGAAGAGATACAAAAAATTTTAGCACACCAATCTGTCAGGCATAGTTTCGAAAATTTTGGTATTGACATTCAGCAACATCGGATCATTCCTTTGGAGGCTGCGGGCCAAAAACCAAGCCCACCTATATTTTTTTCACTTTTTTTTAAATTTTTTTTTTTTGCTTTAATTATTCTTTTTTGCCTTTTTTTGTCAAATAAATATTAGACTGGTAGATCGCAAGGAGTGCATACAGATCTCGGGGGATCAATAACCCCCTGCGAGGGTCGATTTTTGTTTGTTTTTAGATTGGTAGGGTTTTTCTGACATCTCCAGAACCACTGAGCCGATTTCGTGCAAACTTTACACAAACCATCTACAGACCATCCCCAACATATAGATACATTTCTGTATAAATAATATCACCGTGGTGAAGGGTATAGAATATTCGGCACGGCCGAATATAGCACTTTTACTTGCTTTTATTTTAATTTATTTTAATTTTTTAAGTTTTTTTTTAATCTTACAATTTTTCAAAATAAAAAAAAATAAAAATGTTATAGTTTATGAAATTGAACTGCGTCACCTAATAAGAAACGCTAGTACAAATTTTCTTTCTTTTTGGCAATATTTTGTTGGAAAACCTTTTTGATTTGTCACTGACTCACATCTATTGTGAATTTGTGATATAAGATGACGACATTTCTTGACCGATATTGTCACTTGTCACGTCACCTAACATATTTTTTGTAGATTTAAATCAAGTCTGCTTTGAATGAAGGCATCTTCAGAACATAGGTGTAATTTGTTTGCAAATAGAAATCAATGGCATACTAGCGTTGGAAGGAAACGGCAAATTTACAATATACAGTATAATTTCGTTAATCCGGACAATTAAAAACATTGGGGTGTCCGCAATATCGGAATGTCCGAATTACCGAGACAAGAGAAATAATAAAGAAAAACCGTTTGAAAAACAAAAAAATTAGATATTTATTTAAAGAAATTTACTTCCAAATTAAATATTTATACACATTGTTGTTAATAAACGTAAAAAAAAAATTATTTCAATATTATTCAGTTTATCAATTATTGCAAAAATAGTTAGATATTTTCGTCTGATGAAGTTTAGTTTCATTTTGCTTTTTATATGCAATATCTCTGATGCTTATAAGCTCTAAAATATCTCCAGCTGGAAACTCCTGCTCCTCGCAATATTTTATACATGTATTAAGGGCAGATATGGCTTGAGAGTGCTGTGTTTTTGGAATATTAGTGGCATGTTCTTCACTAAATGATTCAACTTCATCACCTTCTTCTGCATCATCCTTTGTGATATCAACTTCGTCATTAAGCCAATTGTTAATTTAACAGAATTATAGACATCAGGGGCTAGATCAACCAGTAAATCAATTACTTCATCGCAATCGCTTCGTCTCAGCCTTGCTAGGGGTACTTCATCATCTGAGTCCCATTCTTCATCATAAAGAATTTTATTAAAACATTTTTTAAGAACATTTTTATTTGTTTTATCCCAAGCATTGCAAATCAAAAAGACGACGTCTTTTAATGAAAAGGTTTTAAGGGCCTCCATTAAATTTTCTGAGCTCAACAAAATTGTAGATAAGAATCTTTTACGATAGTTTATTTTTAAAATTCGAATGGCATTCTGATCCATAGGTTGCATCAGTGCTGTGCAGTTAGGTGGAAAGAACATAACACAAATTTCGTTGTTCATATCTGCTAGAGATTTTGGATGGCATGTTGCATTGTATACTAGCAAAAGTGCTCTATTAGATAAGTTATTCTCTCTGAGATAACTTTTAACTTGTTTAACAAAAGATTTTTCAAACCAATTTTTGAAAATTATTTCAGTCATCCATGCGTTTTTGCTGTTTGCATATTCTAAAGGTAAATTTTCTTTTTAAAAGCTCTCGGATTTTTAGCTTTTTCGATCATCAATAACTTGAGCTTATGATCTCCAGTTGCATTGCAGCATACCAGAATAGTCACTCTTTCCTTACCTATTTAACGTCCAGGTGCAGATTTTTCTGCAAGTGTTTTATCAGGTAGCTTTCTCCAAAAGAGCGCAGTTTCATCAGCATTATAAACTTGAGAATACGTTATCTTCATCTCAGCCATATTTGCATGAAGTTCTTTAATAAAGGGTTTTACGGCGGAAGTGTCGTTCGAAAGTTTTTCCCCGAAATTTGTAAAAACTTTATTCCATATCGAGATCGAACATTGTTAAGCCATCCATTACTTGCTTTGAATTCAACATTTGGTCCATAAATTTCTACACACAAAAGTTTATCTTTTTAACCGACTTCAAAAAAGAAGGAGGTTATCTATTCGTCTGAATGTTGCTTTTTTTTTATGTATGTAACCGCAGAACTCAGCCATTTCTGAACCGATTTTAAAATTTTTTGCTTTATTTGAAAGGTTATGCTTCAAGGTTGGTCCCATTTTAAAAACAGTTCATTATATTAAAAATTAAAGGGTGTCCCCATACAACATACATGTTTTTTACGGTTATTAAGAACCGTAAAGGGCAGCAAATTAAAATTTTAAAAAATTGCGTGCCGCTATAGCTCCCAACAGCAGAAATTAATAAAAAAATAAATTTAAAATTTAAAGGGTGTCCCCATAGGTGACATAATATGACCTATTTGGGTCTATCTTTTGAACCGTTATAGACTAAACCTTGAAAATTTGACAGAATGTCGACTACTATGACCGTTATAATAAAATGTATAAATACTCAAAATTTTAAATTAAAGGGTGCTCCAATAGTTCATTTAATTTGATGTATATGGCCATACTTTTGAATAGTTGTACACAGACCGCTGAAATTTACAAAGAACCTGTAGTGCTAAGTCAGCTATAACAAAAAGTATAAAATTTTGAATTTGGAACTTAAAGGGTGTCCCAATAGTTAATGTAATTCTATGTATGTGGCCAAACTTTTGAACTGTTAGAGACAGACAGCTGAAATTTACAAGGAACCTGTATTGCAAAGTCCACTATAGCAAGTATACAATTTGAAGTTAGAAATTAAAGGGTGTCCCCATAAATTACGTAATTTGATCTATATGACCCTATCTTTTGAACCGTTAAACACAAACACTTGAAAATTAGGCAGAATGTCCACTACTTTCACTGGTATGATAACAAATATAAATATTTGGAATTATAATGTAAAGGGTGTCCCAATAGTTCATGTAATTTGATATATATGGTTAAACTTTTTAACCGTTATAGACAGATAGTTGAAATTTACAAAGAATCTTTGTGACCAAGTCCTCTATAACAACAGGTCTTTAATTTAACATTGTAAATTAAAGGGTGTCCGAATAGGTGATGTTATTTGATCTGTGTGCCCCTATCTTTGAAACCGTTATAGACAGAGGTTTGAATGGTGTCCCCATACAAGACGGATGCTGGTGAAAATAACTTAACTTTTAAACAGTAATAGGGAGAGTCTTGACATTCAATAGTCTTTATTTTTTCCCTCTAATTTTGGCGCATCTTTTATTTGGTTTAAATCTAATTCTTACAGATTACTTCTTACATTTTTAGTTTAGAATTGGTGCCCTTCTATCTGTTTTGAAGTCGGTTTTTTTTTTGCAAGAATTATTTCTATTTATTTCAGACGTAATTGGTGCATTATGATGCCTTTTATTAACAAACCAATTGTACAAACGTTCTTCCATAGCCTCATATTCAGCACATCGCATGGTCTTACGTTTTCCTAGTCCACCCTCAGATTTTGAAAAATAGCTACCAAATGGATTATGTTCGTCATTGCAAAAAAAAAGCGAATGGTTTAACTTACCTATCGATTTTAAATCCACTTAACTTTATGTCTTATATGGTAGATTTACCTACATTGTACTCTGTTGCTAGCTGTCGCGTAGACTTTCCTTGTGCTAATTTCGTCAAATTTTTTTTTTTTTTTTTTTATCAATAGTTAAAAAGTTATGTTTATTGTTACTGAACACCAACACTAATTAATGAAACACTAAAAAGCCTTAACAAATTATTGCGCAAAAGTAAACACTGCTTTTCTTTCCCCGCTGATATCAAAAACTAAATGCATTTCTTGATTTAAATCGCAAAAAAAATGAAAAACTAACGGTCAAAATTCTTCAGAATCAAAATCAATTTTGCAGTTGAAATTTTTATGCAAAATCAATTGAAATTTAAACTGTCCGAATTATTGAGGTAGAAAAAAACGATGGTGTCCGGTTACAGAGTCTGCTATGGTAAAAAATTAAGTATCCGCATTACCGCGTTGTCCGGATTAGCTGGTGTCCGAAATATCGAGATTACACTGAATAAGCATAAAATCAACTTATCTAATTAGCTGTCAACAGCTGTATGTTGTGTATCCAAGCGACTAATCTTTTTGATGCTGACCTAAAAATAAACTAAGAAAATAAAATTTTATTGCCACAAATAGCTAAGAGATGACTAACAAATAAGGTTTGTTGTTAATGTTTTCGAGACAATAGATGCAACAAACACCATATAAATTGTGTCTTTTTATGTACATTTTATATGTAATTTGTTTTATAAAAACTTATACAATAGACAAACGTCAACCTAAACAAAAGCTGCAACTATTCTACGTGAAATAAAACTTGCGAAATAAAAATAATAAAATAAAATTGTATTTTTTTGACAACCATATTCACGTTTTTATTAGTTTTTTAATTATATATATTTTTTTCCTATAATTTAAACTGACAGTTAGTGAGAACGAAATGTGAGAGTTTAGTTCTATTATTTTATACCTTTTGTTGGGTTAGAACCACACAAACTTATTTCTTTAAAAATGTGTCTCAATATTTACGTATAATTTGAGTGAAATCGTATACACCGTACAGCTTTTTTCTTTAAATTGTTATTTTTATTGAATTATAAAGCACAAAGTATAGACTTTGTTGGCACATTAGCAATATTTCGACATCTTCCATCACTATTTTTTATGTGACTTAACTTCGTTACGGTAGTTAGATTATCCTCCTCAATAAACGCGTCATAAAAACCCTAAAGAAGTACTGAATGAATGCGGTTATTCTTGATTGTAAGTACACTCATCTTATGCATGTGGCCTTAACTGGTTTGCGCACTTCCGCTTCTCTTTTTTAGCATAAGCTAAAACGTAGATTTTTTTGATGATTTCGTAAGTTACTGACTGCACTTCTTGAAAGAATTTCAACAATTTTGGATCTACGCCTCCGTTAAAATACATTTACGGATGATAGAGTTGTTGATAAACCAGACATTACAGCAAACCGGTGGTCGAAAAAATGTTTGTAAAAACTGCTTTTGATTTAAAAACCTAATAATCGGTTTTATGTAACCGATTAACAGGTTTTATGTAACCGTTGTTTTTTCTGGATGAGGTGGCAGCTCTTGAATCTCTTCGTGTTGCTCTTTGTCCCAAATGCGTCAATTTTGTTTGTTTACATACCCATTGTGCCAGAAATGGGCCTCATCGCTAAACAAAATTTGCCTCAAAAACGTCGGATCTGCTTGGAACTTTTCAAGAGCCCATAGATCGAAGCGATGTCGCTTGGGAAGGTCGAGCGGCTTTAGTTGTTGCACAAGCTGTATTTGTATGCTTTCAATTTAAAATCTTGAAGTAAAATTCGCCAAGTCGTTTCATACGTCAGCCCGAGTTGCTGCGAACGGCCCCGATTTGACTCTCCACGGTCTTTGTGTACACTCTCAGCTACGGCCTCTATATTTTCTTCACAGCGTGCTGGACGTGGTTCTGTCGAATATAATCCAATAATGAACGCTGGGTCTCAAAATGGGTGATGGTGTTGCGAATAGTGCGCTCAGTAGGATGATTATGTTGACCATAAGTTGAGCGAAGTGCACGAAACACATTCCTAACAGAACGTGAATGTTCGTAATAAAATTGAACGATTTGTAAACGTTGTTCAGCCGTAAGTGTTTCCATTATGAAATGCCAAACAATACTAAACAAAAATAACATGACACGACTCTGTCAAAAAAAGGCTATTGAAAAAAGTATCTCTACTTGATTCACCCATTATTTGGTTATTTCAAGGCAGATTAATCAGGTAGCCTCACTATGGAGGGGAAATAATAAGGCGAAAATTATTAATTTTTTTATATGGATTTTGACAGTTAAACTTACAATTTTTCGCCTTAAATGGAAGTCGAACTATCAAATTCCATGTAAAAAAATTAAAAAATTTTCGCTTTAATATTTCCCCTTCGTAGTGAGGTTACCTGATGAACGTGCCTTGGGTTATTTCGAGTGAGTTTTTCAGAGTACTTACTTCTTATAAACTACTTTGAAATAAACTGCTGCAATTTTATTGTTGCCTTCATTCAGCCGTTAGTATATAAATGTATAAAATCAATAAATCAATTGCAATTAAAAGTTTTCATTCTGTTGATATGGTGTCTTTTAAAATTTTCTTTCTTTTTTTGTTTACTACAAAATTATTTTAATTAAAAATAATTATTTCCAATACAAAAAAAAAAATAAAATATCAAGCCTGACTTAAAAATTATTAATTTTAAAATAATTATTCATTTAAAACAACTTCCAACGACATACATATACATAAGTCGAGGAAGGACAACGTTTACTCTTACTGTCTATTTTAGTGTACTATAGTCCAATAAGTTTAAACAGTAAAGATGATACAGCTTTTCTGAAAAATTATAAATAATATTCTGCCTTATGTGGTGCTTAATTTAATAAACAAAATTTAATATTTTTTTTTTCTTTTTTTCAGGTGGTGGTGCTATCGAAATGGAATTGTCTAAAATTTTACGAGATTATTCACGCACTATTGCTGGAAAAGAACAATTACTGATTGCAGCTATTGCCAAAGGCTTAGAAGTCATTCCTCGTCAACTTTGCGATAATGCCGGTTTTGATGCCACAAACATCTTAAATAAACTCAGACAGAAACATGCTCAGGGTAAGTTTGTGATTAAATATTTTCAAGAAAATTATTATTTACGAGTATTTCTAAAAAAAAAAAAAAATGATACATAAAAATATTTTCTCTAATTAATTATATGAAAAAGAAATTCTTGTTGAAAATCTTTTTTTTTAAACATGCAATTGCACCCACGACAATGTTTATAACAAAATCGTCATAAAATCTTGTTACTTTGTTGTTGACTTCCATGGTAACGTTTTTGTTTTTCTCGTTTTTCTCGTTTCTCTCGGTTGTTTTTTCTTTTTTTTAACATGCAACTTATAACATGTTGATTGTTTTGTTGATCAAACTTGGTAAAAGACAAGTTTTTTTGTTCTGTAATTTAAGCAAACTGTTATTTATTATAGAGGCAATAATGTTTGTCGATTTTCATGTTCCATTTAAAGTTGCATTGAATTGCTACAAATAAAATCGTTGAATGGTGGCTTAATTGCCACTGACATAAAAATATCTCTATTTTGATTTATATTATGATTTTGCCAAAGAAATCTTAGTTTATAATAGATCGATTTTGTTTTAACAGATAAATTATTTTAAAAAAAAGTTATCTTCTGTAACTATTTTTTTTACAATGGGAAAATACCGTAGTTTGCCAATGACAAAAAAAAACTTTTTTAACCGACTTCCAAATATAGAGGAAGTTTATCAATTTTATATTTCTTACTTTAGAACTCTTTCATTTCGGAACCTACTTTGACATTCTTATTTTTATTTGGAAGGATTTACACTTACAGATTGGTATTATAAAAAAAAAATAATTTTTACAAAGTGTGTATCACTGTAGCTCCCAATACCAAAAAAAAAAGAACCTAAACTTAAAAATTAATAAAAAATAAAAAACGAAGTTAAAAATTAAAGAGTGGCCCCATAGGTAACGTAATATGATTATATGGTCTAATTCTTTGAACCAATATATGCAGACTTTTTAAAACTACACAGAATACAATAACAAGAATACACTTTAAAATTAAAAGAATTAATAGAATTTAAAATGGTCTTATATTTTAAATTTACACAACTTGTATATACCGTAATTTAAGAGTAAGTAAACTACCACTTGCCCCTTCCTGACTATGCCCAAAATTTACGCAACTCTACATATACCAAAGGCACATACTAAATTTCGTTTTAATATGTCATACGGTATGACCTGTAGAGCGTTCACAATACTTGGGGGTAAGATAACTACCCCTTGCCACCTTCCGATTATGCCCAAAAACAATACAGCTCTTAATCTCCATATTCCAAAGGCACATAATAAATTTCATTTTGATATGTCAAACGGTATGACCTGTGCAAACTCCACAAAAATAGTGGCATACACACCCACCCACCCACCCACAGACATCATTGCGAAAATAGTCAAAATGGATTCAGGAGACCTCAAAACGTATAAATCCGTGAAACCTCGACCCAGGATTTGTTTCATGATTACTTTACTTTACCTTATACTACGTAAGGTAAAGTAAAAAGTTTATGGAAGTACTCAGGAATGAGAAAAATATATTAAAGGTTGTCCTCATTACAGCTCTGCATGAGCACAACAAAAAAACGAAGCTCATAAGACGCTCCTTGTAATATTTCAGTCAATTCATGTCTGTTTACTGCACACGAGTAACGACGAGTGTGCAATAATAATCCGTGAAGACCAGAGAGCTAAATGCGTTGAGCTTGCAGAGTTTCCATAAGCAAGTTTGAATAAGTACGAGTAAATGTTGAACAAAATAACAATGAACTTGGGCGAGTTCAAGCAGTTTTATGCTTTGAGCGAAATGCGAACATAGTCCGAGTACAACAAAAAAACATAATTTTTTAACAATATCACTTACGTTCGTTTTAAGGTCCAAATTTTTAAGAAATGAAAAAAAAAACATTTAACAACATTACTTACGTTAATTTTAAGGTCTTCATTTCTTAACAAATACATAAAGCAAAAAACCACCAGAGCCATCAAAACGCATTAAGCCTTATCCAAAAGATCATACAACTACTAAGCAAAACACACTGAGTGGTTTGAACATCTGACGAGTACGGAAGGCATTCACTAGTATAGAAAATTCGTTTTACGCGGTCAGGTCATTGCGTATATGAAACGAAGAGAGGCTTGCTCACTAATAATGGTATGACTAGGCATGGGTTCAGTAATTGTACATCAAGCTATATTTATGTATTAAAAATGGAGAAAACTTATAAGAACTGTGATTACTATTTTTTTACATAGACAGTTTCACATGGTTTGACAGTTCGAGCCTGGATTTTAAAGGGCTTCAACTTTCTTATACATATATATAGATCTTTAGATCTTTTTTTATACACACATATATTTTAGGAAATTTTGAAATAGATTTTTTAAGGCAGTCAAATTAAAATAACAACCTTCAGTGCGCGCCCTTTATAGAAATTTTATAAATTTTCAAATACAAAAATATTTGTTTTTGTATTTATTGAAGGTCTGAAGTAAACATTTTTTCAGTCACGTAGACAAACAGTCTTCCTAAAGTTTTCTCATTCATTTGTTATTGTAGTTTTATTTAAAAATATACATATTTATGTCATTTGATAATAAATGGATTTGTTTTTGTTTTTGTTTTAATTGTTATTGTTTACTTTTAATTATAGATTAATTAAAAAAAATTTTATGTGTTTATTTTGTAATATTTAAAATAAAAATACATTTAACGAAAATTTTGTTTTGCTTAACAACAGCAACAAAAAAATGCCAGCGCGTCATTATTTGATATTTTATCGCATCTTATCGTTTTGAAAATATTGCATTTAATTTTTTTTTTTTTGTGCTATAAATAAATATCTTTGTTTACTGCAAGCAGCACAAGAAAACACGTTGAATGTTAATGAAACTTGGAGAAAAGTTCCTTGAATTATGAATAATTAATAATTTTAAAATATAAATATATCATGGTATAAACACAAATGGGACGAACGACGAACTTCGCACAGTACGACGAATTCGTCGACAAAAATTTGTTCCGTAATTTCGCCGACTATAACATAATGAGGGCGAACAAAATTTCAAATCAAGAAGTTCAATACTTTACCAATTTTCCGGTTTTCTCTGGATGTTTTTATATTCTTAGGTATCGGGTTATATTAAAATTATATAAAATTTTGTTGTTTTTTCACTTTTTAGATAATAGTCTCTTTTTTATTTACTAAAATACTTAACAGATTGAAAAGAAATACGGGCACTTGCGCAAATTTCGTCGTCGATCATAGGCATAAGAAATAAAAATAAGTCTATTGCAGAGTTCGTTACGCACGACGAATTTCGTCGAAACACTGATTGCGAAAAATTCGTCGTTCGTCCCAGTTGTGTTTATAGCATTACATGCCTCTCTTCTGTTCCTTTACGCTTATAAGCGTAATTGTCCAACCGTTATTTATACGATCATTTTGGACCCGATAAAAAATTTTTATTTCAAAAATTTAAAAATTATATTCCTACTACAATTAACCCTTAGTGGGCAATCTTGAATTTTATTGGTTTTTGGCCTTTGTGTTGAGTTTTAGATTTTGATGTGTTCTGACATATACAGTAAAATTTTATGGCCAACATTTCATCCCCGCCCTTTCTCTTTTTCGGGGTGTTTTTTTACGATTTGTTACAATGAAGCCACAAAATGCTTTTCTGCGGAGGAGTTAGAGGGTTAATATGTTCTACAAAAATATTTGCCACAACATTTTCTACAAAGTTGCTAAATATACTCTACATCACAAATGTGATTAAGATTAACGTCAGCACCTAGTCGTGTTAGCCCCTATCTTCCAACCGAGTGAAAAAAAGAGTAGACTAGCAACCCCATTGTGTACAGCACACAATACGATAACGTGTCGTGTGTAATAGCACCAATATCGCACTAAAATGTTCCGCTCAGTCACAATGAGTAGCAATTTATAGAACATGGCAAGCCTGGACCCATGCTCTAACCTCTTGTTTAGGGGTTGGGGACCATTCTTCTGTTTAGAGTGCAACAGCACACTTGATCAGCAATGCACCATCTCTGCATATATCAATCAAAATTATAACCACCACGTGAACCCCCGAAGGGGACCTCACCAACAACCGGACACAGAGAGGAGCGGTTCTCTGTTTGGCTACCGGTTCCCGTGGTAACAATCGTTTTGACATGGCCAGGCCTCGAAAACGACCCATAATAATACATACCTGTTCTTCCAGATTAAGGCTCCAGAAAGCCCTGGTGCCCTCATTTTCCCCGAGAGCACTTCGTCAAAGCTTTTGGAATGCCGCAGTGTCAGTGTGTACACCCGGGGGACCCTACACCACAGATTTAAAGAAAACGTAGTTTTATATACCGATGTGCTGCAAGAATAGGCCATAATTGAGAAACTTTAACCGCCTTTATTTGTTTGTCTCCTCTACCAGAAACAATTGTCGGAACCCCGTAATTTTGGGAAAAGTTTCAATTGTTTTACAGTGGTATTTAAATAACTGCTGTAAATCATTACGTATATTAAGGTAGCGTACTTGAACCGCTTTTGTGCAAAATTTGTATAAACGATAAAGACATATATCAGTTAATGGTTAATTGTTCATGTTTGCTGATGACCTTTGTTCATCGATTTAACTTGCTTGTTTTACATGCAGGTATCACAACACGTAAATGGTGTTTTCATTAAAGTAAATTCTATACGTTACTTAGGTATGTAGTAACCACAGTGGAATTCACACATTCAATGTGTTAAAACAAAGATATCGTCTGCCATTAGTGCTTTTTATAGATTTAATCAGAAGTTAAATACTAAAACAAAACTGCTCTTATATGAAAGTCTAATTCATAGCCATTCAGTCTATGGGTTAAGAAATAATACCTCACAGAAGAGTCTTCAATCGTCACAAAACAAAGCCTTTAGGATACTTCTGATCTCTTTGAATACGTCCGATCTTTTTAATTACCATGACTCAACATTATTAAAGGTCAGTCTATAATTGATTTCAACAAAATGTACAAGCTGCACATCATCGACTTACGAGACCAGGTCAAAATTTATTGGTTACAATATATCGATTTAAATATCTTTAGTTGACTTTTAGTCTTTATTTTCAATATTAGTGTATTGTGTATGTGTGCAGTACTGTAGAAAACATGAGCAACAAAATGTACACCAATCCACGAGTTTATATTATTAATTCTTTTATTTGAGTAGAAAAAAATAATAAGATGTAAAAGAAACAAAAAAAATAATTTTTTTATTTCAGGTAATTTTTATGCGAAATTATAAAAAAAATGTTGTATAGTCCTAAATTTGTTTAATAAGTACATAATGTAAGATCTATAGTTTTAACATTTATAATACAAATATCTTCTAATATAATTTTAATATAATGTTCTTTAATGTTTCAAAATTAATTTTTTTCGCTTTGACTTGCAGGTGGCCAATGGTACGGTGTAGACATCACTAAGGAAGATATTGCCGATAATTTCCTTGAATGCGTATGGGAACCTTCAATAATTAAAATTAACGCCTTGACAGCTGCTGCAGAAGCTGCCTGTATGATTCTCTCCGTTGATGAAACTATCAAAAGTCCTAAAGCCGCAGATGGCGCAATGGCTGGTGCACCAATGGGCCGTGGCATGGGTAGACCCATGTAAAACTAAACCATTTTTTAATCAATGTTCGTTTTATAGTTTGTTTGTTAATTTTATATTTTTTCACAATATTTCATAACAAGATTCAAAAAAAATGTAATTCGAAATTTCATTTTATTTAGCCTCATCATAAAATGCATTTATTCGCTACTTTATAAACAGAAATAATTCTTCTTTTACATATAAAAATAAATATGAAATAAACAAATAAATATGAATAAATTATTTACAAGTTAATGATTTTTATTTTGTAAAAAGAAAGTTTTTATTTTTGTTACGTTGGCCACATTTTTAGACGCATCTTAATGGCATCGTTTGCTACTCGTCGTCTACATTTGATTTACTATGAAAAAAACTAACATCATATTAGTGTTGACTTCCTATTAGTCTACACTTAACATCATGTTAGTGTTAAGTGTAGACTGCCCATGTTAATGTTTTCTCCAGTCTTAGCATGTCTGCTAAAACATTTATTATAAAAACACTTATAATATGACAATGACGTTGTTGTTGTATTTTAGTTTGACAGTATTATTTGCAAACAGCGCCATCTGTTGCTCAACGGTACCTCCTAATATCTGCTGTGCAATAAGCATTCAAATAGAAAATTAAGTTTAAACAGAAAATGAAATAAACGCTTATTCGCCACCTATAACAACAAGCACAAATTAATTCCGTTGCTCTGACGGCGTCATTTTTATGATTTGTGCAAACTGATGGCCTTTGAAGACGCCCTCTTAGTTATAGTTAGACATGGCAACACGGTTGTTAATGGCATCGTTTGTTACCCGCCGTCTGCATTAGATATAAAATTAAAAACATTAACCCCAACCCACGTCTTAACATCGTTGTTAAAGCATTTATAAAAGCGCAATGGCGTTGTTTTATTTTGATGGAAAACATAAATTTATGGTCAATCAGAACACAAACACATATTCGCCACCAAAAACAAAGTGAACAAACTTATTCCGTTGCTCTGCCGGCGTTATGTTTATTAATTAATTTTAATTTTCGTATCAAAAATTATAAAAAGCTAGTTGTGTGTTTTATTGAATTACTGGCTGACTTTTGCACCACACTGTACAGCAGCGTAGTACCGTATTTCCAAATATTTTGAATACCGATTAAAAGCTACCTTTTTATTAAGTTGACAACTAAGCTTGGCACTAATTTTTCCTCTTTGTTAAAAACGGATAAAATCCATAGTATCGCAAAGAGAAAATTTATTTCCACTCTTGTATCAAAAAAATCTATACATAAAATTCGAAACTTTTCGAAAAACTCGAAAATGTTGATGATTTTGTAGAATTCAATAAAAGCTAAGCAAGGCATCCATGAAATATTAAATGAATGAACTGAAATAATGAATTATAAAAGCAGCAGAAACAAATATTTTAACATTGTATATAATTTTGAAAGTGGTATAAGTCAAAATTTTTAAAAATCTAGTTTATCAGCTATTTAATATAAAATCCTAATAAAATAACTTAATCTGAAGTAATTCGCAGTCGCAGTGCAACACGGAAAAAAAATAACCATATACGAACACCACTACGTGATAAAAGACCAAAAAAAAGACCCCTGTCTCCCAGTTTTGCCCAAAGTCCTCCAGGTTTTTTTTTATGGGCTCTCAAAGATGTGGGGAATTTGGAATTTTGATATACTCTCTGAGGCAAAGTTGTAGCTCTTGTCATAAAGAACAAAAATTGTTAACATATAAAATCAAAAAAAAACTTCATCTTCAAGGTCAAAATCACAAAAAACCTTAAAAAAATTCAATTTTTTTACCTTTTTTCCCCTGTTCAGGTCCATAGGTAGCAAACCGTTCAAAATTCAAGGAAACATTAAACTACAAAAATGAACCTAAGATCTCAATAAACAACTTTCTAACACATATGAACTTCCTAGGAATGATTCTTAACACCGTTTAGGTAGCCGCAAAAGTTTTTCACTTTTTTTACCTTTTTTCCCCTATTCAGGTCCATAGGTAGCAAACCGTTCAAAATTCAAGGAAACAATCAAGTGAAAAACTTTTGCGGCTACCTAAACGGTGTTAAGAATCATTTCCACTTTTTCCACAAACACTTTATTTCCCTAAATACTAAAAAATAAATTACTTAGTTACAATGCAATGAGTTTGAATAAGATCTTAATTTCGAACAAAAAATTTTTATCTTGATGGTTTAAGTCATTTATAAAGTCATGAAGTTAATTTTGAAAATAGTATAAGTCATTTCAACCTTTCAAAACCACATTTTCTTATGGTTATAAATTTCATACTCATAATAAATACTTATTTGTTGGCACTATTTATTTGTCAAAATATTTAATTCCATAATGCAAAAATATTTTTTAATCCTTTAAAATGCAAACCTCTTAATATCTCGAAACAAGAAATATATGACTTATAGCACTTTCATAATCAAGGGCTGAAATATGCACTTAAAAAGTATGTGCATATTTAATCATTTTCGAATAGTATACAATTTTTGTACCTACGTAGTTTCTATATATTGATATGTCGTTTTGCCGTCAGAGTTAAAAATCATTACTTTATTAAATCTGCCTTAAAAATATAAAACACTTTATATGTCCATACATATATATATATATATATCTATATACATACTTATGTATTATATATTGTGCTCTTATGTATATACTATATCAGTATATAGAAAAGCGCAAGCGCAATACATACTCTGCAAAAAGATGTTCACAAACAAACTTATGTAAACATACCCTGCCAAAATTTTCTATCGCAAAAGTCAAAAAATCTTGGATAACGATTTGGTTGGTGTACAATTAGAGTAATCCGATTAATAAGAAGCTTGTAATCGTCTTTCAGAAGAATTAAAACATAGTATGAGTTTAGTATTATTTAGTACTAGCTGTGCCCGCCACTTCGTCAGCGTCCTTACAATATTTTGTTCGATTTTTTGTTTTGAAAGCAATTCACATCAAGGACCCTTACTTTTTTAGTGCTTCGGTTATGGTTTATTTATTTACTTTATATAAAGGTTCACATCACTTCTAAAATATGCCGCCATAAAGTATGCATATTGAGTACTTTCGCTACATTTTCTGCACTTTCTCTTGAAATTGAAATTTTTGCGCAAAAAAAGTATCCTATATTGGAATCAGGCTACTAAGACACCTACTCACAAAATTTTGTTAAAATCCATCCAGTAGTTTTTATGTGATGCGAACACAGACAGGAAATGAGTTACTTTTTTATTATATGTATAGATTATAGAAATGTCGATTATGTATTTTGAAAAAAATGTCAAAAAAGTGTACTCTTAAATGAAATGGGTTGATAGAATATTGTCTACAAATTAGTTAATAATTTTAAAGAAAAATGAGACACTAGCAGAATGTAATGCATTTTCTGGATCTATACATCTTTCTTCAGGATTCTTGGTATCTATCTAACTTCTTTGGGTGGTGCTTAGTTCTAAACATCTTCTATTAAATAGATAATAGAATACTTCAGTTGATGAGAACGAATTCTATCACCACCTAAAGCTTACCTCATGTTCATTTAGTTATTTATCATCACAATTGCTACTATTTTGTATAGGAATGTTTTTGTTACCCGATGTGTAGTTTACGATTGCCTTGCATTCATTGAGTCTCATGCTGTCACTAGCCTTTACTCTCGACTGAAGTGATTTCATACTGGCAGCTGATAATTGTCAAGCTTCTTCCTCATTATAGGGTCTCTAGTAATTGTAAACATTTGTTTTAGGATTAGCCTAGCTCTCATAAAATCCACATTTTTTTTTAATGTGTCTGCCCGTGCCTAATGTTAGCCAGTCTGCCGAACATTCACACACAATGTGTGCTACCATATACTTGAAGTTTTAGTTACCCCGATTTTATCCAAGCAAGACTGATATAGTAGCACACTACGTAATAGCCCACCACCGCAAACCTATCATCAGCAATGCGCTGGTCTATCATTCTAAGCTTGCGCCATCTTATCTGTTTTACAGATAAGCCAAAAGCTTCGAAGGTGGTGTTGAATTTTAAAATTTTACCTTTCTCTTAAAATACTCTGCGTAATGCTGGCAGGGAAAATATACATACACATGTATCCATGTACTAAAATGTTTTGATTAAAATCCGGGTTTTTTATGTTTATAAAACATGTAAAACCGGAAAAATGCCGAAAAAATATCAACAGAGAAAATAAATATAAGTTTATATATGTATGTAGTTATGTATGTAATGACTTGTGCACACATACATTCATACATACATATGTATGTAGTTAGACATTTTTTGAGAAAAGTTAGCAAAAGAAAAATCGTTAATTTCCCTGGCTTGCGAACATTGTTATTTTAGTTTTCAGCCACACCTTGTCACATCTTGCATTGTGAGTGGGTGAGCTCTTTTTTGCAGCTTAAAGTATTCCAGAATTTTTCTTCTAACTGCGTAGGTATTAGTTAACTGCGTATTATTTAACAGGAAGATACATATGTATCTACTTTATTACAATACTACAGTATTTGTATAAGCATTTGGGCGTATGTAGACTTTAATCGCCGATATGTAGGCAAACATAAAAATTTGTATAGTAAATTACACACATACTCGTACATACCTATATGTATGTACATATAAGTATGTATGTATGTATGTATGGATTTTATTGCAATTTTTTAAATGGTTTGTTTATTTTAGAAATGTACTAAATATAAATACATATCTTCATACCTACATATACATAAATATATATTTATACATGTTTGTTTACAATTCAAGGACATGACCTTGATCAATGCCATCAAATTACTAATGTTTGATACAGTTTGTTTGATTAAATACAAGTAAATAGAGATTATTGTATTTACATAATAAATTGTTGCATATTAAAAAAAAAATTAAAAAGTCTTTATAGGTAGTTCATATGCAACACACCGCATCAGATAAGAAGAGTGCTGATTACGGACGAAGCTGTTAAGAAATGTGCATTCCGCTCTGCTGGGTCTAAAAATTAAATTTTCCCAATTTTTCTTTAATATTATCACCAATTTGTAATTTAATTTATTCTTAGAGAGAATAAAACGAGCTTAAGCTTGACTTCCATTTTCATCCGTATATACTTTCGGAATTTTATATAAATTTTAAAAATGTATCTAGTAATGGGTACCTCTATATAAAGAAAATATATGTAAACTATAACTCAAGCTCAAGTCTTTAAATTTGGTGTGGATTACTTTCAAAGCAAAATCGAAAAAATATTGCCAGCGCGCCCACGACGCACATTGGGGCCATAGCGTAAAAAAATTGGATTTTCAAAAGCGCTGCTTTCGATTATATTGTTTGTGATTCTTATACTATATTATCTAGAGGATCTAGTAGCAGCATGATTTTTTTCCCAGTTCAAGGTTACTCCTATAAATTTACGCCTACTGTCAGACTAAATGACTAAATTTCACATTTCTCTAAATGAGTGATATATAATTGTAAAAGGGGAGAAAAAAAATAAACAAAATTTTTCCCTGATCTACGATGGTCAAGTAAGCCACACATACAGTCAAACTGGGCAAAAAATAATTACAGTAATTTACAACGTTATAAGTTACGAAATTTATGTTAGCATTGAGAACAACTATGAATACAAAAAAAAAAAACTCCGGCTTCCTCCGAGATGTGGAAGGTCACATTTTAAACTAGACGTGTTGAAGTAAAGATTAGGACAAAAATCATCTGTCTTTATCTGCCTATCAGATTAAAACACCGCGACGAAAAGAAAGGATTAGAGTACGCCTTTGATAACAGATAACAGCAAGGAATTTGGTGAAAATTTTCTCATAATATTATATTTTTCTTGTATACATAAATGTAGATGAGGTAGTCTGCTATCAAACAGAAAAAGATTCAGCTCAAATCTTTCTTACGTGCAAAACTATGTATGTGCTTTTAAGTATGAGTATTCCCAAATTTTTCACATTTCTATCAGTTTATGTTACTGATTTATGTCATATTTATGCTACTGTTATGTTATGCTACTGTTATGTAGAATTTTTAAATTGAAAATCGTCTAGTTTTTAACTCAGAAAAGATATAATCTTGCAATTTTGCTAAAATAAAATAAAAAAACTCAAAAAAATTTGCTGAAAATGGTACTCCTTATTTTAAAAAACTGGACCAGAGTATCGAAAAATCAAAAATTTTAATTTTAAAAGATACTTTATAGATTAATATATTATTGTGTAGGTATTAACTAGGCCTTTAAGTCTATGTATTATATTTAAAAATTGAACAAAAATTGAAGAAATGCCAAGCTCTATAAAATTTGCAAGTTCGAGATACTCAACTTTGGGAATACATAGCGACACCCGTGGCAAGTGGATAGTACCCACTGTCAAAACTAAAGCTTAGATACTCCTCTGCTATACCCATGTTAATCGCCCAAGCCCTTTACAAAACTATTTACGAAATATTATGATTTTGCCCCACTGTGCGACGTGGCGAGCACATCTAGTACTTAATAAAACTAAGAATAGAGAAACTTGGTCTAGTATGGTTAAGAAAGTTATATGGTGTTGTAGCCCCCTCTCTACCCCATCTATAAAGTATGATGGCGTTTAAACCTGAGGGGAGTGCTTTTGAAGATCTAAGGGCTAGTATGTATGTCCTTTTAAAATTTCTTAAATATTTAAAAACATTCAGGAGCATTCCACAACATTACTGGTCGATGTGTGCGGCATTTTCACTGATTGAGACCCCAACAAGGCCTGCAAATTGTGTAGGTTGAAATTTTGACTTTTTAAATTTTAAATTAAAAAAAAATTGTGTTCAGCGAAGTTTACTGTTGGTGCCATGGATACGTCAAAAAGCAAAAATGCTGAAATTGGAGTAAAAATAATCCACAAGACAATTCTCAAAAGCCATTAGATCCAGAGAAAATCACTGCTTGTGTGCTGATAGAATCATTGACTTTTTTGTATCACAATTAAATACTTTTTTGTGAAAGACCTGTGGTTTCAAATAGATGGTGCAATATTTACATACATACATACATACATACATACATACATACATACATACATACATACATACATACATACATACATACATACATACATACATACATACATACATACATACATACATACATACATACATACATACATACATATATACATACATATATCACCTATAATAACAGATGAAGGCATCATTTTCGAAAACACGTCTGTGCGTCAGCATGCAACATTAAGCCTTCCGAGCATTAAAATCGACTATTTTCTCAAGACCCCATTCGGAGATTGTTGCGAGATATTGAATGAATGAATACGAATGGTATTTGAAGGAATTTTGAGGGTAAATCATGAAATATTCTAATCACTTGTTTTTTTTTGTGTAATAGTTGTGATATCGATTATGAACAACTTAATTACATTCACATTCACACTTACATTTGTTTTTGCATCGACTGTGTTCTGGCAAATGAGAGGTTCCATTACAAAACCGTTATATACAATACATACATATGTACAACGAATAAACAAACAAATAAAATAGTGTTAATAAACTTTTGTGAGCTTCAAGGCTTGGTCATTGTTCAATGGAATATGAAATATGGAAACGTTAGTCAATCATTTAAAATTATATAAAATTAAATTTTATATTAGCAGTACCACCAGTATCTTGATACTCGTATTTAAGTATGTTATTCGTATTTATAATTTTTACGCTTCATTGCTTTTATAAAATAGTTGAAAAAAAGCATTAATTAATAATTATTGCAGTATTGTAGTAGACACAACTCAGCTGATGTACGAACCTTGGCTACAGTTTATGAAACTTTATCTCCCTCTGAAGCAATAATTATCAATCACAAAATAGGTATAAACCAAAAAAATCAAATCCAGTTTTTCAAAGACGCGTTGGCGTTTATTGAACTTTTTTATTTATTTTTTTTTTTTTTTTGATATGATTTCAAATTTTTTAAATGTTCAAAATGTAGCACTTATACATAAATACGAAAGCTATCATCAAATAGTATGAAGTGAAGCTTTTTTCTGAATTTATTGCTTTAAAAAGAAAACTGAAAATATTTTTTTTTTCGCTAACCATATGTTGTTTGACATAAAATCACTTTTTTACGTTAACATCCTGTTTTAACATTTCATTTGACGCATATGTAGGTACACACATACATACATGTATTTTGGCAGCTGAAATTTAAATTTTTTTGAAAGGATGTCGTCGCTCAAATGTTACAATAATTTAAATTGTATGAATTTTTAAAAGAGTTTAGAAATGGCTTCAGAATACGTAGTTCAAGTTTTTAGTTAAAAAATGAAAGAAAACCAAAAAATGCTATCAAGCAAGGCACATTAATCAGATAGCCTCACTACGGAGCGGAAATATTAAGGCGAAAATTTTTAATTTTTTTGTATTAATTTTAACAGGTAAACTTACAATTTTTTCCCTTAAATGGAAGTTGAACTATCAAAGGCCATATAAATAAATTTTAAATTTTTCTCCTTAATATTTCCCCTCCTTAGTAAGGCTACTACTACCTGATTAATATGCCTTGCTATCAAGTTTGGGATATATAAAAAAAAAATATTTCACAATAAATGATTTTAAAGGCGGTTTTAATAACATACCAATAGCTTAAGGATATCCGAAGAGCTATCAGACAGATACCTATAACTTACACCGACATTTTATTTTACTTTTTACATTAAAACATTTTATAATAAGAAACCTTTTTATAATAAAACGGTCCAATTATTTTTTTAATAATTCATTTTTTTAAATTTGCTACCAGTTTGAATGCAAATTAGCTAAAAAATTATAATCGGTGTTTAAATTAATAAATTTTTTTTTATTCTCCACTAGCTATGCCTGCCACGTCGCACATAGGGGCATCTGGCCAATCTAGCCGGACATTACTTTCTTTTTAGTTTATATTGGCTCTAAGATTAATGAGTGCCCTTAGATTAATGAATCTTGGCAGAAAAATCTCTTATGGCCATAGGCTGTAAAATATATAAAATAAGAAAAATCGGACCAAGGAGAAAAAAGTTCCCCTTAGAAGAACTAATCCTACCTCTGAAAATTTTATTTTTTTTAAGTTTTCCCATAATTTTGTTTAGCAAATGCAATTCTATAGTCAACGAATCAAAAAATAAAAATAAAATTTTTAAGTTTTTATGGACAGGGGAAGGTATCCCTACAATCACACCCCCCGAAACGTCTATGTGAAAATTTTTTTTGCTAATTTCCAAAATTTTTTTCATTTAATTTTTAAGCTTTTATGACGAAGAGAGTAATTATTGTAATTTATTGCTTTATAGTATTTAATTTAGCTGAGAATAATCAATTTATTCATAACTAGCTGTGCCGCCACTTCATCAGCGTCCTTATTTTGAAAGTAATCAATCCACTTTAAGATTCTTAATTTTATAGTGCTTCAGATATGGTTTATGTAATTACTTTATATAAAGGTAATCATCCCTGTGTAATTACTCAGAAATAAAGGCTTTATATAAAAATCTAAAATTTGTATAAAATTCCAAACTGCCAAAAAAGTTGCTCGCAAGTTTGCAGTATCATTAAATCGGTAAAATGGCGTACTTTCACTACTTATTTTCCCACTTTCTTGGTAATAAGATATTTTTACGGGAAAAAATACCCTATATTTAAACCACGATACTCCCCATAAAATTTTATTGTAATTTATCCAGTAGTTTTTACGTGATGCGAACACAAACAGACAGACAGGTAGAAAATCACAGTTTGATTATATGTATAGATAATAAATAATTTACACTAGTAACAATAAATTTTAATTAAAATAATAACAATTAATTTATTTAAAACAATTTAGAAACCAAAAACATTTTATGACCGACAAAAAGGTTTCTTACTCGTATCTACCCATGCAAGATGAGCAAAAACAGAAAAGTTGTGAAATTTTGAAAAAATCGCCAAAAAATGCCGCAAAAATGCGCAACGTTTTTTCCTACAATATAAAAGTAGAGATCGTAAATTTTTTAGTGATATATAATATTTTTAGGCTCGCGATGGCCTTCAATCTCAAAAACCTTTTCACTTTTTTTTGTTGACAAACAATCCCTATTTTAATTTCAAACAAAATTTTTTGTCATAAAAACATAAAATAAAATTTTTCTCACGGAAAAAAATCAATTCAATATCTTTATTCATTTAGCCAAAATTTATTGCGAACCTCTCAAAATCGTATAAATGCAATAAAAATGTATGCGATTTAACACGGTCTTAAAACGACAAATCCTAAATAGTGCTGGCCATTTCTATTACTTTCAATTACTCGATACAACTCAATACTTTACAATTGGGTACTCAATAGTACTCAACACTTCAACAACATTTTTATAAATTTATTTCTAAAAACACTACCGTAAAAGTATCGATTAACTACTTTTGTGTATTGAGTACCCAAAATAATGTTCGAGTATCGAGTAATCGATACCCACTACTCAATACTTTACCAGCACTACTTCACTATACGATGCAGAATTTTGTTGTCTGTCGCTCTGTGTACTTAATTTTTTACATTTCCCAAAATTAATTTTTGGCCTAATGTCCGGCTAGATTGGCAAATACCTCTCTGTGTTTCGTTAGCGTCCTGACAATATTTTGTTTGATCTTGCTTTGAAAGCAATCCACACCAAATTTTTAGAGTCTTACTTTTATAGTGCTTCGGTTATAGTTTATGTATTTACTTTATATAGAGGTACTCATCCCTGGATAAAATTCTAAAATTATTATAAAGTTCTGTAAATAGTGTAAATATCAGGGTAACAAAAATAAAAGGTGCTGTTAAGTTTGCAGTACCTTTAAATTGGTAAAATTGCGCACTTTATTTTTTTTTTTTTTCTCTATTTTCTTTTGAAAATGAGTTATTTTTGCAAAAAAAAAGTAGCCTATATTTGAATCAAGATACTAAGATACTTCCGCACAAAATTTTACTAAAATTCATTTAGTAGTTTTTACATGATGCGAACTCAGACAGACAAAAATTCCAAAAAATGCTGTTTTGTATTCCATTTCCATTAATATCTGAAGCAGCAACAAAATTTTAAAAATATATTTCATGTACAGAAATGCCCTGTTACATACACTTTCATTATATGTATAGATAAATATGTAGATTAATTTGGGTATAAAAAAAAATTTACCACGCAAAACTAAATGTAACCAAAAAACTTGTTTTGTACTCGTAACAGGAAAATGGAAAATTTTAAAACACATTTTTAAATCTGCTTACGAAATACTAAGTTCCCAATGGAAAATCTACTAGTTGTACTGTCAGTTGTATAGACAAGGTTTTTTTTAACACTAGTTTAACAAACAATACCCGTACATTACAGGTAGAGGAGTTAGCAAAGAAGAAGTTTACAGTCATCTATCCTTACAATAATATCCCTACAATAAACATGCTGTGTTTTAATAATTTTATTTGAATGAAATCAATGAGTAAAAAATAAAAAATCCTATTTATTTAGTACAAAAAGAAGTTTGATTTAATCTCTGCAATATTATTTGTTAAAATCACTTTAGAAATGGAAGAAAAGTTCAGTTTTTCATAAATAAGAGTAAAAGGTGCGTGGGACTTAAGTCTCTACAAAAATTTTATTTTCTTCTGTTGCAAATGGATGACCTCCTCTTCAAAAGAGAGCAATTTTGTTTAAGCTGGACATATTTTTTTCAGAAGAGCTAATAGGTACAGACATTGTTCATAATATATCATATAATAAAATGGCAGTACGTTTGATTTTAAATAATATTTTTAGCATTTTAAATAAATTTTTAGAATTTTATATTAAGCCTATCTGTCAACAACCTGAAAAATCCCAGGGATGGGTACCACTTTATAAAGTAAATACATAAACCTATCTACATACTTATACATATACATAGAGAAGTTGATTAAGCGATGTCCGTCTATGTTCGGATTGAAATCAACTTTGCCAAGGTAAAATTGATACAGTTGATTCAGAAAATCCAAGCCCGCCGATCTACCAGGCAGGCATAGTTTCGAAAATTTTACTAATGGAATTTAGCAACATCAGATCCTTCCATTCGAGGCTGTGGATAAAAAACCACGCCTATCTATATTTTTTTTACTTTTTTTTAATTTAAAAAAAATTTCCAAAATTGTTTAACAATTTTATCCAAAAATTTTCAAAACAAGTTTTACAAAAAAATTAAACAAAAAATTTCTAAATAATTTACAAACATTTTCCAAAAATATTTTATCAAAAAAAAAATTACAAATTTAAAAAAAAAATTCAAAATATTTTTTATACTATTTTTACAAAAAATTTTGAATAAAATTTTTACTAAGTTTTTCTATAAAAATTTTTAGAAGATTTTCAATAAAATTTTACAAAATAGTTTCTATAAAATTTTTACAAAAAAATTTCAATAAAATTTTTACATAAAATTTTCAATAAAACCTTTACAAAAATATTTTCTATAAAATTTAATCGGGAAGGGGTATTTTACATGAAACCACAAACCGAAAATAATTATTTTTTCGATTAGAATATACTTGGAACTTTTGTAAGAGTTGATTGTGGATCACTCCAGATAATTTAAAATCTGATCAAACTTTCTCTTCTGAATGTTGTTTAACAAATTCTGCTGGTCCGCCCTAATATGAGATTTTTAATTTAAATTCCTTAGTTAATGCATGATCACCATTTAATATTTTTTTAGCTCTATTAAAATCATTTTCATTTGAAGACCCTTATATGTATGTATGTTTACCGACATATAATATATTTTAGTATGTACCCATGCTGAAACGAACATGTTGCTATTTTCCTTCGTTTATACATAATTTTATAAATTTTCGCTTAAATTGTTTCCTAAATAAATTGACGACTATTAAATCTTGTACCCCTATAGATGCAAGAGACAAAAGAAACGTTATAAAACTCAGCGTCATATGGATATTATGGATAATGGAAGCGAAAAAAGCAGGCTGGCTGGATGACTGTCTAGCAGCAGTTAGGCAAACAAAATATAGAAACATCTGCCATATAATAACCAGGGAGAAAGAAGTTGTACATACAGCAGTAAATATGTACATACATAAGTATGGATGTATGTATATAAAACACTCATATAAAAAAATTAAAAAAAAGGTTGATGATATACGACACTTTAACTCTCGACTATGGGGTTTGTAATCAACTGATACTTTTCGGTTGTTGGTTTACTTGCTTTGCCTTTTGCTTTAGTTACTTACTACCTTTTATTCTTTATTTTCTTTCTCTTCTGCCAGACGCAGCAAGCGCTACAAAAACAACTGACTGATACAGATGTAAAAATACGTTACTTAATGAATGTAGAGTATAGAGTATATAGAGTTGTACCTCATACAGAGGTATGTATATGTGTGTGTGTGTTTTTATATACCAACCAGTTTTTGTTTTTCTCATACTCGTATACCGACTACATACTTTCATACTTTATTTAATACTTGTATGTGAACAAAATAGGTACATATGTACATACATACATCCATATGTACATATATTTTGGTATGGGGTGTTTTTTCCAAGCGGTTTGTTGGTTGTTTTAGTTTCAAAGTGGTTAAAATTTTTTCAATCACTGTCACTCTGACAACTGAATTGTAATCAGCATTAATTAATATTTTATTACAAAAGTACTTGAAAGAGGATAATCTTTTATACCCAGTTTATTTTGGAAACTGACTGACTATTTTCAGTTGTGATGTTAAACTGAAAATAAGCCATTTACCATTGAATTTAATTTTTTTTTAGTTATCCTTAACCCAGAGCCGTTTTTATAACCTGCCTGAGACTTTAGCTAAAGTGAACTACAAAATACGGTTTATCTATTTTTCGTTTTTACGACCTTCTAATAAAGGCCCATAGGTTCACTATCATACTCAGTAGTACGATCTGTCAAAAATAGCATGTGTGCTAAAAAAAAATGACTAGAAATGTATGTGTGACAGACTTTTTGACATGTCTGTACGATTTCATAATCTTTTGAAAAAAAATCATAAAATATGTATATATTTTCCATGCGATCAATGAGAGTTGCTCAATCTTTTTTTGTATGATAGTGTGGCACCTACATTGCCATTTTCAAACGATTTTTTCAATAGCACAGATTTCGTTGATATTGAATAGTACGATCGCTTAGGATAGTGAATCCTGGCCTTAAATAGTATTTTATAATTTACTAGCCGTGCTCGCCACGTCACACAATGCTTTGTTCCATAGACAAGAATACAAAAAATAACTATGTATATCTTGTATTGTAACGAAAGTTATACTGTTCGACAGCTAACACCATAATTCGAACCCAAGTGAAAGAATTTTTTAGTTTTGGCTCCTATTGACGGATAATTATGTGCTTTAATTATTAAAAATAAAACTTAGTTTTTTTTACTCTTTCTTAAAAACAGCTGCACACATCTAAATTTTGGAAGCAGAAGATCGAGATTTGGTTTTTCTGGTAGTACATTATTAGCAATAATATATTATTAGAAGGTTTTGTAAATATTTTGCTAAAGTGACTTCTTACTGCACGTAAAAAGTCATATTATTGAAATTAAAATTTAAATAAATTTTTTCTCACCGTGAGTATGCGTGACTGTGAGTCAAAAACCGTCATGTGCACTTCTGTACTAATAGGTATTGACAAGTTTAATGAAATTCGCATAATTTTTGTAAGATTTATTGCATTTTCTCTATAAAGGACATTTGACAGGATCAAGAGATTAAATATAAAAACATTTGCTTTTTAGGACATGGGCGGTAGGGGTGTCCTTATTCCGATTTTTTCAAAAACTAAAATTTATCTTAATTAGGATAAATATAACTGCCCTGCAAAGTTTCAAAAGTCTGTGTCAACTCCTTCCATTTTTGTCCCACGTTATATGGGAACAAAGCACTGTGCGTCGTAGGCGTCCAGTCAATATTTTATCCGATTTTGCTTTGAAAGTAACGCACACCAAATTTTAACACTCTTACTCTTATAGTGCTGCAGTTATAATTTATGTATTTACATTATATAAAGGTAACCATCCTTGGATAATTACTCAGGAACATGGGCTTTATAAAAAAATCTAAAATTTATATGTATAAAATTCTTTGTATAAATAGTGTTTAAAATATCCCGCTTTCAAAAATAAAAGGTGCTGTCAAGTCTGTCAAGTTTAAATCGTTAAAAAGGCGTACTTTCACTACTTTTTCTCTATTTTCTTTTGGAAATGAGATATTTTTGCGAAAAAAGTATCCTATAATTGAATCAAAATTCATCCAGTAGGGTTTACGGTGAATGTAGTGTAACCTTTGTCTATTTAAACGTGAGGGCCCTAAAATTTTCAAAGGCGAATTTGTATGAGTTATTTGGAAAGCTAATAAGAGTCTTCTTTCTTTTCACTTGTGAAATATCCACCCTATTTTGGAGATAAACATTCGTTCACGTTCAAAAGTAATTTATATTGTCTAAGGCTAATATCCACATTTAATATGTACCGTGGTCCTATTACCGTCTCATCATCTTCCAAGCACAGTCTAAAGTACGTATATTTTGATTTTCATTAGAGTTTTGTAGTTCATGAACGACCTAGTTCAGTTGAACTAATCACTAAAATGAACTGACCTAAGTGAGCTGATTACCACACTGAGCTGATATAAGCTCCTTAGTTCAGTCAGCTTTTAAGTTCGGTTCAGCTCATTAGTTCATATAGTCTTAATGTCGAACTATAATCGGTAGACTCTTGAAATTGTAACAGAAGTTGTATTACTATGGCAACTATAACAATTACTAAAAATTAAAGGGTGTTCCGACAGTGACATTATTTGCATGTATACGACATTATATTTGAACTATATTTGAACTATAATGGAGGGTGTATTACTATGGCAACTACATATAACAATTACTGCGATTTTCTATACATAAACTATGAATTGTTTGGCACTTTAACTTAAAAAGAAATTATTAAGTAATTTTTTTAAAGTGATCAATGCCGATTGTCATTCTAATTTTAATTTTATTTACCAAATGTATAAAAAAGTAAATCACAGTTAAAAAGGCAAAGAAAAACCATTTTGCTGTTTACAGATTCAACTTAAGCTCAGACAGAGTGGCCTCACAAAAATTGCTTTTACCTACTGAGCAAATGAACTAAAAGAACTAATAGATCGATCTAGTTTAGTAACTGATCAAAATTAAAAAGATCGATGACGTTAATGACCTAACAACTCTAATTTTTATTTAAGTCAAATGCTTTTTGCAGTTCCGTTGACCTGTCACTAACGCAGTTATCTAGCTTCAGGTAACCCCAATTATCCAAGCACTTTCTGGCTTTCGTGATGAGGGTAGATTCTCTCTACCTCTTTAGGTTTAAAGAGTTCAGCCATAAAAAACAATAATTAATAAAAATTGTCAAATGAAATTTGAAGTCAAGCATAAGTTTGTTTTATTCTCTCTAAGAAAGAATATATTAAACAACAAATATAAGGTGGTAAATATTAAAAATATTAAAACAAGAGAGGGAAGCTTTAGGTAGTGGTAGATTTCGTTCTCACCAACAGATGATTGAATACAGTTTTATCGTATCCCTTTAGCTGAATTTGGTTTTTAAATAGATGATGCTTACAACTACACACTACCCAAAGTAGATAGATACGAAGAGGGCTGATGACGGACCCAGCTGTCTAGAAAATATTCATTCCGCTCTGCTGAGTCTAAAAATTAAATTTTCCCAATTTTTCTTTAATATTATCAACTAATTTGTAATTTAATTTATTATTTTTTAAAGAGAATGAAACGAACTTAAGCTTGACTTCAAATTTTATCTGAATATGTAAATATGTAAATAGTTCGACTAAATAAAATTTCAAATATAATAAAAATAAATAACGGTATCAGCGGAAACTATCGGGCCCCAAAGGAAACCATCTCTCAAGCTGGAAAAGGTCATGTACATAACCTACTTACTAAATTTTATGGAAATCGGTTGGACGGTTTCGAAGGTTACAAAACAAATACCAGGTTATTATTCTTATTTGATTATTTTTTAAATTTAAGCCAAATTTTAATACGTCTAAAAGATTTGAAAAGTTGTTTTCTAGTTTAAAATTTACTTTTTTTACTGTCAACAAATATTTTTGTAGAAAAAAGGGTCTAATACTGTTGAGATATAATTTTTCCTATTGGAAAAATTCTTACAACAAAACTTGATTTTTCAATAATTTCTTATAAATTTTAGTTTTTAACAATTCTGTTCTGCTAGGTTTGTTAGACACTGTACATATATTTTGTATGTACATATGTATATTTTTCTTCTGTTGTACTTCAATATATGGAACACAGCATCTTGAGTTTACCATAAAAAAACGTTTTTATCAGCGTTTTATTTCGGGATGTTATAAAATTTTATTAAATTCTTTTTTGTTTTTTTTTTTTTTTTTTTGCTAAAAGTAATAAATCTAAAGAGTAAAAACTATTAAAACTTGGTTGAAATTAACAACGTAGAAAACTATTCGTAAGGTGGTGCGTTATTTTATTACGGAGAGGTTATTAAAATCTCCTCCTGATTTGTTATGCAGAGCTATAAGAAGTTGCCTAATTTTTAACTCAATACTTCAAAAATTTTCGAAACAAATTTTAATTTATTACAAAAAGCTTAAAAGAATTAAATTGGGCCAAAAACCCGGCTTAGAAAATTGTTATTATTTGTCCAAACTTTTAAAAACAAAAAAATTAAGCGCAAACTTATAATAACAATTTCCGCATTAGGTTTAAAAAAGTATGAGCCAATTGAAACTTTAAGGGTGCATTTCTTGTATTGCTTTTTGCGACCAACAATTGCGTAAATTTTATTTGTTAAAAAACTGTTGAAATATTGTTCGAAAAAAGCGACTTCTTCTTCTTCACGCAATCATTCCCAAATAAACAGTCGTTTGCAGCGATTACGAAAAGCTGAGATCCGCTGCAAAACAATAACGTAAAGCGCATTCTGTATTTTTCGTCTATTTTCGTAACATGAGCGATAAACTTAATGGATAAACAAGTTTTTCCATTGTGTATTAGCTGAATGGTGAATTTTTACGGGTACCGAGAATATAAATTTAACTTTATTAATCGCCTTACAATTTTACGACACTTGGTGTTCTTATTTTGTGGTAAAAAGGAATATCTACATCTATATGTACATATAATAAAACTGTACCCATTTCTGTACAAAAAATATTTTTTGAAAATGTTGTTGCTGGTGCAGTTAGTAATCGAAATGGAATACAATTTTTAGAATTTTTGTTTTTCTATTTGTGTTCGCATCACGTAAAAACTACTCGAAGGTTTTAATAAAAAGTTTGAGGGTAGGTACTTAAGAATGTTGGTTCAAATATAGGATACTTTTTTTCCGCAGAAATATCTCATTTCCAAGAGAAAGGAGAGAAAAAGTAGTAGAAGCACGCAGTTTTAGTGATTTAAAGCTATTGAAAACTTGACAGCACCTTTTATTTTTGAAAGCGTGATATTTTAAACACTATTTACAGAATTCTACAATAATTTTAGAATTTTATAACAAATTTTGAATTTTATCCAGAGATGGGTACCTTTCCTAATATTTGCTTTGGATTACTTTCAAACAAGCACAGCTAGTATAAATATAAATTTTTTTCTGGTGCCTGAAAGTTGACACGGTTTGATTTTTATAACACCTTTTACTAGGGATGTCTTCGATACGGATGTATCGGCGATACTTCTTTTTTGCCGATGTATCGGTATCGAAAATATTTTTATTGTGCAGACACGGTCACCTCCATGAATGGTATATGAAAAAATACATATGTAAGAGCCCTATGAAGATGGACCCTGGTCCATCCTAAGGTCTTCTTTTATATCTACAAACTTAGATCTGCTTGTTTTCTGGCAGAATGCCGTCTTAGATGCAAACTTGTACGTGAATTCTCACTGACTATATTCTGCTGTCGGGTTCATTCAAACAAAATTGCAAAATCCTCTATGCAAAATTTAAGAATACTACTTTTAAACAAAAATCTTACTCTGTAATTTCGAATAATAACCCAACCTGTGATTAATGTACTTTACCTTCTATTTAGAATCCAAAGGCGTATGTATCGGTATACATATACATACATATGTACATAAAAACTATAACGGGTCGAAAATGCTCAGTTTGTATCTAATCAAAATTAACCTTTGCCTGTGTTCGATAGAATTATCTTATTCAAAATATTATTTTTGTTAAAACACATTGAATCAAAGCATTTCAAAATATGTACATATGAATGCAATCAATAGGCCAGGAAAGAACGTAACATCACTGTCAGGGGCATTTGACATGTAGATATGTACGTACATATGTACATACATATCTATGTATTTAGATACTAATGTGCCCACTAAGTACCAAGAATAAATTTACTTCTGCTTTTTTCCTTTGTCTTTTTTTATTAAATGCATTTATTAATATGCATCGGTTGTAGTTGTAAGCCAACATAAACAAGTCTCGCACTGTCTTCCTGTTGGTCTTCTTTTTAAGAAGTTTGATTTCAATACATATTTATTATTTTTTCATTTTTTTATTTTTGTCAATCTGTTTCTTCAAAATATAGTATTATTTTATATGTACATAGGTACACACATACATGCATATATTTATTTTGTGTATTGAACATAAAACTCTATGGACAGACAAGCAAAGAAAATGAACTGAAGAGTCCATAGAGTAGAATTACTTCAACTTGTTCACGCAGCACATGTGGGCAATCAAGACAGTAGTAGTTGACATATAATTAGAGATGTTGAAAAAACTTAATAGAAATAGGTATTTTTTAAAAGTGTACTTTAGGTTTTTATCTAAAATGGCGTTAAAAGTTAAGAGAATGCATTTTTCACAAGGTGGCTTTCTAAAACATGTATTTTGAAAAAATACCTTTTTTTAGAAAAAGAAGCCTTTTAAAAAAGTACTTAAAATAAAGTGTCCCTGAAACAAGTTAATTGTCTAAAGGATTTTTTAGATAAATTAAGTTAAAGTCCAAAAATTGTAGAAATAAACTGCAGATTTTTTATGTTTACCTGTTTGTTTATTCGGTTTTGCTTTGAAAGCAATCCACCCTTTTAGTGCTTTAGTTATGGTTTATGTATTTACTTATAATATTTACTTATTAGAAAGGGTTTCGTTCCTACTAAAATAGGCGCTGTGAAGTATGCAGTGCCTTTAAAATGTGAGCATCCAAAAATAAAAGGCGTATGCACGTCTGTAAAAAAAATTGCGTATTTTTACTACTTTTTCTCCACTCTCATGGAATATCTTATCCTATATTGGAATCAAGATACTAAGGTACCTCCTCACAAAATTTTATTAAAATCCCTCCAGTAGACTTTACGTGATGCAAACCAGACATGGGGGGATTCAATTACAATTACAGGTAATTTGTAATTGAAAATTTCCAATTACTAATTACAAGTAATTGTAATTGAAATCAAAGACAAAATCAATTACAATTACTTGTAATTTGTAATTGAAAAAGTTCAATTACAAATTACAAATTACAAGTAATTGTAATTGTAATTAGGCAGTAATCATTACTTCCAATTGAACGAAATTCAATTATATTCCTAAAAATTTCAAGCTTATCTTGCGTTGCATGATCAACAGTATTATTCAAACGAGCAATACGAAAACTGCATCCATGTTCAATTACGGTGAACACCTTCATAAAGGTAATTATCGCTTACAAAATTTTGAAAACTTGGCGGTCAAATATTGTGAAAAAGAAAATAGTTTGAAATTAGCACTTCAGATTTACTTGCGTGGTCTAAATTCGTTTCTAAATTACCTCAAAAACTATCCTACAATACTAAAGAATTTTTTACGGTCTAATACTCCCTTAACATCTTCAGCACCAGTTGAAAGGTTATATTTGTTCGCTAATGTTATTTTAACACTAAGGCGCCAAATTTATTTATTCAAATAGGATTGTTATTATTTTTTATAATTTATATGTAATTGACCATTTTTGTAATTAAATATTTTTTGATAATAATTACAAAAAAAAAGTATTCATTACTTAAAATTTTCAATTACATGTAATTTGTAATTGAAAAATTTCAATTACAATTACATGTAATTAGTAATTTAATTTTCCAATTACTAATTACATGTTATTGTAATTGAAATTTTTCAATTACAAGTAATTGCAATTGATTTTAGTCCCTATTTCAATTAAAATTACTTGTAATTAGTAATTGAAAATTTTTAATTACAATTACATGTAATTAGTAATTGCATGTGTAATTAATTACAAAATGTAATTGATATCCCCCAAGTCTGATGCAAACACAGAGAGAAAGACAGGCAGACAGACAGCAAAAAGTTACTATTATTATTATACGTATAGATATAGGTATTTTGGAGTAGCTCTAATGACAAACAGCTTGCACAGGTTTGCTGTCATATACGCACTCTTTTTTCGAAATTTTTTTCAAGACCATTTTGCATTTATGTATGTGGTTGAACGTCCTTCTCTAAAATTATTGTAGAGTTCTGTAAATAGTGTTTAAAATTCCCGCTGACAAAAAAAGTTGCTGTCAAGTTTGCAGTACCTTTTAACCGATAAGATTGCGTACTTTCACTACTTTTTCTTTTCCCAGAAGTAGTCCTGTTACAGTTTTATTATATATAGATCATCCTCTGTGATGTGGAATAAGCATTGGCCTAGGAGGACAAATTTTCTAGGCGGGCCACACCATTCTTATTGGAAAATTATATTCTGAAAATACAAGGTGTCCGCCGGGAAGGTATACTACTTTGTTTTGCCGCCATTTTGGTAAACATTAGTCTTGACAGTTCATATTTGGCAGTCGTGTAGTAGATACGAGGGAAATTTATTATGGAAATATATTCGATAAACCAACGTGTTTTAATCGGTAAAACATTTGATCAAATACTGTGACGATGAGAAAGTTTCATGAAATTTTTTGGAGAAACAACGTGCCACAAAGCACTATTTATCGTGTAGTGGATGATTGCGGAGAAAAATGGTCTGTAGGTGATAGGCCAAAGCATGGACCACTACGTACTGCAAGATCGGCTGAAAATATTACTGCTGCTCAAGAAAGTGTTCAAAACAATCCATCAACCTCAATTCAACGCCGAGCTCAGGAGCTTGTTCTTCAAAGAACAACTTTGGCCACAATTTTGCACAAGGATTTGTATTTGTTTCCATTTAAGATTCAGTACTATTTAAGACCATTTACGCCGCCGTACATATGCCAATAGGATGTTACAGCATTGACAACCCCGATTTTCATAAAAAAAATCATAATGTGTGACGAGGCACATTTTCATTAGAATGGATATGTGAATAAACGAATTGTCGGTTCTAGGCAATGGAAAAACCTCAAATTATCCATCCATTCAAAGTGACAGTGTGGTGTGCAATTTAGTCAGGAGGAATCATTGGACCTTTCTTCTTTGCAAATGAAAACGACCTAACGGTAACTGTGAATGGGGAGCGATATCGTGATGTGATAGAAAACTTTTTAACGCCAACTACATGCTTTGGGCCTGATTAACTTGTGGTATCAGCAAGACGGTGCCACAATGGAATTACTGCGAGTAGTATATAGCAGTATATAGTATAGTAGAACAATTTTTAAAATTTCTGGGGCGGTAAAAGCAAGTCTAGGCCATTCTGCAGCATACAGAATGGCCAATGGAAATAAGTTTAGCAATCATAACTGACTACAGTCGAGAGTAAATGCTCGAAATTCAACAATTGTTAAATGGTCGTAAATTAGCAATCGGATCGAAAAGGGACCCATTAAGGAAGTTATCTGTTTCGCTCTATCCCTAAATATAATAAATAAAAATCATTCATTTGGCATATTTTATATTTATTACATTTTTTTTTGACACCGTGGTCTTTTTAGTTGTTATTGCTTTCATTGTCAAAATAAGCGAGCAGCTTTCTTAAACCCACAAAATAACTGCCTCTCGGTCTGACTTTATGTAATTTTATTTTATGCTCATAAAACAACAACAAAATATATTTTTGTTAAATTAAAAACTAGAAATTTTTTTTCCAAAGCCGACAAAGGATCTCTGCTGGTAAAAAAGTTATATACATACATACATATATATTGTTGTTGGTTTCGTTATTACAGCGGTTGGTAGAGGATGTTGAACAAAAGCCAAGAATCACTTTAAGCAGAAAAGATACGTTTTTTTCTGTTTTTTGTTGTTGCTGGTTCCCTTTTCTTTATGTTCCCCTACTGTTTATACTAAAAGTATGGCAAACAAAAAAACTCCTGGAGATCATTTATTTTTTGTTCAACTCGAAATGACCCTGAACATGTGCATGTAGTTTATGCTGCGTACTTGCTGAATGCCTTAAGAATGTAAGTGCAACTTTATTGTTTGTAATTTCAAAGTATTAAATTTCAGATAAAACTACTAAATTTCAGATAAAATTGTTTTTTTTTTTTTGTTTAATATAGAAACAACATGTTGAATTTTAAAATCTTCTTTGTTTTTTCTTTCTCTTGTAAATTTCGTTTACAATAAAAATAAATGGTATTTCATGCTTCGACTACTTTCGGTAAGTGTCTATATTTTAAGGGTCACAAAATATGCGATGCAGATCGAAAATTTAAAATAAGAAACCGCCAACTGGAAAACACCAACAAAAAGATTTCAGAAGTGAAGGTAATGCAATCAATAAAGACAAAGAAAAAATAATGATATTTAAACAGGATTAACTTTAGGCAGGGTTCAGAATTTTTAATTTATGAGCGTTGAAATTTCAACATTTATATTTAATATGAATCCGTTTTACGTCGACGTAAAACGTATGACGGATTCTATGTGCCCCGGTATTTACTGTTTGTTTTTTTAACATACTTACATATGTATATGAACGGTGAAAAACGAAGAATATCCATGTTATTTATATGTGATAAGTAATGAATTAGCTCATTCTCATTAATGCTCTTTTATATGAATGTTTGTAATTTTTTTTCCTTTATGAACGTTTTCATTTATGTGTGTTCATTTATGAAATTTCTCATAAATGAGATTTCTAAAACACTTTGTTACTGCATACGCCGGCACTTGCACATTACAAAATACATGCATATACATACATACACACACATACATTTATGCGAATGTTTGATGCAAACTTTATTCTACGATGTTTTCATTTATTAAAAATTAACAAAATTGTGAGTGAGCATTTCGTTACCCTGGTTTTAGGTTTTCATTTGTAAAACCTGTTCTACGAAAGCTAATCCTTACAAAAGTATAAATCTTTCTAATGTCATTGCAACCTTTTCTTATAATGATAAAATGAAGATAAAAATCTAATTGAAATTGCAGATTACGGAAATAAGTACGTGTTAGGTCAGTTGATACGATTCAAACGATACATGCCACCACCATGAAGACTTGCATTTTTAATTTGCCAGCAGGAACCTAAAAACATTAAAAACCAATAAATAATGGTCAGTTTAACTTTATTTTTTAATTTGTTTGTTTTGTAAGTTTTATTTATTTATGTAATTTGTTGCTTGTATTTTATTTTAGTTTTATATTTCGCACATCCAAGCAAGTTATTTGTAGAGGCTCTCTTATGCCAGCACAACAATAACAAAAAAGCATAACAGCTTATTTTAAACCGGATTTCAGCAATATCAGTTTGGACTAAAATAAATTTGTATTTGTTGGATTTGTGGTTCGTTGGTTGGCTGTTTGGTTGGTTGGTTGTATGGATCGTTACTTTTAAATGTTTGTTTGCATTGTTCATCATCAATTATACGCGTGAAATGAGGAAAACCCAAAATTTTAATTGTTAAAAATAAAATTAAAACAAATAAAGTTTATGAATTTCAAAATGCGTTGTAATGATAACAAGCAAACAATTCATGCAAAACTCCAATGGCTTTCAATAATAAATGTTATTTTGATAAAATAAAATTGTTATTTCAAATTTACTACCTATTTCACAGTGTCACACGATTCGTTCTTTCACACAATTACATTTAAAACAAAAACAAATTCACATTGTTGTTTTTATTTTAAATGTAATTGTGCGAAAGAACGAATTTGTGTGACACTCTGAAAAAATTACTTTTTCCATTCTTAAGCTCACAGATTATTAAATATATTTTTCATCAATATCTTCTTCTTTGGGTATACAGACAGGCCTTAACAGCCCTAGTACAAAGTTAATATACATACTTACGTTCATATTTTTAATTTAATTTTTGTTTTACACTTCGAATCTATGGCTTCAGGTCACGATTCACTACGATCTGTTAAAAATAAAATGTGTGCTAAAAAAGTATGTTAGTGTGGATTAGAAATAAATCTTTATTTCAGGCTTTTTGACAAGTCTGTACGATTTGATAATCTTTTGAAAAAAATCATAAAATAATTTTTACCCATATCAGATCAGAGTTGAAAAGTATTTTTGAAAATGACATAAACACGTATTCGCAACCTATAACAACATGCGCAAATTAAATCCGTTGCTCTGCCGGCGCCATGTTTATGTTTTGTTCCAATTCATGGCTAGTGAAGACGAGGTGTTACTGTTTTTGGATATATTTTCATTTTTTGCAAATTCCCTATACGAAATTGGAAACAATTGTTTCAATCCAAATAAACATTTATATACAGCTATACAAGAATTATAGTAACAGGCATTAAATAAGCTTGTAAGTACAAAATCTATTAAAGGATATTGAACTCCTTCTAGGCCTTCACCATGTCTTAGTGACAGGTACCATTCATAGAAAGTGTTAGAACCTATCTCTTAAAAGCTAGTCACAGGGGACAGGTCGTTTGTTAGTTCCATTTTCTCTAAATTTGTTTCATTTTTACTTTCGGCCTTTAATACCTTATTTGCCACTCCTAAACTTATTGATCGAAATTTTATCAATATATTTAAATTTCATCAAAAGTCAAATTTAACAAACATTCAGATTCACGAAAACGAAAAATTCAGACAAACGAAAAATCGAAACTATACAAAAATCGGAATTTAAAAAATAAAATTTAATTTTTAAGAAAAAATCCATTTGTACCTAAATATAATTTTGATTATCAAAATCCGGAACATAAAAAATCACAAATATACTAATTTTTAACAATAAATCGATATTTAAATAAAAACAGAAATTTCATAATTAACCGGAATTTAACAAAACGATTCCAATATAGGATACTTTCCAAGAGAAAGTGGAGATACAGCAGTGAAAGTACTCCGATTTTTTTTACCGATTTAAAGGTTCTGCAAACTTTAAGGCAACTTTTATTTTTTGAAGCAGTATATTTTAAGCAATGTTGCGCAACAGATGGCACTCTTTTAAAATAATAAATAACTCAGTTGGAAATTTATATACTCTTTAGAATTTTTTTCATCCATAAATATAAATTTCACAAAAATATCGATTCAAAGGACAGGAGAAACTGCCGATTATAGAATTCTCTCTCACACCAAAACTCTTGTCAATTAACAAATAATTATTTAGTAACGTAATTGTTAGTTGACCTAAATATAACCTTTAAAAACGCTTTACAAGTATTTTAAATACTAGAAACAAACATTACAAAAAAACATCTGTTTCTAACAAAAAAACAAACTATTTTAAATAACTTCCGCGACATATTGACATTAAAAATATAACATACTCTGTTATTACCAACAACACATGCATAGACTCATATGTATGTATGTATGTATGTATGTATGTATGTATGTATGTATGTATGTATGTATGTATGTATGTATGTATGTATGTATGTATGTATGTATGCATGTAAAGAACTCTATTACCATTAAATTGTGTTATATTTGGTCTACAACTGAAAATAGAAATCAATAGTTATACGTATAAAAGTTTTAAATCCCTATCTTGCCAAGGGTTGTTTTCCCCATTCGGTAATATAACGGAAAAGTTCTCACGTTTCGTCTATATTGTATTCATTCTTTTCGCTTCATTATCCGAGTTGAACAACCTTCCATTAAACGTACCTATGTATGTGTGTATTTTTTTTTTTTTTTATTTTATTTACTTCTTTTTACAAGGAAGTTGTTTTTTAATGAAAGGCTTTGTGAAAAATAATTAGTGAGTTTAATTTTATTTAAGGCCATGATGATACTCAGTTGTACGACCTGTTAGAAAAGTACGTGTGTGACAGTCTTTAGACAGGTCTGTACGATTTCATAATCTTTTAAAAAAAACAATTCGACTTGAAAAAATCGTAAAATGTTTTTTCCTACATACACTTACATACACTTTTAATCCACACTATCATACTTTTTCAACACACATGCAATTTTTGAATCATGGCTTTTAGGAAAGATTTTTTATTAGGATATAATTATGTCAGAGTTTTTTGTAATTGAATGCTCCTATCGTGTAGGATAGTGAATACTGGCCTTTAAAGCCCCTTTCACGCTATAATACTGAGTATTAAGATTTTCATTGGATTTTGTAAGATAGAAATCCAATGAGAATTGTGTGATTGTCAAAAAATCTAACGTAACATAACATTTCGTTTTCACACTATCACACTTCAAATAAAATGAAAAATATCAGCAAAGGAACGAGCCGAGACGAGACATTGAACGGCGTCGATTGAGCAATTTTATGTGGACGGCAGAGGTGACGGGTCTTAAGTTTGTTTGGCCGTTCAAGTTTTCGGTTAATAAAAAAATAAAAAAACAAAACAAAAAATAAATAATACGTACATTCAACAATTTCTAGACATGGCAGAAACAAAGTACATACGTAGGCGTTAAGACTGATGGCAATTTAAGGCAGGTCCAGGACCAAAGACAACATTTCATCGACGGTGGCGTACTATCGTCAGCGACTCACTCAGCTTGGTTCTTTGCTTTAAAAAAACACAACCCAGATAAAATGAAAAATGTTATCGTTTAGAAAATTTTCTAAAAATGGTTTGGTATTATGGGATGTCAAATTTCTTTCCGTATTATTTCACATTTTGATAACATACTGCTTTCACACTAACACACTTTCTCATTGGATTCAAGTATTTGACAAGTCTTAATACTCAGTATAATAGTGTGAAAAGGGCTTAAACAGCATGAAATCGATTAGGTATGACGCATGTAAGTGCAGATTACAAAGTAAGTACGACACGGTCTTCTATGTATAGATAAAGGTTATCATGTTTTTTATCTAAACACTGAGTTAAACGGTACAGCAAACGACTAAGATGTCTTCAACTTGTCAAAATAGAAAAATACAATTTTAAAACAACAAATTGTTAAAGGATGGTTTAGACGGTACGACTTTACGTACGTAAATTCTAAGAGAAAATATTTAATATCAAAATGCGTCCGTGTTTGATAAATGAGAGAAAAAATCTAACGATGGAAATTTTTGAGTTTACACCATTGTAAAACATAGTAAATTGAAAACAGCTGTTTAAAGTTTTTTCCATTGCGTGAGTAAATATCAGTGTGGCAGGTTTTGAAATTGCCATCACTTAGAAAAATGCATCCCTGATCTGAGAAGGAGCAATGGTTTTTTGAAGAATGTTAAATAAGAGAGTCATACGACTGTCAAATTTTTATCCTTTTTTCTCCCAATGTCCCACAGATTCATTACATATTACCCCCGTCTACATTAGTTATTAACATGTTTTAATCAAACTTCATATAAAAAACAGTATTAAAAATAATTTTTTTTATATGAAGCTTGGATTTCATAGGACATGTTGATGACTAATGTAGACGGGGGGTAGTGAAGACAGGGGGTTAGTTTAATCCAAAGCGAATTGATATAAGGTGAGAGCACTACAGCAACAACTACAACAAAACAACAACTTTGATATTCTATTAGCATATATAACTTTAACGTATTTCTGACAAGACTAGCAAAAAATAATCGCCTTCACCTGATGTGAATTCGCCTTGGACGATACTATTACAATATTGATTTGGAAATAATCCAGTATTTTCTGAAATTCACTTTTGAGTGGATGTGTAATTTCAGAACATAACTGAATGTCTTTGATCACAAGTCATATTGGCTTTTAGTGAAAAATATAAGGACACAAAACTGAAATATATTTTGGCCGCTTGCTTTCATTCTTGGTTTTTGTAGATATTTTCAAATTAATAATTTTAAATTTTAGTATTTTAACTATAAATACAACTTTGGCGTATTCATTCATTATCAATTCCACATAGAAAATTGCATGTGGTTTCATCCGAATTTTTTTTTTTTTTTTGGTTTTTCATTTTACGAAAAAATTTTCGAACGGTATTTAGCTGTGTGACATGGCTGATAATCATGGATTTGTTATTTCTGATTGTTAAAATTTCTTTTATTTTAAATTTAAGATTCCGCCATTTCGAGAGTATAAATAAAAAAAAGTATAAATGTTGTTATAATTTAACCCGTAAATAATCATTATCATTTCCTCAGTTTTAATCTCTTTAAATCTTTTATAATTAAAAAGAAAACAGAAAAAATGAAATTAAAATTAAAAAGCCCAACGCGCTGACTGTCGTTCTATAAATATATATTCGATCACACAAAGAAAGAACGTCCGTCAATACTTTAGAGTTCTTATCTAATCTGAAATGTACAATAAAAAAACAAATAAAAAAGAAATGTAATTTAATATTATTTACACAATTTTGAATAGATAATATTAGTAACGGTCATAGAAAAATTTAAAATGATTATAATAAAAACAAACATTGACGCAAATATTTTTTTAATTTTAGATAAGTGTTTTGTAAACTCTAAACTTAAAATGTTGTTGAGAAAAAGTGAAATTTTGAAATTGAATATGCAACGACATTTCTAAAAATGAAGTTAAAAAAATACGTTATGCCCAGAATGTACTTAACAGATATGTATGTACATAAATCTATCATTTACTTAAACAACGTCATAACTCAAAAAACTAGTTTTGCAGAAAATAAGTTTAAGTTCTTAATTTAAATACAAAAATTAAAAAGTTTTCTTTTATCAAGAATTGAGTTTACACGCCATTTACATGCATTTTTTACATAAGATGAAATATGACATGACGAGGTATTCTGCATTATTAACTCCATAAATTTATTTACGAGTTATGACGTTATATGTATGTACATATACATATATCAGACATAGGATACAATTTTGTTTTTATACGAAGGCAGTTTGACTCCATGATTTCATATTTAAAACGCAGTAATTTGTTATGCAATAGTGTTATTGTTAAAGGGCGGTTTACATTGCAGAAGTCGTACCCCCCGACTCCTTTAGACATTAACATGTCTTAATAAAAGTCAAACCTCATATAAAATAACATTATTTTTAATATTGTTTTTTTACTTTTTTTAAGACATGTTAATGACTACTGTAGGCGGGACATGTTCAATTTTTTCAGAGATTCGTATTTGACAGTAGTATAGCTCTCTTTATTTTTAGAAACTTTTCAAAAAACCATCGCAGCTCATCAGATCAGGAATGCATTTTTCTAAGTGATCACAATTTTTCAAAGTCAAATCAAATCAAAATGATTCAAAAACAACCAGCTATAGTCCAAAAAAGTTCAATTGGCATCACTGAATTTTTGTAAACAATGAAAATAAGTTAAAACAGCTTTTTTGTTTTTTTTTTGTAAACAGTTGTTTTCATTTTTAACCGACTATATTTTACTGCACACCAATAGTGTAAACGTTAAAAAATCAGCCGTAATATTTTTACTCTCTTTTTCTCAAACACGGATGCATTTCGATATTATTTTCGCTTTTAATTTACGTGCGCAAAATCGTACCGTCTAAACCGCCCTTAAGTATGATGGGCAAAATAACTGTCAAAATGTATGAAGCAAACTAAATAGCGCGGCGTCAAAACTTAGTAATTGAAAAATTAAATTTTGACAGAGCTTTAGGTAGTGAAGTTGAACGCTAACAAGCTGTTATTGTTTATTTTATTTAAGAGTGATGACTAGCGCGCTTGATTAGGTTAGTTTGTTATGCAAAAAGTCGCGGAATTATCAAATTGTGCTGGTAAGGTGTTTAACAGTGAAACGGGTTTAAGTGGTGTAATCGAATTATCCTACTTTATTAAGAATAACCAAAGTTCTCCCCTCTCCCTGATGCATATTCCTTCTATATGCTACAGGGTTGGCCATTGTTAATAACACGCTTTATATTATTAAGCAATGAAATAGTATTTGATTAACTAGCACACCCTGTGTAAAACATTTCATGTGTAATATTTTTATAGGCAATATTTCGTCCAATAGGATAGTGTACGGTTAAAATATACTCCATTACTGATATTCTTCCTCTGTTCACTTAAAGTACTTCGTCACTCGTTCAACTAAGGCAGTTGCTTTGTAGTTATGCATTAATTCCTAGTGGCCCATCTACATATTTGCACCGACTTGCTGTGACTGTAAATTATTAACATATCTACTCTTTCCAAAACCGGTAGAAATCATCCCTAGTGTATTTCACGTAACCCGAAGTCTAATTGTCCCGCCATCTTAAAGATTTGCGGCAGCCGAATGATGTTTTTGTTCTTAGAAACAAGGTCTCTGAGCATACAACAACGGTTCCGTTGTCAGAGTATATGTAAACGGCGGATATCGAAATGTCTCTAAGTCAATGTGCCATATTATTTCCCAAATCTCTGCTTGCATAACGTTACTTTCATCAGAAAGTCTGCTAGATATGGAGAGTTTTAGTGGCCTAAAGTAAACTCAGAAACACACATCTACGTGTGGTTTGAGGCCATCTATATAGAAGTAAACGGCTCTACATATGTTAGGTATACAATGAACCCGTGCAGCACAGATGCTAAGAGCCTTGTATGGGAAAGTTCATCGATAACCAAAGTTGAGGTGTGGTGTACATACTTTAAGCCTAGGAGTATCCGCATCTAATACGTTGCATTGAACATTGGATATAGGTGTTCACTGCAATTTCCCTACCTTTCCAGGTTCACTATTTGCAATTGTACATACATAGGTGTGTATCCAAACTCATCGTATGTCTAAAAAATTATTTTATTTTAAGAAATTTAAGACAGGGACCACTTGGGGGATAAGAAAAAACGTTAAAATAATTTTAATATTTTTGTTAATCTTAAAACATTTCAAAATTTTATAACCCTGATAACCCCTGTCGTTGTTGTTTTATTTTTTATTTTTCACCTAAAGAAACAGAATAATAATTTTAATTTTTTCTTTTAGATTGACTTGAAAAAAAAGTCAGAAAAAAATAAACAGAAAAACTAAAACAAGAGTCAACTACAAGTCAACAAATAAAACCAGAAAATACGACTACCAACCAGTATGTGATGAAAAAAGCTGTAGTTCCAGTTTACTTGCGATTAATAATTTAAAAACGTTTAAATCAGCACTAACAACATTGTGTCTGACGCACATACCTGTATGTATGCATGTGTGTGTGTGTGTGTGTGTATGAATGTTTGTATGTATGAAGGCATCAATGTATGTATATATTGGAGTAGTTGAGCAAAATGTTGAAATTCAACTTTTAAATATTGAACATTCAAACCGACAAAAAATACTTTTTTAATAAAACTTAACGGCAGAAACGTTTCGTAAACACCTTTCAACATTTCATATCTAGAATTACGTGGGAAAATATCAATTTCTGAAAAAAATTTTAATTTTTTTTGTTGTTCTGTCTGTCTGTCTGTCTGTCTGTGTTTGCATCACGTAAAAATATAGAATACTTTTCCCTTAAAAATGTCTGATTTCCAAGAGAAAATAAAATAGTGAAATTACGCAATTTTACCGATTTACTAATACTAAAAACTTGGCACCACTTTTTACTTTATCTGACAGATGGAAACTGTAAACACTATTTACAGAACTCCACAATAATCGAATTTCATATAAAACCTACGTGGAAACTTTCTGAGTAATTAGAGATGGGTAACTCTATAAAAAGTAAATATACATATAAACCAAATCTACAGCAGTATAAAAGTAGGAGTGTTAACGACATCGCGGGTATTGTAAATCTATACACATAATAAAACAGTAACTCATTTCCTGTATTTCTGTCTTTTTCTTTGTGTTCGCATCACGTAAAAACTACTGGATGGATTTTAACAAAATAATGTGAGGAGGCACCTTAGCATTCTGATTCCAATATAGGATACCTTTCTTCACTTTTTCTTATTTCCAAGTGAACAAAAATCAGAGAAAGCACACCGATTTTTTTTAACAATTTAAAGGTACCGCATACTTTAAGGCATTTATTTTTAAAAGCAGTATATTTTAAGCAATGTTGGGCAACAGATGGCGCTGTTTTAAAATAAACTTTACATAAGTTTTTAGAATTTCATATACATTTTAGAATTTTATCCAGGAATAATAGTCTTAGTAAGAGTCTTAGAATTTGGTGTAGATTGCTTTTATAGCAAAATCGAACAAAATATTGTCAGGACGCTCACAACGTGACTTGGGCACAGCTAGTTCATACATAAAAATTATGGATATGTAGCATTTGTAATGCGACTTGTAGTACCATTTTTATTAATCAATAGTATAATAAATTTTCAAAATGGAGGACAAATTAGGTTTCGTATTTTCTTGTCGCATATTAAGCATAAATGTCGGAGAGTTTCATTGGTGCTTCGTTAAATCTCCAACTTCAATGTTCAGGTCAGTTTGGAACCTTAGGCCTTTGACTTTAAATAACCCTAAATTTCACAATCTCTACGACCAACTTTGATCAAATTTCATTTAAATCGCTTCAGCTAAATAAAAATGTTCTTTGGTTGGTTCAGCCCCATAAAAATAAGTGTTTAGCTCCTTCTCTCCCTCTAGGACCGAGTTTTTTACACTTACTGCAAAAATATCAAACGAACACTGTTTTAAATTTGATTTAAATTGGTTTAGCACTCATCCGCGATTGACGCATAAACAAACAAACAATCAAACTTTAAAGAGATTTATAATATACTAGTTGCGCCGAAGCGTCGTGGCGTCGTGGGCGTCCTTAAAATATTTTGTTCTTCTTCTTCCATAAAATTAATTTTAGGCACTTACTACATTTCGGCGGTAATGGATCGATATATTCATATTTAAAATAGACGGGACACAGACATTGAACGTGGTTTCTTCCGTAAAGGAAATATTATATTGGGGTTTGTGCAATATTTTTTGGTTAAAATAAATTTTTTTTAGCTGGTACAAAAGCAAACATAACTACTAACTTAATGATTTGACCTTAATTGTAGGGTACTGGGTTAAAAACAAGAAAAGTTGATAAGCCTTATTTATAACAAATAACAATTTTTTAAATATAAAAAAGAAAACATTTATTATCGTTACATTGTATAAAACACAATATTTGTGTAATTAAATACAACTTTTCCAATTTACTCGTAATTGGAAATAAATACTTTTTTATTTAATTTGGTAAGAAATTGACATTTAAATTAATTTTATTTAGACCCACTGTGTTTATTAGTTTTAAGTCAATTTGGTTACGAAAATTTTCGAGGGTAAAGGCCGGGGTACATAGAATCCGTCATACGTCGTCTTTTTCAACTGAAAAGTAAGATTAAATACAGGTTTCCTTATGAGCGTTGAGCGTTGAAGTTGAGCAACTTTTGACGTACGCAGGTTGATAAATCGTTTTGATAAAATTTATGTGTTGAGTTGCAGAAAAAATAAAACAAAATAAATCAATTAAATAAATAAAGAAAAATGAAAAAAAGCTTTTTAAGTGTTTAATTTCCCGATTTAATATCCATCAACAAGGTACTCATTGCGTCAACCTCGTCCGTCGTTACTTTAATTTCAGTTGAGTACTTTAAAGTATAACGCATGACGGATTCTATGTGCCCCGGCCTTAATATCTTCTTCAACTAATTCTACTTCTAAACGATTCTTATGAAACTTCGCATCGTATAGAGTTTTCGTGACAATACAACATTATAATAAAATTAAGTTGGTAACGAGGGTGGTGTTGTAAGAATTTTTAAACTATCTTTACTAAACCGACTCTTATAAAACTTTACAGACACATAAACTATCCCGTCAAATTGTACGAGTTGTACAGCAAAGCATTAATATACCAATTTGATAGCTGACAGTTTAGGAGCGGTACACGCAAAAAATGCAGAGGGATTATCCCTCTTTTCTAAGGGTAATCCCACTTAACTTTGTTGTCCGACTTTTTATACTAAAAGTCCGCTTTCAAGATTTTTTTTTGTAATTTCAAACCCTTTTAGTCAAAGTGTTTAAATAAATTAGTTTCTAAAGATAAGATTTTCCTGATTTAGTACACCATATACGAGGGCAATTTGTTGACTTCGGGGCTTTTTGGATAAAATTTACTTTTTTCAGCGCAAAAAGAATTTTATTTCTTAACATAATTTCCTTTAAGAATGTTACGTTTGGTTCCGCAACTTTGCAGTTTTGTATTCCCTCCAAATAAGATTTTTCAAGACCTTAAGGGGTCATTGACCCAATTCTTTAAATTTCGTAACAGGATATAGCCGCACTGAGCTATGGAATTTTTCTAGTGGCTACACTTGTGTGCGCTAGTGCGTCGACATTAAGTGGCGCTCAGAAAAAACGGCACTGCAAATATTGAACGATTTCATACCAGGCGACAGATACTTAAGAGGGTCCAGGTGTGTGTTATAACTATATTCTACTTTACCTATTATTTTTAACAATAACACAATAATATATTGCATTTTGGTGGAGGACGAAGTTTGTGTACTTGTTATATTAACAAGCATGAGAAATTAATTTTAAATTTTCATGTTATTATTTTTTAATTCTATATATTGTCTTTGTAATTGTTGTTGCTCTTTGCGTGACAAAATACTCAGTACGCCCGTCAGTAACAAATAAATTTTTATAATTTTAAGATTTATTTTTACATTTTCTATATAAACAGTTAAGATTATTTGTTGCTAACGAGTATTATGCATTAATTACTAAGCAGGCTACACTACTAACTACACGACTACATATGCTGCTGGCTGCAATCGTCGACGTCAGCTATTTAATTATAATGAAAACGATAGCTACATCATAAGCAGCTGATATTGTTGTAGAAGAAGAAAAATTTCACTGCCATTTTCAGATATAAAATCAAAATTATTTATAAAAAAAATACTTTTACAAATTTTCTTAATAAACTTTTGATTGTTAAAGAATTTATAATATTTTAATTTTTTTTTCTGTTGAATAGAATAACATATTGTTTTCTCGCTCAACTCCCTTTATTTATTTTACATTTCTTATTACGTTGGCAGCACTAGATCTGATCATTGTTGCTTACAAAAATTAAAATTGGCCTAAATTAGCTACAGCGACAACGGTGGCTGTGTAGCGGTGCAGCTGTGATGGCATCATCATAATCATTTTCATGTAAATATGTGTATTTCAATTTTGACATATTGTAGTTGGTAGTCTGATGCTCTTTATGTGTTTTAAGCATTACACTAATACAATTTTTTTTTTTTTTTATTAATTTAAAAGAAATATATACTTATTTTTGATACATGAACTGCATACTTAAAATGAAATGATACAATAATAAATAAATATTCATTATTTTAAATAAGTTTCTAGATACTACTTTTACTCGAGTTATCTATGACGCACAGCGTCAGTGTTTAGAAATAAAAATGGCTATAAAAATGTTGGTTGAATAGTTTTATTTTAAATAATCATTTAAAATCTAAGTGCTGGAATTGTATTTCAGGCGAACAAATCGCTTGAAAAATGTATATGAAAAGCTCTTAATTTTATTTCTATACAAACTTTCTAGACAAGTCGCTCGCTTGCAAGCCTGTATTTTTTGAATTATGAATATTTTTTTAAAGATGTTATCTGATTTTAAAAGTAAGAACCGAAATAAATTATTATTCCTAAACAAAAATACAAGATAGAAAGTTTTACTACTCAATTTTTAATTGTTCGTTCACTTAGCATTTGTGCAGAAACGCCCATCACTCTAAGCAAAGGCACCCAACCGGGGATTTTTTTTAAATGAGTGTATATTGTTGCTTTTGCACTGAAAAAAACTATTATTACGTATAGAAGGGCATGACTGGACGTTAATTTTTTTTTTTTTTTTGAAATTAAAAATTATTGTTTAGTCTAATTTTAACAAATTTTGTTTTTTAATGTAATAATAATTAATTCTATGATAAAAAAAACATAAAATTAGTTGCCTATATAAGCTTCTTAATTTGTTGCCAAATATGTATTTACAGTGTACCATTTGCATAAAACATAGCGACACAAACCTATTTTCTTGAAAACAGGCATTAAAATGCTTGTATGTTTTGTTCTCTTTGTGAGAGTCTTTTTGAGACAGTGTATGTGTTCATAGAGTCTCCGTGGGTGTTTTTGCTCAAGTGATCTTTGTGATATGAATTTGGAAATATTAGTTCTATATAAATTCTTATAAATTAATGTTCTCCATCAAAGACTGTGTTTCTAAAATGAAATCGCAATAATCGTTAGTATTTAAAATCACAAAATTTGAAGAAGAGTACAACAAATGACCAGTAGGCATAGAAAACTGCTCTGGCTAACGTTATAAGAAAAAATTGTTATAACAATTAACTGTCGAGAAAGATAGATGCTGGTAAATTTTGATAGAAATGTATAATAACCAGGGTTCAACATTTTTCATTTATGAGCGTTAAAATTTCAGCATTTATTATTTATAGTTCTCATAAATGAGATTTGTTCTTCATAAAAAAAGCCAAAAAATGCTCTCCATACCACTGTAACTCTTCTTTTTTTAACATAGATACATACATACATAACAACATACATACATATATACGAATGCGAACATTTTTCTATGATCTTTTCATTTATGAGAAATTAACAAAATTGTAAATTCTCATATATGAGCACTTGCGTGAAAAGTAAAATATTTTCTCATTTATTCACTTTTGAATAGAAGGAAAACAAAATAAATATTCTTACTCATAAATGAACAAACACATAATATTTTCTAGTCTCTCGCACGTACATACTAACACATGTTTAAGCAGTGAGTGAGCATTTCGGTACTCTGGCAAAAACTGTATGGAAGCTGAAGCAAAATATCACCAAACATGCAAAAGCTATTATTTAATGAAGAAATCATTCTGATTCTCTTATCAGCTTAATTCGACACAAGGTTTGAAAAATAAAAAGAAACAATATTCAAGAAGATAAAATTAATTATTCAGTGAAATATATAATTAAATAACTTAAAATCAAATAAATAATTATTTCCAATTTGTTTTGCAAGGTTTATTATACAAGGTAAACTTTTAAAAAATACATTTTTGTTTTGTTTCCAACCATTGTCAAATTAGCGCACAACAACATCATAAACACAATGGGCCATTTAAGGCCGTTCAAAAGTTTTTAATTTTTACTCATTTATACCGACCCAAAGAAAAAGTATACTGCGCTACAAACGAAAAATAACAATTTCCAATTAAAAAGCAGTTATTTTGCTTAAACATTAATTTTGATATTTGAAAATAATTATGTTAATTATGTCATTATTTTATCATAAATAATAAATAAAAACAACACTTAATTACTACATCAATCATATTAAATTTAGATAATTTAATAATTTTGGGAATTATATTCATCATTTCTACAAAAAAAAAATTAATTATAAATACAAGACGTATGTAGCGATCGAAAATATGTATAACATTCTGGAAGTATCTGAGCCTTAAAAATTATAAATTCATACATGTCATTCGTCTTTTTACTTTACCATACGTAGTATAAAGTATAGTGATCGTGAACAAATCGATGTCGAGATTTCAACGGAACTATACTGTTGAGATCCCCTGAATTCATTTTAACTATTTTCGCGATGATGTCTGTAGGTGAGTGTGTTGCTTTTTTCTGAAATGTTGAAATGAAATCCAGTATGTTCTTTTGGTACATAGTATATGGAGATGAAGAGCTGTATAGTTTTTGAGCATAATCGGGAAGGTGGGCGGGGTAGTTTAACACACCGAAAATAATTATTTTTACTTTGAACTTTTATTCTTTATGCAATATATTCATAAAAATATTTGTTTCCATGAGGTATGGTAAAGTTGAGTGTAGGAGATTTTTTTAACAAGTTTTTATCTTCACTGTGTAAAACAACACACAAAAAACAAAAACACTTAAAAACTGGATGATATGAATGGGAATAACATTTTTAACAATTTTCACAGAAAATGTATATTTGTGGCCGCTATAGCAATATAAACAAGTATATAAAAACCTAAAAATTAAAGGGTGCTCCGATAGAGACGTGATTTGCATGTATTTGGCCTAAGTTTTGAACCATAATAGGCAGACTCTTGAAATTTTCACAGAAGATGTATAACTGTGACCACTGTAGCAACAAAAACTAAAACTTATAGGGTATTCCGAAAGTGGCGTGTTACTTGCTACTTAAAATTTGAACACATTAATTAAAACTATGTTCACTATATAAACAAGTATAAAAAATTCAACCAAAAAATTAAAGGGTGTTCCGATAGTGACATGCATATCAGCATGTATATCGTCCAAGTTTTGAACGACAATAAATAGTTTCTTTAAGTTTTCACAAATGGGGTATTACTATATCCTCTATAATAATTACTAAAAATTAAAGGGTGTTCCGACAACATATGGCCAAATTTTTGAACTATGTATAATAAGTAGACTCTTGAAATTTACAAAGAAGGTGTATTTATATAATCTTTACAAGTAGTAAAAATTGAAGGGTTTTCCTTCCGTGACATGATTTTCTCGTACTTATAAGGCCTTATTTTTTTAACCGCAATAGGTATGTTTAAGATATTATACAATTAAAAAAATTTAAAGGGTGTTCAGATAGTGATGAAAGTTTCGCGAATATGATTTTAATTTTTTAAACGTCAATTTATACAGTGTGTAAATTATGTCCGCTTTAGCAAAAAAAAAATAACAAAAGGGTTTTTCAAAAGTGACAAATATTTACGTATGTATGCAGCCTAATTTTTGAACCGGAACAGGTGCACACTTTAAAACTGCGCAGATTATGTATAAATTTGTCCCATATAACAAGAACAAGTAATAAAACCAAAAATTATAGGGTATTTCGATAATGACACGATTTTTCTTATACTTATTACCATATATTTTAACAGTGATATGCTGACACTTAGATGTCGCGAATTTTAGAAATTTGGTCTTCTCTTCTAAACGTTCTAGGCAGACATTTGATATTTATATAAACATGGTATTTAGTACTATGCTCTAGTATAAAACATAATTAAAAATAAAAGGGTGTCCCGTAAGACGTGAAAATATTAACAACTTGTATTTGTAAAGTTGTACTGAACATTGTACGGAATCCTACATGTGTGAGTCTGACTCGCACATGACTGGTTTCTTTATACAACAAATTAAACAAACAAAATTGTTTATATACATTTTTCTACATAATTGGGTTTTACTCTTTAAACAAATTATTTATTTAATAAATATTTAAGGTCATACCCCAACTTAAACATAAAGGCTTAAAGTGTTAAAAATTGCATTATTGAACGCGATTGAAATTACAATTAAGAAAAGTACGATAAACGTGTACAACAGAAGTAGAAAACAATCAAATGTTTAGATTAGTTGTAAAAAGTAAATAATATCTTTGCTCCAAAAAAAAATTTATTGAACATGCGTTTTGATTTACGAATGCGAAGGTTTAATGCATAGTGGTTTTAAAGGGGCATAAAGGGTTGTCCATTATAAGCTTCCCCAGTGTGTCGATACACAGATGGTTTATATTTTTTTTATTTAAGTGGAGTAGTCACATTAGACGTCTGTTAGACTTGCCTTTCGTAATGTGTAGCCTTTAAAACGCTCATTGTGTACCCATCCCTGGATAAAATTCTAAAATTTATATTAAATTCTAAAATTCTAAAAATTATTGTAAAACTCTGTAAAAGACAGTCAGTCAGTGAGATACTCATTATTTTAAAACAGCGCCATCTGTTGCGCAACATTGCTTAAAATATACTGCTTTCAAAAATAAAAAATTCCCTAAATCGGTAAAAGGTACTTTCACTGCTTTTTCTCCAATTTTTTTTGGAAATAAGATATTTTTGCGAAAAAAAAATATCCTATCCTATCAGGATGCTAAGGTAGACAGGAAATGAGTTACTATTTTATTATATGTATGTATAGATATAGATGGTTATTAAGCGCTACAACGATCCAAAATGTTTGCTATAAAAAACAATTGTTTTTCAATTATTATTACTAATAATACAATTTCATTGGTAAATATAATTGTAATTGAAAAACATCAGTAGCATTAAATGGTAGTTTAAATTTTTACCATTGTAGTTACTTTTAATAATGGCATTACAAATTCAGAGCAAATTAAACAAGTAAGAGTGCTATATTCGGGCGTGCCGAATCTTCTATAGCCTTCACCATGGTGGTTTTATTTTTACAGACATAGGTACAAAATTAATTTAATTGTAAAGCCTGGTACTCTGTTCAGTTTTTCATGCGGAATGCTGTCAAATTACATACATAAAAAATTTCTATGAAAAAGTCATGAAAAAATGTTGCAGAAGTAGTACTCTGTTTTTGCTGTGGAAAAACATTGAAAAGTTTCTAGCAACATTTTACAAAGCTGTGAAATAAAGCAAAGGGGCATTATTCCATGTGGAATTTTTCAAAGCTGATCGCTTGGCTTTTGTTAACATTTCTAAAACAATGTGGTATACTTAAACACAATAAAATCGTAAAATTCCTTCAAATCGCGAGATAGACACCACATTTTGAACGTCAAATTTTCCTTGTGAAATAATAAATGTTGCTCAACATTTTTGCTAGAGAGGCAAAAAAAATCAAACCTGAAATTCCGTAGAGCTGCTTACTGGGCTTTACTATGGAAAAACATTGAAATGTTTCTGGAAACATTTTACCAAAGCTGTGAAATAAAGCAAATGGGCATTATTTCATGTGGGATTTTTTGTGGAAAATTTTGTAAAACAATGTTGTATATTTAAAAGCAATAAAATCGTAAATTTCCTCCAAATCGCGAGATAGACACCACATTTTACATGTCAAATTTTCCTTGTGAAATAATAAATGTTGCTCAACATTTTTCACAAATTCGAACAGGGTAGGTACTAGGCTTAAGAGACAAACGCATTAAAAAAAAGAAATGCGCTTTTTTACACTTACCAGCAATATTTTGTATACGGTATATATCGACATAGAAATTTTTTTTGTAAAAGTTTTATAAAAAAATTATTGTTTTTTTTTGTTAATATTATAGAAAATTTTTTGGAAAACTTTTCTTTTAAATATTTGTTTTAAAGTATTTTTTTAATTTTTTGCTAAATTTTTTTTGGAAAATTTTTTCTAATTTTTTTGTTAAATTTTATAGAAAATCTTTTGTAAAAATTTTATAGAAAATATTTTTATAAAAATTTTGTGTAAAAATTTTTTTAAACTTATTTTGTAAAATATTTGTTGAAAATATTTTGAAAATTTTTTTTGGAAATGTTTGTAATAATTTTATTGAAAATTTCTTGTAAAAATTTAACAGAAAATATTTTGGAAATATTTTTAATATTTTTTTTATATTTTTAAAATTTTTTGTTTAAAAATTGTTTGGAATATATTTAGAATTTTTTTTCCTTTTTAGTAAAATTGTATTTTAAATTTGTTTTTGAAAATTGTTTGTAATATTTATTTAGTTATTTTGCGAAATTTGTTTTTCTAAATTTTTGTTTAAAATTTTATAAAAATTGTGTGTAAATTTTCTTTTTGATTTTTTAAAAAAAATTATTTTTAAAATTTTTGTAAATATTAGGATCTTCCTGCGATCTAAATTGCGTTAGACTGTTCAGACAAAAGCAAAAAATCCTTAAAAAAACTTCATAATATTAACCCCCTACAATGTTCCTTTTGACTGCTCCTGGTTGCCAGTGGGCACCCAGTGGGTCGTTTTTCTTTTGCCTGGCATATCGGTAGGCTTAAATTTTCTGTATCTCTTTCGGTGCCTTGAAAAAGTTGATTTCAACCCGAACGCAAACGGACAGAACAGGATTCAGAATATATATACTTTATGGGATCGGAAATGAATATTTTAAAAATTACGCAATGGAATGGCAAACTTATATATATATATATCCTTTTCCATCCGTGGTGAAGGGTATAAAAATCCCAAGTACTTTTTTAAGAATTTTATAGAAGCATATTGAAGCAAAAGTCCTTTTTAAAGGAAACTAAAATTGAAATGACAATTGTTGTACAGATATGAATGACAATGATGTTTAGGGTAGTTTTGAGCAAATTACAATCGCAATTAAATTTCTTTTATTTATTTGGTTAAGCTTTCAATATACATACTTAAGACCTTATTTTAAAAATCAAAACAACGCCGGAATTTATTTATTTAAAATATTAAAAATTTATGTACATACATAATGTATATCTATTTAAAAAAAGCAAATAAACGCATAAAATTTCTGACGTTGCATTAAAAAACAAAACAATTTATGTACATACATATGTATGTATATAAAAAACAAAAATACATTTTTAAATTGCTTTAAATATATACGAAATAAATTAAGGCTTTGCGTTGCATTTTTTCATTTTAGAAAATTAGCAACTAAATAGTTTAGTTTTGAATACAGAAATGTTCACATCTTTAATCGAGTATTTTTACCGCTACCTTTTCCATTTTATTACTTACTAGCTGTGCCCTCCACGTCATAGGCCTCCTGTTAACAGAGAACCAGAGCCACTTGAAAAAAATATAACTTAAAGGTTATCAATATTGACTAATAAATCACGTGCCTCAGAATCAGTGTTGCCCTGTACTTTTACCACTAATTTTGGTTTATTTCTTTGTTTACTGCTTTCGCTAAAAATGATTCACTAGAAATCATTTGCATGCGCAGAAAAAATATTTTCAAGTTTTAATTGGTTTCAGATTAAAATTGAAAGAAATAATTAATTGATTCTATTATTTGTTTAATTAGAATTTTCTGTTTTAAACAAATATATATTTGAATAAATTATAAAATAAATTGAACTTTAATTTAGAACTAATTAAAACTTTTAATTGATCCAAAAAAAATTTTAGGTGTGCGATTTAATAGTTTGGAGTTAATGAAATTCACAAGTTTATAGAAGTATTATGTGTCACTGTTCTTGCTTTTAATTGTAACAATGTGATATTGAATAATTAAAAACTGCTTTATAATTTTCTCAAAGTGTTTAAATATTTACATATTTAGATATGAGTCATTTAACTAAACTAACTTGTAGTGGTCTCCTCAAATTTTATTTAATATGAATTATTTACGTTTATTCCATCACGATTACTTGTTTGTTCATTTAATATTTATTTAAACTGGCAGTTGAAATGTGTACAGTTTTGTATTTAATGGAGTTTGCAAATTGGGTGCCCCTATACACTGATTAGTAGTGCTCTAGTCAGTCTATCAATCTAAGGGTTGCGGACTCGATTCCCGCCAAAGATTCTGTGTGAGTGAGTGTGTATGCCACTATTTTTGTGGAATTTGTACAGGTCATACCGTTTGACATATCAAAATGGAACTTAGTATATGCCTTTGGTATATGGAGATGAAGAGTTGTATGAATGAACATACCGTATGAAATATCAAAATGAAATTCAGTATGTGCTTTTGGTTTATGGAAATGAAGAGCTGTATAAATTTTGGGCATAAACGGGAAGAGACAATGGGTAGTTTACTTAACACCCCAAACCGAAAAAAATTAGTTTTCCATTCCAATATACTTTGAACTTATATTCTTTATGTAATATATCCATCAAAATATCTGTTTCCTTTGGGTATGGTAAAGTTGAGTGTAGGCCACTCCAGATTTTTTTAATGAATTTGTAAAAATTCTCTTTCCAATAAAAAAATATCAATTTCAGAAACGACAGAATTCTGAAGTAAGTAACAAACATTGAAAAATTTACACATGAACTGATAAGGTTATAAATCCATTTGGAAATCGGCTAAAAAGGTAATCGTATAGCCGTCATTAAATTTTTTATAAAAAAACGCAAAATGGATAATTAACGAGTGATTTTTTAAGAACTTGAGAACTTTTTTTTAAAAAAAAGCATAAAATTTGCAAAATCTCATCGGTTCTTTATTTGAAACGTTAGATTGGTCCATGACATTTACTTTTTGAAGATAATTTCATTTAAATGTTGACCGCGGCTGCAACTTTTTCGAGCAACTTTTTCGAGCATTTCGGCCGGAATAGCCCGAATTTCTTCGGAAATGTTGTCTTCCAAAGCTGGAATAGTTGCTGGCTTATTTCTGTAGACTTTAGACTTGACGTAGCCCCACAAAAAATAGTCTAAAGGCGTCAAATCGCATGATCTTGGTGTCCAACTTACCGGTCCATTTCTTGAGATGAATTGTTCTCCGAAGTTTTCCCTCAAAATGGCCATAGAATCGCGAGCTGTGTGGCATGTAGCGCCATCTTGTTGAAACCACATGTCAACCAAGTTCAGTTGTTCCATTTTTGGCAACAAAAAGTTTGTTAGCATCGAACGATAGCGATCGCCATTCACCGTAACGTTGCGTCCAACAGCATCTTTGAAAAAATACGGTCCAATGATTCCACCAGCGTACAAACCACACCAAACAGTGCATTTTTCGGGATGCATGGGCAGTTCTTGAACGGCTTCTGGTTGCTCTTCACTCCAAATGCGGCAATTTTGCTTATTTACGTAGCCATTCAACCAGAAATGAGCCTCATCGCTGAACAAAATTTGTCACATTTGAACATTTCGAACCGAACACTGATTTTGGTAATAAAATTCAATGATTTGCAAGCGTTGCTCGTTAGTAAGTCTATTCATGATGAAATGTCAAAGCATACTGAGCATCTTTCTCTTTGGCACCATGTCTGAAATCTCACGTGATCTGTCAAATACTAATGCATGAAAATCCTAACCTCAAAAAAATCACCCATTATATGGATAATGGTAAATAAAAAAGCTTATTTTGTTCTTTAAAACAAAAATAGTAGTTTTGTACTAGGTGTTCACAATAGTGCTGGTAATTTCTACGACTTTTAGTTACTCGATACTACTCAATACTTTTCTATTGGTTACTCAAATGTACTAAATAATTTCGATTACATAATGGCGAGGCACTTTTATAGCTGAGAGGATTTAACTGAAATCAGAAGTCCCGAATTCTTTAAGTTATCTATACATGTAATAAAACTGAAGTAAAAACTACTGAATGAATTTTAATAAAATATTGTGAAAAAGTACCTTAGTATCTCGGTTTAAATATAAGATACTTTTTTCCGCAAAAATATCTCATTTCCAAAAGAAAATAGAGAAAAAGTAGTGAAAATGCCCAATTTTACCGATTTAAATGTACTGCAAACCTGACAGCACCTTATATTTTTGACAGCCGGATATTGTAAACTCTATTTAAAGAACTCTACAACAATTTACTATTTTATATAAATTTTAGAATTTCATGCAAATTTTTGAATTTTATTTAAAACGTTTGTTTCTGAGTAATTACCCAGGGATGTGTATCTCTATATAAAGATAATACGTAAACCATAACTTAAGCACTATAACAGTAACAGTCTTAAAACTTGGTGTTGGTTACTTTCTGAGGAAAATTAAACAAAATATTATCAGGACGCCTACGACGTGTTGGGCAGAGCTAGTTAAATAATAGGTATTCCCTCATACCTTATTGCGACGCTATTACGAACGTCTTTAAATCCGTATAAACAATTTTTATTTGTTTTTATTTCAGCATCTTTAGAGGAGAATTTAGAACGTATAACACATATATGTACATACATACATATGTATGTTTTTTTTTGTTTATTTTTGGTTTATGTTTGTTTTGGAGTGGTTTGGAGATGACACTTGCTAACGTTATAAACAAACTAAAAATACCTAATTTTAAAAAAGGCCTAATTTTAAATTGTTTATATATTGCGTTGTTTCACTACTACGACTTATATTCGCGCATATTTTCATATGTACGTATGGATGTATGTATATTAGTAATGTATGTACATATATATGTATGTATGTATGTATATTATTATTATTTTAAGAATGTTTTGTTTTCCGCTAATACTCATTGCGTTAAAAGTTTTGTACACACCCATCAATCCAAAGGATTCGAGTTTTTCTAAAATCAGACTTGTAAAAAATCGTTAAGACATTTCGGTAGTTTGTCGAAAATCACACTTGTCGTAACGAATTCGTTAAGACATTGCGGTAGTTTGTATGTATGTACATACATATGTACATATATGAAAGTCAATAAATACCAGAATTGTATTAAATAAAAAAGAATTATAGAAAATTCGAAATAATTTAATAAATATGTATATGTAAGATGGACAATTGAAATCGAATTGATTACGGTAAAGTATTGCCTTGAATACCAAATCATTAACTAATCATTATTTTCACTTAGCTTTCAGAGTACAAAGTTCTAGCTTATATGGAGATGTTCACAGAAAACATGTCGTTGCGTTTTCGTAACTACATTTCGTTGCGATTTCGTTTCTACATATCGTTGCGATTTCGTTCCTACATATTGTTGCGATGTTATGTCAATTCTGTTATATAAAAATTATTACTATTTTGGCAATATTTCGGCTCTGAAATCGAAGATTTTTTTTTACCAATCGTTGCGAATTCTTTACGAAATCATAACATTTGGTTTGGTGGGTATGTACATAAACATATAAATAAAGGTTTCATGGCTTTTATTTCTTTTTTTACTTTTTTTATTTTTTTTTTTAATTTTTATTTAACAACAAGTTTGCACTGACAAGTAAAAAAGCGTTTTTTTAATACGCAATTTCTAGTTTATATCAATAATACCTATGTACATATTTATGTATATGTATTTACATACATATGCACATATATACATATGTATGATTAATTTGCGATATTTTTATACATACATTTGTACATGCATACAAACAAACATTCTAAAAAGGGCTGTCTTTAAATAAATATGTATGTATGTATGTACAGGTATATGTGTTTATTAAGGTTTACAGTTATAATATACATTTAATTGAACATTAATACATGCTAACACAAGAACATACATACTAACATACCTATGTATATATCTATGTATATGTGTACATATGTACCTAAGTACATACGTAGATTAAGTCTCATGTATAGCGTACAGTGGAACGTGTACGGTTTTGGTTTTTATGGACTTGTTTTTTTTGTACAATCTAGTACCTATAAAATAAAAAAAAATAAGCTTAATAAAAAATTAATGAAATTATATTGTGTTTGTTAGATAAAATTTGTTCGGAAGGTTATCAATGTTTACTTATGTATATACATACATATATGCATAAGAATTGAAAAACATAAATATGTTTATATATATACATATGTATATGTAAGTATGTACAAATTTATATATGTATGTACATGTATCAGTATAAATTAACTATTTTAAAACTCCTAATATGTATACACATATACATACATTTATGTACATATTTTGTCCTACAAGAACTTATCTTTACAATTGATATGTTTGTTTGTATAAATAACAACAAACAAACATATCAATAGTTCTACAAAAAATCCACAATTTCAGATGTGCTGACTTCAGTAATCAGCCTAATGGCCACAGAAACTAAAAAATTGGAATAAAATCTGCCAGAAACTTGTACCATAAATAACTAAATACTGTTCTAAATACTAAAATTAACACTAGCTATGTCCGGCACGATTCTTCGATTTTGCTTTGAAAGTAATCCACACCAAATTTTACGACTATTACTGTTATAATGCTTGAGTTATGGTTTATATTTTTTCTTTATATAGAGGTACCCATTTGTGAATAAAATTCTTAAATTTATATAAAATTCTAAAATTATTGTAGAGTTCTGTAAATGGTGTTTAACATATCCAGCTGGTGCTGTCAAGTTTGTAGTAAATTTAAATCGGTAAAATTGCGTACTTTCTCTATTCTCTATATTTTTTAGAAATGAGATATTTTTGCGAAAAAATGTATCCTACATTTGAATCAAGATATCAAAGTTTATTAAAATTCATCCAGTAGGTTTAACGTGATGCGAATATAGAGAGACGGACGAAAATTTTAAGAATTAATATCGAAGTTGAATACAAAGCAACAGCAACAAAATTTTTAAAAAACATTTCATTTAAAGATATAGTTCTGTTACAGTTTTATTATAATAATACATACATTAGCTTGGACTACACTTTGATTTCACCCTTTGGTAAGATCACCGTCAGGCAAGACCATCGACAGGTATTGAATATATGTACTAGTCATCGCGTGTAACCTAAAAATCCTTTTTATTCGGACAATGGTGGAGATCCATTGACAACTCATTTTTTCACTGGAGGAGCACCATTAAACTCATTTTAATTTTACCTACCTGAATTTGGAGTCTCACTCCTATACGAAGGTATAGGTCACGCTGCTGAAGCTAAGGATAAGGATTGATTAGAATACAAAACAAAAAGAAAACTAATTTGAAATGACATCCCTTAATTAATAAAACTCTCACCATTTACATTAAACACTGTAAGTTTTGCAATAAACTGTCAACTTATAACACAAAAAAATCGTTAACTACACATTAAAAAGATATTCGTAGCTGAAATTAGAAAATTGTAGGGATAATTTCTAACATCACGAACTTTATAAACAATTACTTAAATCACAAAAATTACTAACTGAAACGTATAAAATATAATAAAATATTTAAACAAAATTTATAAGCAAGTAAGAGTGCTATATTTGGCCATGCCGAATCTTATATACCCTTCACCAAAGTAATGCTAGATATTGTGTTACCTTCTTATGTTTCTTTAAAAATATTTTGTAAATTTTTTTAAAATTTTTTTTTTTTTTGTAAAAATTTCTTTTGTAATTTTTTTAAAATAGTTTTGGTAAATTTTGGAAAAATTTTTTGTAAATATTTTTTGGATTTTTTTATGCAAACATTTTTTTACAAATTTTTTTGTAAAAGTGGGGGTTATTGATCCCCCGAGATCTGTATGCACTCCTTGCGATAGGTAGCGGTCTAATATTTACAAAAAAAAAAACAAAAAAACGCGTGAAAAAATATATATGTGCGTGGTTTTTTGCCCCCAGCTTCCAAAGGAATGATCTGATGTTGCAGAATTACAATCCCAAAATTTTCGAAACTATACCTGGCAGATTGATGGGCTTAAAAGTTCTGTCTCTCATCTGGTGCCTTGTCAAACGACATTACTACCCGAACACGAACTGACGGATAGACGGATCCAGAATATACATATGTATATGGGATGGAAATTAATATTGTAGAAATTACACACGGAATGACGAACTTATATGTATATACCCTTTCCACCTGTGGTAAGGGGTATAAAAATAAAATTATCCTGAGTTTAAATCTAATCGTAATCATAATGCAATACTCATATCGTTCATAAAAATATTTACATATGTACATACATACATATGTACGTATGCATGTAATTAGTGGCTAACTAAGCCAAAATAAAATCTTCCGAGTTAAAGATGTCAAAAATACGTACATACATACATATGTATGTATGAAACTGCAGTAAGAAAATTGTAAACTCGATAGAAGGCACGTAGCATTTGGTAAACTTTTCACCACGTGCCTCTATTCAAATTTCAATTCAATTGTAATCTGTGGGGGAGGGGCTACTTCAAATGTGTCAATCGCCAGTCCAAACAAACTGTAGACACAGAGGCACAGACTACAAAATGACGCAAAATGTTGAAAAATACTTACCATTATAACACAATCAAATACATACATACATATGTATGTACATATGCATATAAGTAAATATTTTCGTACGTATCTATGTACATACATATGTATATTGTATGAATGTATGCGAAATCATTAAATTGTTTACCAAATTTTTACGAATTAAAAACATTTCACACGTTTCGTGACTGGAAAGTTTTTTTATTTTTATATTTATTTTCAAGAATTGTTATCTTTAGTATGAGAATTAATAAACATTTAATACCTAGACATTTTTTTCATTTTTGTTTAAAAAATGATACGACACACCACTACACATGTCGAGTGGGTATTATTGTATTTGTACATTTTGTTTTTTGTTGTTCTGATATGGAGATTTCTTTCTAGATCGAATTTTTATTTTTGTGAACTGCGCAATTTTTTTCTCCATTAACAAATAGATAGGATGGAAAGCAACTTGTATAAAAATTAAGCTATAGCGAGAAAAAAAAGAAAGGGGGGATTTAAATATTTTTATCAGGGATGGAATTTAATGGTCTGTTGTAATTTTTGGATGTAGGGAAAATAAGCACTTTTTAAATTTAAGTACAATTGTTGTAATTTCCATAAAAATTAGTGATGTTTAGGCTGTTATAAGATTTCAATGTTAAATAAACTTGCTGTAAAAAAAAAAAAAAACAAAAGAAATTGTTTACATATTTTGTAACACTGTTTAAAATAAAAGCAGGTGCACCGAAAACTCTGTTCATACAATGCGATGTAAAATGAGCCAGTACCAAAGAACTCTCTTATAAACATAATCAATATCAACGGCATAAAAATAATTCAAGGTATTTAAATAGTTAAGATTCTCTTAACGTCATGGGAAAAGGCTAAAATTTGCGATTTCACAAAATTTCGGTATTAATCTCATTAGATCGGAAAATAACAAAACATAATGGCATTGATCAATATTAATTAATAACCATATTTTGTCATGCGAATGAGTCTCTTGCTATCAACCAACCAACGATAACTTTAATATTTCAAACTGGCGACTGATAACTGTCGACTTCCTTTCTTATTACAGGGACTCTGGTATTTGCAAAAATTAGTCTAAGCCAAAGGTCCCGATAGCATCGACATTTTTAATGTGTATCTGGCGCATTTTTAATTTGCATCTTCTCGTGAGTCAGAGTGCTGACATTTTCACAATCGTCTCAGCTTCATTTTTATTCGAAACTAATGTTTTAAAAATAAATTATATTATATGCTGGGAAATGGCAACAACAACAAGTCCAGATGGTGGAATTGTTCCTCCCGAGAAGGGCCTTTCTCTACAGCAATAGTTCTAAACTCAATTTGTTGTCAAAAACCCTATTTATAATTTAGTTTTTTAAGCCTTGTACAGTTTTCTTATGTGCTCTGAGCGAATCTGATAAAATTTGTAGAAGAAGGTCTTGTTTTTAGATTTAAGTTTAAAATGTATAAAATTAAATTCAGTTTGAATTAAAAAATCTTACTTTAAGTATAACAACAAACACAAGCGTTCGCATACATGTTTTAAATTTTTCAAGACCATAGTCAAGGCTGGAATATGTACATACATATATGTATGTATGTACTTATATACATAGGCATGTATCTAAAATATTTTCTCATTTTTTCTGCAATTTATAATAATTTTTAACAACGCTGGAAACAAACAAAAAAAAATAAAATTAATATTGTTTTAATTTTAGCTATTAATAGAATAAAAGAAGGTAATTACTGAGCCACTAATATTGATAAGTATACAAAAAACTCTCCACGTGCCAGCTACCTACTCCAATTTTTGTCAAATTATGTACATATATGTTTTACAGAAATACTAAAGCACGATGAATCACAATAAAAAACAACACATTTGTTTAATGTATATTGGCGTCAAAAGTTATTACACACATATTATTCGTGTCAAAGATAATTACACAATGTCATATTATATGGTTTATAGGTATTAAGAATTATTAATTTTATTTTTTTTTTTAAATTTTAATGAGTCAATATTTTGTTACTCCTCCTTTGGCATCAATTACTGATTGCAACCTTGCCGAGATAGACTCAATCAAGTATGGATAAAGAAAAGAGGGAGTTTAGCCCAAATATTTTTAATTTCTGCAATAGTGTCATTCAATTTTCGATTTTTATCAATTGTTCGTTGTTGTTTCATGAAACCCCAAACATTTTCAATGATGTTAAGGTCCGGGCTTTGAAGGGGCCATGCAAGAACAGCTTGATCTACCTCATTTAAAAACTTCGTTACCAACCATCCTTTATGGCAAGAAGCATTATACTGTTGCAGAATCCAGTCGCTACTTGGAAATAGGCTATTTGCTGATGGAAATGCATGATCATTCAACACATCGAAATACCCAGATTGATTCAAAGTTCTATTAATTGGTACGAGCTCTCCCAATCCATAGAATGATAGGCAACCCCAAAATTTTACAGATCCTCCACCGAATCTGCCGTGCTTTGCTTTTGAGAGTTGACGGTAGATGCATATACTTTCTTCCAAAAGAACCTTGGAACTGAAAAGAAGACTCGTCAGTCCGCAGAACTCCATGGGCTTATTAATATGCTCTTGAGCAAAGGCAAGGCGTTTGGCTTCGTTGTTCGGAGTTATGTCGATCACTTTGCGGACTACATAGGTCTTGATTTCCATGCTCTTCATCTTGCGACGTAAAGTAGCTTCACTAACTTTCTTCCCAATTACTTCTTCCGAATTTTCTGCAATGCGAACAGGGCTTATTGTTGGATTTACCATAAGGACTCTCATTAATCTTGTTTTTTCCCTTTGGCCTATAACGGGTTTTCGTCCACTTTTCTTTTTATCTTCTAAGTTCCCACAAGTGTCCTTCTTTTTTACTAAATTGTACACAGTTTTCCGCGAAATACCATAAATTTTCACAAGATCTGAAGCCGAAGTTCCCATTTTAAATTTGGTCACAATCTCGGATCGTGTTTCAATATTTAAATGCTTCCTTTTGACCATTTCCTTGAATTAAATTAACAATATTATATTTTGACAATCGTCTCAAAGAATCAATGAAAATGCGCCTACTTATCACACAAGATAGCTAAAAACTAATGATATTTGCATGAACAAAGTGTGTGTAATAACATTTGACGCCAATATGCATCTAACAAATGAGTTGTTTTTGTGAGAAATATTCCATTATTTTCTTTGAAAATTTGTTCGTTTCTTCTACACACTCCATTTCATCCAATTACAAATTTGCTTTATATTGAAAACAACAACAATCGAGCAGTCTTACCAAAACACAACAAATTTTAGTAATGTGTAATAACATTTGACTATGGCTCTACATACATATGTATATACGAGGATTGTTCCAAAAACAAAGATATAATAAAACAGCAACTAATTTTCCGTCTGTCTGCCTCTTTCTATGTGTTCGCATCACGTAAAAACTACTGGATGGATTTTAACAAAATTTTTTGAGGAGGTACCTTAGTATCCTCATCCCTATATAGGATACCTTTTTCTGCAAAAATATCTTATTTCCAAGAGAAAGTGGAGAAAAAGCAGTGAAAGTATGCCCATTTTTTTTCGATTTAAAAGTACTGCATACTTTAAGACATCTTTTATTTTTTAAAGCGGGATATTTTAAACACGATTGCGCAACAGATGGCGCTGTATTAAAATAATCACAAAATATGAATTACTTACTGCCAAGTAGCCAAATGAATAAAATTTGTAATTAATTTGTATTATTACTTTGTGGTGGAATTACATTGTTATGAAAACATTTTAAACTCCTCTTACAGACAACATTTTTAGAATTTTATATAAATTTTAGAATTTTATCCAGGGATGAAGCTGAATACCAAAATTTTCGTAATTATGCCTAAATTATTGTACCTCTTCTGGGAGCCTTGGCGAATTCCATTTCAACCTGAACACGGACAGACTGACATAAAAAGCCATACAAATATTTTACACTAATCAACTTCTAAAATTCGGTGAAAGGGTACATATGTATGTATGTATTTCTTAAGATTGATCTTAGGCTGGTGATAAAAAATATATGATATGTATGAATGCTCATAATACTTGTATGTATGTATATGTATATTATCACTTGTTATTGTTTGCAAGACGCAGTGTTTTGTATTTCATGTAGTCAAGTATATGTATATACATATGTATGTATATGTATATACATAAGTATGTATATGTATGTACATATGTACTTTCACATATGAATCATACATTTTAGTAAGTCTTGGCCTCAATGAATATACAACATACATACACACATATGTACATATGTATACTCTCATCATCGATACATATACATAAGTTCGTAAGCAACCACAAAAAAAGTTACTTTAAACCATAAACCATTTTCTTAATATTTTTTGTTTTTATTTTCTTTTATTACGTTTCGTGTTTTTTAATCGACTTCAAAAAAAAGAAGGAAGTTTAACAATTCCTCTGTATTTTTAAACAAAAAATTATTTTTGTTTTAAAATAGCTGTGCCCGCTACGTCGTAAGCGTCCTGATAATATTTTGTTCGATTTTGCTTAGAAAGTAATCCACACCAAATTTTAAGACTCTTACTTTAATAGTGCTTCAGTTATGGTTTATAAACTTTATATAAAGGTACCCATCCCTGGGTAATTACTCAGAAATAAGGATTTATATACATACATACATATAATTCTAAAATTTTGAAAATTTGAAATTATTATTAGTCGAACTATTTATGTATTACATACAATGAAATGAAATTTGTAGTCAAGGTCTAGCTATTAAAGTAAAAATATTCAACAAGAGGGAAGCTTAAGGTAGTGGTAGACTTCGTTCTCACCAACTGACGATTGATAAATTTAATATACATAAGTTTTCTCGTATTCCTTTATCTGGGTTTAGTTGGTTAAATATTTAGATGATGCTTACAACTAAACACTACCCAAAGTAGATAGATACGAAGAGTGCTGATCACGGACTCAGCTGGTGTCTAAAAATTAAATTTTCCCAATTTTTCTTTAATATTATCACCTAATTTGTAATTTAATTAATTCTTTCTTAGAGAGAATAAAAACGAACTTAAGTTTGACTACAAATTTCATTGTATGTAATTTATATAAAATTCTAAAATTAATGTAGATGTATTCTGTAAATAGTGTTTAAAACATCCCGCTTTCAAAAGTAAAAGATGCTGTCAAGTATTTTAGCTTTTAATTTTATTGATGTCATGTTAATTTTCCCTTAAAAAATTAAATTTTTTGCTTACTGCCGGTTTCAAGTTCTCTTTTTGAACCGGCTGTTACCTTTTTATGGTTATCAAATAGATAGATGTTGACAGTAAACGACTGTTAAGTTGTTTTATCTTTTGCTAATTTCCTATTTTATATGATTCTAACAATAAAGATAAGGCACTATGGCAAGTTAAGCAAAAGTTACTCATAATAAGACTTTATACAAAGAGAAAAAAAGAAAACATTTTAAAATTGTCAACAAATGTTAACACTACGTCTTGACGATCCATTGATTTGTTCAACCATTGAACAAATTCATGTGTGCACGTCTCTTGAAGACTGTCATTGTCGATATCATGTTCTTATTCAAACGGCATTTTTAGAACATTCGCACAAAGATGTCTGTCATCCATCACAACAAACCATTTTACTTGCGAAAATTTAAGTCGAAGCTTTAGACCATTGGTTATATTTTTAAGCGGCCTAGACGCCATCAAAATGCTGGATGTCGATATCGTGCATGTGTACTGGATGCTTTGATGTACACAAGCTGGATGACTGGTCAAGCATTCATTTTTAATTTGATTTTGTGCTGTCTACATCGTACTGCAAGTATCACAACTTCCGTCTAAATTTAATGCGCAGCACATTTTTTCTTTTTAATCTTGGAGAATTCCATCCTGATGTTGTTTTTATAAAATAACACATTGCTCATCATTTAAATTATGGTCACTGAAATAAATTATACTTCTTTTTCTTCCGACACTTTCGGCAACCGCACAACTTGAAATTCCATTAAAAATTAAAAATTTGAAGAACAAACGTCAAATTGTGACATCCAGCATGCCAGACATAAAATATTTTTGATTTTTCACCCAGCATTGTCTGTGTAACACATACACAAATATATTTTCACAAATACTACTACAATGCTGGTGATTATTTTGACCCTGGCCACTAGGCCACTTTAAACTGTACTTACCTTTTACAACACCCTTACCGTTATTTGTAAACTACTTTAGTATTTTATTTGTGGGTTTGTTCCGCTTAAAGGCATCTCGGCTTGGCTGCTGCAGTAATTGCTGAAGGATTTTCCAAAACAGTTTTGAAAAATATTCAATCTCTCTTTTAAACCTTTTGGGGGATTGGGGGGGGTTAAAAAATGAAAACTAAAAAAAATAAGGGGAATAATTATAATTTAAGGGATATAGGTTTTAGGATAACGAATTAGTTCTTTGTTTTCTTTCAAAATTTTCTATTTTGTATTTCAGTTTTGGGCGGATACATCAATCTTTGTTTATTTTTTTTTTTATTTTGCGCTCTAATTACATATTGGAGTTTGAGTATTATTTGAGTGTTTCTTTTTCACACCCTTATTAGAGTACTGGGGAAGGGGAATTTATAGTTTTTTTTTCAAAGGTGGGCATCTCTTTTTATTCTTCTTGGGATTTTTTTAATGTTTTGTGTAATTTTTATTTTGTTTTTTATATTTTTTTTTTATTTTAAGGATTTTTCAATAATATATAATTTATTTATTTATGTTTTCTTTTTGGTACTTTGTTGTTATCTGTTAATTAATGATTTGTTTAAAAATACTTAAGGCATTTCTATGTAACTTGATTTTCGTTATTTATTTCATTCACTTAGTTAATTTTTATAGGAAATACTTAAGAAGGAATTTTTGAGTTGTTAAGTTATTTTAATATTTTTGTGGATATTTGTGTTTTTATAAGTTATTAGTTTCTTTTATTTAAAATTAAATGAAAAACAGCAAAGCCGTTTATTATTTGTATTTCATTTAATTATGTATGAATATTGAAATCTGGATGTTATTTTTTTATGCAAGGAAGAAGTTTGATGTTACAATATGGACATTTTTAAATTAGAATATAAATGTTTTGCCTGATTGGCTTACAAAGAAAAGGAAAAATAAAATAATGCGTTTACCCAGGAAAAAAATAATTCAAAATTGTATTTGTTTTAATAAACAACGTGTATATAAGATGAAACATAAGTCCACCACTTTTCATATACTGAGATGAAACTGCACTCAAAATCTACTGCTGAAGAAAGCTGGGGAAGAATGTACAATATTATGACTCTACAACTTTATATTGAAATTGTATTGCTACTATACACTGGTTTCAACCTCTTGGACCCGATTTTTGTTTAAATAATTTTGTTTCAAAAAGAGTCAAAAGCAATAAAGACAAATTGTTTGAATATTCCTTCTATTGTTGGTAAATCCTAATTTTTTTAAATATTGTGAAATAAAATACATTGGTCAACTATCTTTTTGAAAGTTTTATTAAAGGCTTAAGCAGTATGTCTACAAAACCATATATGAATTAAGATTTTAAAACTTACTAGGTTTTTGATAAATGTCAAGTCATCTCTGCATTATCGTTTATGTCTAACACATCGTCTTGGCGAGCCATTATTTTGTTTGCACATAAACAAAACGTCGCCAGAATAGGGAAAAAGAATTTGTTACTGTCTTCTATATGTAAAAAACGTATCGATGTAATAAATATAATTTTCAATGTGTCGGACTTACAAAAATCAAAAGTTTTATACTAAAACAACATTTGATGGCAGACTTCGTTGTGCAAACAAATGTTTTAACAATGCTGTTTGAACAAGAATATGACATCGACAACGACACATGATTTCGTTCAATGATTGAACAAATTAATGGCTTGCCAAGACGTAGTGTAATGCATTTAAAGAATGTACAGTTGAGGTAGTGTCTACGGAAATCAACCATAAAATCTACGATCATGTTTTGAGTGAACGACGAGGTTATGTGCGCAAACTAGTTGAGGCTATTGGGAAAAAAAAACGAAATCGTGTATCGCCGCTAATCTAATTGACATTTTTGCTGATTAATAACTGTAACTGATACTTGTTTTCACCAACTTTTTAGGCCTGGATATAAACACCAATGATCTATGGTTTCATCAGGACGGTAGTACATGGCATATAGCATATATCACATTGGATATTCTTCACGAGCGAATTGAGTGGAGTAGAGGTGGTATAAACTGGCTACAAAGATCGTCTGACTTGACCCCGTTACACTTTATCTTGTTGGACTTTTATAAGTCGCCGGTCTATGCGAATAAGCCACAAATCACAGCATCCCTAAAAGCCTTAATAATCCATGTCAAACTCACCCTTATTTATGCGCCAAAGTCATGGAAAAGTCGACGTGTCGAATGCACGTCACCCGGCAAAGCTGCAACTGACATTTGCGCGATTTTGTATTTCATACATAATGGCATAATAAATATACTTCTCATTGTGTCTTTAGAGTTTTATTACTTAAAGAGTACTTTTAGCTTCTATAAAATTAGGATAAGGATAGATAAATTGAATTTTTATTATAAAATATTATGGGTAATGAGCATAATATTCTACAATTAATATTTAAATTCCCAAAAAATTTTATAAATGACACCGATAGGTCTTTCAAAAATATAAAAAAAAATTGATTCGATGATATCTGACGCACACTTTTTTATTTAAATTTAAAAACAGGAAGCGCTGTTATGCACACAGGAAAAGAAAACAAAAAGCTAAGAAATTAAGAGAAAAAATTCGATTAGGTGATCAAGATACGGCTCGGTTCCGAGCATTGCTCTTTTGATCACAGATACACTTTAAGATTCAAACTGCTGGCGCACCCATATTGAGCTTGAAAATAAAAAAATTATTTGAATAATTTAAAAATTGTTGTTGTAAAGACCTAATACGAGTAACTTCTCTTCATAATATTTTTGACTAAAAATTTACTTTAGTAATATTTTTTTGTTTCATGTGAAGTACAAACAACAGCTAAAATATTCGGAATATTTTACTTTCGAATAGAACTTTTCGAAGCCTGTTTTCCGAATGGAGCAGATTTTAAATTTCTTTAAAAAACTTTTACTTTTTTCTATTTATAGTATGAACACAACTGGGACGAATGACGAATTTCGCACCGTATAACAAATTCGTCGACAAAAATTCTATGCGTAAATTCGTCGACTATAACACAATGAGTACGAACAAAATTAAAAGAAGTGACAAAACTTTGCCAGATCTCTGGTTTTCTCTGGCCATTTCTATATCCTTTAGTACCAAATTCACGGAATTTGGAATATGCATAGATCTATGTATATAAAAGGTGCAATAGGTAAGGGGAAAGTCACATGTAACTGTTTTCGTACCGATCTTTCCCCAAGTGGGAACGGGACAGTGTCGTGGGAACGGGTCAAACTTGTGGTTGGTGGCACTTTTGTTGTAATATAACCAATTCGTTTATCTTCGAAATTATTCGAACGTTGTTTCTGCTGTGCAGAGGGTGCTCAAAGGCGCCACAGGTAACGCCAGACAAAATAAGCTAGTAAATTACAAAATTAAAAATATTTATTTGATACGATTTCATAAAAGAGGTTTAAGTTCTTGTTTGTTAATCACATTCTAATTAAACAATTTGTAATCATCGAAAAATAATCAAATTTTGCTTTACAGCAAGGAGTCCATATTGTAATTTGTGTTAAATTTTATTTTTATATTTTTGTTCATTTGTTTCGGCTGATTTTTGTGATTTTCTTTTTTAGATGTAAAAGCGTGTTAAAATGTTGTATGTAATTTATAGTTATTTATTAATAATTTTTATCATTATTATTAGTTTTGTTATAATGGGTGATTTTTTTGAGGTTAGGATTTTCATGCATTAGTATTTGACAGATCACGTGAGATTTCAGACATGGTACCAAAGAGAAAGATGCTCAGTATGCTTTGACATTTCATCATGAATAGACTTACTAACGAGCAACGCTTGCAAATCATTGAATTTTATTACCAAAATCAGTGTTCGGTTCGAAATGTTCAAATGTGACAAATTTTGTTCAGCGATGAGGCTCATTTCTGGTTGAATGGCTACGTAAATAAGCAAAATTGCCGCATTTGGAGTGAAGAGCAACCAGAAGCCGTTCAAGAACTGCCCATGCATCCCGAAAAATGCACTGTTTGGTGTGGTTTGTACGCTTGTGGAATCATTGGACCGTATTTTTTCAAAGATGCTGTTGGACGCAACGTTACGGTGAATGGCGATCGCTATCGTTCGATGCTAACAAACTTTTTGTTGCCAAAAATGGAACAACTGAACTTGGTTGACATGTGGTTTCAACAAGATGGCGCTACATGCCACACAGCTCGCGATTCTATGGCCATTTTGAGGGAAAACTTCGGAGAACAATTCATCTCAAGAAATGGACCGGTAAGTTGGCCGCCAAGATCATGCGATTTGACGCCTTTAGACTATTTTTGTGGGGCTACGTCAAGTCTAAAGTCTACAGAAATAAGCCAGCAACTATTCCAGCTTTGGAAGACAACATTTCCGAAGAAATTCGGGCTATTCCGGCCGAAATGCTCGAAAAAGTTGCCCAAAATTGGACTTTCCGAATGGACCACCTAAGACGCAGCCGCGGTCAACATTTAAATGAAATTATCTTCAAAAAGTAAATGTCATGGACCAATCTAACGTTTCAAATAAAGAACCGATGAGATTTTGCAAATTTTATGCGTTTTTTTTAAAAAAAAAGTTCTCAAGCTCTTAAAAAATCACTCGTTATGTAATACATTTAAATTGCTGTTTTGTTTTTGTTTTTTGTTCATAAATGCATTTATAAGATTTGTGGGTGTTTGTTGTTTGTAAGTTTGAGAGCGAAATGATGGACATTTGATCATTTTAATTTTTTTCTTTTTTTTTTTTTGCTTAGTAGCTCCTCAGGTTCTTGGACTTTTGAGCTAAATAATTTCGTTAAATGATTTTATTTTAAATTTTCTTAAAACTAAATGGTATAAAATCTTTGTATGTTTTCGTGAGAAATTGATGAGTTTTTGCTTTTTGGTTTTTGTTGTTTTTGTGTTGTTTTTATCTTAAACTTCCATTATTTAGTATTTAGATTTTTCAAAATTTCATTTCATCACATTAATAGAAGGTTTTTGGATTTAAGGTATGATATATTTCCATTAGACTTTATGTACGTATGTATGTATGTGTATATATAATATTTTTGTTTTTAATTTTTTTAATGTTTTATTTTTGTATTTGAAAAAATATAAAATCTTAAATATTTTTATTTTTATTTTTACTTTTTTTTCTGCTCAACTTAAATACATACTTTTATTTGGTATGCAATCCAATGTTTATATTATTATTTATAAGAGATGGATTAAATAAAGGTTTTTGTTTTTGTTTATTTAAAATTTTATAATTTTTTATAATAAGAGTTTGCTTTCTGTGTTTTAATTAATTTTAATTTATAATGGCACACCAAACGCACGCAATTCGTTATTATTCATTGTATATAAAGTTAGATTTAACACCATGAGTTTACGTCTTTTTTTATATATTAATATACATACATATATGTTAAGATTATTATAATTAAAAGTAAAATACATTAAAAAAGTAGTTAATGATAATGCAAAATTGTTTTGTGTCAGAGAAATTTATATTTATTTCAACATTTGTTTTCTTCAAACTCTTTTTAATCATCTTGCTGTGGTGCTTGTTCGAAAAGCCAAATATTTGTGTAAGCTTGCTGTTAAGAAAAGCTTTCTTTATGTTTAGAAAAGCTTAAAGCTTTTTGTTTCTGAGAAATTCCTTAAAGAAATAAATACGATTTTCACTTTGCTTTCATCACAAAGTGTTGTTACATTTATTTTAAAATAGAGTTTTGTTTTTAATTCACCTAAGATTCATTTCTTAATTGGTTTTATTTCTTTAAATATTGTTAATAAAACGTTTCTACACTATAAGGCAAACCGTTAAGTAAATCCTACATGATTGATGATTACAAAATTTTATGATTTTTTTTATTTTATTTATTAAGATTTTATTTATTTCTTTTTTTTTTTTTTTGCTTTACATTGGAAGGATTTTTTGTTTTGTTTTTCTTTTGTTTTATTTTAATTCTTTTATTTTTTATGTAAAAGATGTTTCACAACCACATAATTTTATTATTTACAGAAAAAATATGGCTTTTCAATGCACGTTTTATACAAGATCAGCTAGTTTTTGAATGGCTTTAGGCTTAGGTAAGATTGACTTTGTATTAAAGTTAATCTAACTTATTTATTAATATAATTTAATTTAATCGAATGTACACACTGTGAGCAGCGAATACATTTGTAACATGTTCTTTAATATTTTAAAGTTGCAACACCAATAAGAGTTAAAAAATAATAATTCTTGATTTTCTATAAACCTGAGAAAAACCCCTATTAAAACTTCTGGAACGTAATTCCTAATGTTTTCAACCTAACATTCTTATTTTGTTGTCTGAAGGACCAAATAAACTATACAAGCGGCTTGTCCAATTTTTTTTTTTTTTATTTGCATATATTCTATATACAAATGAAAAACACACTGTTTTAGTTATTCTTTACAAACATACCTCAACGTATTTACAGAAGCTCGAAACACATTAAAACCTGTTAGCCCGCCGTAACATGCTAAACGATTGTGGTTACAAAAGACCAAGAATGGAGGATGGTTATTGTATCTTTTTGCCGAACATCAGAGACATGAAATTGACTCACCAACTAAGAAAAGAAAAAAAGAGAAAATTTCACAAAATGTTCTCTCTCCAAAAGTTCTCCAAAAATATTTGACATATAAATCGGCAACACTGGCTAAGTTTTACCACTTACCACTACGTTTACGTTTCAATGTAAGCCTTGTGCGCCTTGTCTAAGGCAAGCCATAGACGATGCGACCGTTGGTACAATACATCTAGTAGTCAAGTTGTATACTTGTTACAATAAAGTGAGTGATCTAATGTACAACTTCATTTTATTCATTTATAATTTAAACACCTTTTACAGAGCTTTACTCTATTTTTTAGAATTTTATATAATTTTAGAATTTTATCCAGGGATAGGTACCTTTATATAAAGCAAAAAGTACTATAAAAGAGTCTTTAAATTTGGTGTGGATTACTTTCAAAGCAAAATCGAAAAAAATATTGTCAGGACTCACACGTGTGTGGGCACAGCTAGTACAACATGAAATAGTACGCGACATGTACACAAATGTTGCGACAGTGTTGTACAACATGACAGAAATTCAAACCTTTTGATCTTTCGTACAACCGACACACAACTTAATGCAACAAGGCCACAAACGTTGCAATATCATGTACAACCTACTTAAGTTGTACTTGCTTAAGAGACGACAATTAATAAATCGCAAATAATAATCGGCGGGAGTGTGCGAATAATCCATGAATTGCTGTGCTATTTTCCAAGAAATGTTCGAAGTCCAGTAAACGTTTGTTAATACATTAATCACAAACGGTTAAAGTCGTTTTCCATGAAATTCGACCCTTTTCAAAGCTCGCGGATAGAAATGGTAAACAATTTATATATAATAATCACGATTTACTGTGTTCGTTTATGTTAAACTCTGGATTATGAAAATTTTTTCTTTATGTACCCATGGCCAAAAGGTTTTTAGCCTGGACCCGATAGGTAGCATTATTGTTAAGATCTAAACATATATTTTTTCACCGAAATTATACATTCAATTTCAAAACTTGTATCTCCTGTGTTAAGAGTGAATCTGTAGTGTGAACAAGTGCTTTAAAAGGTTGTCTATTTCAACATTGTTTAGAAGGACCGCAAGACTGGAACCAGACAACGACAACTAGAGTAAGTTAGTTAAGCAAATAATAAACAAATAGCTAAGGGTTACAATTAGTAAACAATAAAATATTCCATAATATTGGATAGCGTGGAAGTAACATATAATCGCCAGTTTTGGCCTATATGAGCAGTTCACAACAACATTTCAGATAATTTTTAACCCTTTTTATATTTTAATACCTTTAGAACAGTGGTGCACAGTTTCAAGAAAAAAATATATTGTTTACATTTCAACAACAAAATCAAAATGTGTACATGTATATCGTCATAGAAAATGCAAATCGCCCTAACATTACTCACTTATGTTTTATGTTTTGCATTTTCTACGACTATATGCTGCTGCTAAAACAAGCATACAATGAATGTATGTATGTGTTTGGCAACCACTGCTTTAGAACCATCTAGTCCAAACTGAGTTTGAGCGACTTTTCAAAAAAAAAAAATATATATCAAAGTTATATTTTAAAATAAACTTAAGCCATTCAAATTCAATTTATTATTGTGAAATTTTCAAATAAATTTCTTTCACACAATTTTGCATTATTTTTTTTTTTTTTTTGTCGATTACTCGTACTTTTGTTTTGCTTTAAAAACTATTGATCCTTTGGACTTTAAGATTTTACAAATTTAAAATTACAACTCTACATTTAATTTGGAAATTACACTTAATACATTTAATTTAATTTAATTTTATTGTATTTGGATTAATACGTACTTTTAAAATTTTAGTTTTGTGAGAATTTATTTATTATTAATTGTTTTGTTTTTCTTTTCTTATAGATTTATTTATATTTATATATGTATTTTTAATTTAATTTATTAATATTTTTTAACATAATTTGTACAATCAAGTAATGATTATGGCATTTCTTTTTATTATGAGTGTGTATGTGTGAAAGTGTGTGTGTATTAATTTTTGTTTTTTTAATAATAATTAAATCGAAAATTGTTTTAGGATCACTTGCTAATATTTTTGTCTTTTAAGGTTAACAACAAAGTCATTTTTAGTGATCAGTACTTTTTTGTAATTATCAATGATTTATTTTTTTATTAAATTTATGTAAATACAAAAATCACAGAGAATTATATGATTATAGTTTTAGTTTTCCAAGTGTTCTTATATAGAAATTTTTGTCTTCCTTCTTTGTTAAATATTTGTTATTTTTTTTTTTTTTATTATATTATTTCCTTATACTAAAGTTGTTAGGGGTTAAATCGTTTTTTGTTTTTCACTTTACACATAAATAAAAACAAATTTTCTAATTTAATATATAAAAAATAGACATGTCAGTAATTTTTAGTGCACATTGGGCATACAGTTTTGGAACAAATAATTGCAACGATAAAATTTTCTTGATACATTCTGAATTCTGAATTTATATGAAAAAAAAATTTTTTTAAATTTTTCTGCTTTAGTCTTACCATTCTATATAGATTGCAAGAAGTTAATAATTTTCCCAAAAATTACAAAAATTTAAAAAATAAATTTTCTAAAATTTTTTTAAAAGAAAATTAAAAAAAATATTTACAACAAATTTAAAAATAAAAATAAAAAAAATTTATAAAAAGCTACAAAAAACTTTTAAAAAACTTACAAAAAATTTCAAGAGGGTAACACAATATCTAGGATAACTATAGTGAAGGGTATATGTATAAGATTCGGCATAGCCGAATATAGCACTCTAATTTATTTTTTTTATACTTATTTCTTGAATTAGTTGTTTTTGACATCCATTATTTAATTTTACTTTCGGTGAAAACATTGATGTCAATCTTGACAGCCAATGAGAGTTTTTTTTACAGATAAAGAAAAACCAGCCGTAAATAAGTGAAATTTATTAAAGTTATATTAGTTGTCAAAATTGCTGACAATTGTCGCAGTAGTATGGGCGTCCAGACAATAATTGTGACAATTCATTTAAGTTTTTTGATTTTTAATTTTTTTACTGTAGACAAAAGTTTCAGTTATTGTCGGCATACGTCAAATCACTGTTTAAATTTTCGATTTTTCTTTTTTGCATTTTTTTTCTGTACACAAAAATTTGAATTATTGTCGGCATACGTCAAATCACTGTTTAAATTTTCGATTTTTCTTATTGCATTTTTTTCTGTACACAAAAATTGGAATTATTGTCGGCATACGTCAAATCACTGTCCTATTTACTGTCTTCAAAATATGCAAGACATTAGTGCAGACAATTGAAAAAGTGTATTAATAGTTTATTAACAAAAAATAATTATTCCCATGAAAAAACTCCCAAATTTTTCTATCGTGAATGATTTCTTCCGTAAAATACAAGTAAATTGTCATTGGAATCATTCAGGATAAAAAAATTTGGGAGTTTTTTCATGGGAATAATTATTCGTGATTGGGGTGATTGTCTTAAGGCCATGATTCACTATCATACTCAGTCGTACGAACTGAACTGTCAAAACTAGCATGTGTGGTAAAAAAGAATGATAGTGTGGATTAGAAAGGTATGTGTGTGACAGGCTTTTTGACAGGTATGTACGATTTTATAATGTCTTGAAAAAATTTATAAAATATTTTTTTTTCATGCAATCAGTGTTTTGTATAATAATGTGCCACCTACAACTTAATTTAGAAACGATTTTTTTCAGTAGGACAGAATTCGGTACAATCGTGTAGGATAGAAAATGCTGGTCTTACTTAATAAAGACTAATTTTAAAATTAATTACAGTGCAAATTATTTTTTCCAAGCCTGTGTATGACGAGTTTAAATTCGAATTGCACAATCTGTGACATGCCTAATTCTTATAGGTTCGTAACGTTTACAATTAATAATTTGTTTATTTAAAATAAATCTGGAAGTAAGTTAAATTTTATTTATATGTATTTTTAAGGTTTTATGTAATTCTGTTAATTATTAGCTTTTTTGAATATTATGTTTATATATATTTTTTATAATTTTGTTTCTTCTTTTTCTTTTTAATCCCATTTATAAAAATTATTTTCATGGTTGATTAATTTAGTTTTTATTAGTTTTGTGTTTTTTTTTTTTTGTCTTAATGTTTATTATCTTGTTTATTCATTAGTTTGGTGTCGTATGTATGTTGAATTGTTTGTTGGTTGTTTTCGTTTTCCATTTTCCAAATGTTTGTTGGTTCCCTAAAAAATTAGCATTGTAATGTTGGTTATTAACCAAAGTTTTAATTTAGTTAAACTAAACCATTAACCTACCAATTTTTTGTTATTTTTTTATTTATTATTTATAAATATATGTATGTATTAAAAAAAACCTTCATTAGGAAAACAATTTGAAAGAAATGTTATCAAAGTTATTTTAGATAAGTTTTTAATTAATCTTAACAACAATTAATTATACCTTAGATTTGTTCGTTTAATATCAACAGCTTACAAACTTGTTTAAATGATTTGTTTAAGAAAAAGTTGTTTGGTGGTGAGTTTCATAAATATAAACTAAACCGTTCTCTTGGCATTTAGCCTCATTCATCATTTTTCCGTGGTACACTCAGAAAAATGGACCAGTTTTTAATACTACAGAACTATTTATTTCCTTAGCTTTTGAACAGTTTTCCTTTGTTTATTAAAACTAGTTGTATTAAATTTTTTATACATAATGATTCTCATAACACATAGAATATTATTTTATAACAATTTTAGTTTAAGTTCATAAGTTTGTTTTTTTTTTCAGTTAGTTATAAGTAGGTTTTTATAAAAAGAGACATTTATTTTAATATTTAATAGTTTGGTAGAAATTGTGGTTCCTTGTTTTTTCTTACCTAACTCGAAAAATTTTTCACCAATATTATAAATGAAAATACACAAAATTAAACCCTTTTTTATACAAACTAGGTGTTAGCTTTTTTATACAATCATTTTTTTTTTTAATTAGGAGTAATATATAATATTTACACTTCATTTTGTAAAATCACCATTTTTATTCAAAAACAAAAATGTAGAGTTATTTCAGCAACCCAACGGTCACGCAGACAAAATATTGCGTTTTTCATTGTTTTCTGCAAAAGTTTGACAAAAAAGTATCGTATAGCGGTTTATTTAAATCAAGGCAAATTGATACAAGATGAAAGCACTACGGCAACAACAAAAACAACTTTGACATTTTACTAGCATAGGTGTAGTTGAAGATATAGTAATCGTAAACAAAAATCGATGTCGGAGTTTAAACGGATTTATCCTTTTTGAGGTCTCCTGAATCCATGTTGACTATTTTTGCAACGATGCCTACCCTTTGAAATATCAAAATAAAATTCAGCAAGCGCCTTTAGTATGTATATGGAAAGAGCTGTATAGTTTTTGGGCATAATCGGAAGGGGGTAAGGGGTAGTTTTCTTGACACCCCAAACCGAAAATAATTATTTATTTGATTCGAATATACTTTGAAATTTTATCTTTATGTAATATATCCAAAAATATGTACATATCTGCTTCCATGAGGTATTATAAAGTTAAGTGTAGGCCTTTTTTTTAAACCTTCATAACTTAGCAGATGGCAATCGAATTCTCAAAATGATTTTGTATGGTGGTAGGAAAGAAAATATAATAGTAATATGTATTACCATAGGTATCACCAGCTGCCACAATAATTTTTCATAGTTGAAACCGTAAGAAGCTCCGCCAAATCTGTTATATCTACATTCATACATAAATATGTATGTATATATTTTCTATTTAAATGACTCATCAATGTTTATAAATAATATCCCGATAATGCAATAATGAATTATTAAATTATTATTTTTTATTTATTTTTGTCTTGTTAGTAGCTTAATTTTAATTTAATGCCAGCTTTTTAATTAGCTGACAAAATTTCAAAATAAAACACTATAATTGCAGCGTGAACATATTTGTTTAGTTTGTTAAACAAATTGCTAAACAAACTAAATTTTAGTAGTCTAAACTTAACAGTTGCAGGGAGCAAGCTCATATAATGGGTGTGCTCATAAGCTCATGAGCAAGTGGTCATACTTGAACACAAACTAGCTTGCTGAACACATGCCTACTCATACCATACTATTAGTGAGCAAACCTCTGTTCGCAATAAGCGCCGAGTTTACTCGTCTTATGTTCGAAACACTCATGGTGTTTTGTTTAGTAGTTGTATAAGGCTTAGTGCATTTTGCTTGAACTAGTGGTTTCTTGTTTTCTGTATATTTAATGAAATTATGACCTTAAAATGAACGTAAGTAATGTTGTTAAAAAATTCTGTTATTTTGTTTGTACACTCGAGCTGTGTTCGTGTTTCATTCGAAGCTTAAAACTGCTTGAACTCCCCCAAGTTCATTGTTATGTTCAACATTTACTCTTACTTATTCAAACTTGCTTATGGAAACTCTGAAAGCTCTTCGAATTTAGCTCGCTGGTATTCGCTGTTTATTATTGTTCACTCATCGTTACTCGTGTACAATGAACAGATATGAATTTAATGAAATATTATAACGAGCTTCTTATGAGCTTCCTTTGAGCGATGACTAACACCTCTCTGTTCAGATCAATGCTATTTACAATTTTTTCTTAAAAAACAAATACATTATCTTCTTTAGCGATTATATAAAGTAGATTAGATATTGATTTAATTTAAAAACTATTTCATTTATGTTTTTAATATTTATTTATTTATGTCGAAGAGACAAACAACTAAACAAAAGTTCTACTAAAACTTGGAAAATTGCCAATTTTAAAATGTTGCCAAAGAAGAACGACAATAAAAATGTTTATGCCAGCCAGCAACATCAAACAAAACAAAAAAGTTGAGAAGAAAAACCAACAACTAAAGTCAACGACTGGGGTAAAACTGATTATGGAATAGAAGAAAACACACTACAACAAAAAGAAAATCAAAACAATGCAATAACAAAAAGAAAATCTTGTATTCAAAGAATAAAAGAATTTTATTTTTTAGGCGATTACGGCTGTGTTTTTGGTCAATTCCTTAGGAAATAAACAATAAAACAAAAATACTCAACATCAAAAATGTATCTCTCACTCACTGAACAAAACAAAAACACAAACACAAAGTTTAATGTGATGAAAAAATGTTCTATTTTTAATCGTCTAACAAATAAACACCATCCAAGGCATACTTTTGTTTGCCCTCACTAATTAAAGAATTTAAATTAAACAACAAATTTTAATTTTGAGGTCTTTTTTCTTTTTGAAAGTGTAATATTACCTGTTTATACACTGAACAAAATAACTTGGCAGTTTTTAAATTATAATCTTCAAGATTTTTGAAATTTATCGATGTTCTACGATTTCATCGATTATATTTTAAAAATTTTCTATTACAATAGGTATAAATATATTGGATTCCCACCATGGCAAGCAAATTTTAAAACATTTTTAAATCCAGTATTGACCAGAAAATTTTAAATGAGAAAAATATAGCATTTAAAATTTGACCTGCCAGGCCTTAATTATAGCAGGTTTTAAGATAATCGTTGTTAGATACATGTACATACATACATATGTATAAACAATACCGTGCAAAACATAAGCAACAAAATTATGTCAAATTTTATTTCATAATTCTATTTTACAATTTTATGTAGGTATGTAGATAACAACTTAGAACATTTCCCAGATGCCTTTCGCACCGTCACACACAGCAAATATTACTCATTGCTTTAAATTTTCAATCTCCAGAATATTTTCTAATCGCAGAACTTTAACCGACTTGCTAGATATTTTCATTTGATCAATACAATTTTTAGCTACTTCTAAGGACTCACAATTTTTATTTGATATATTTATATTTATAGTTCTGAAACTCGTATTCGAGTAACTTTTTCTACTTCAAAACGAATTTAGTTTTCTTTTAATCGAAATCTATTAATCGAAATCAAGGTGAGTCTATACAAGGTAGCAGCGCCGCTACAACAATTACAACAGCAAGAAACCCACATGCACTTTCTTATTGACTAATTGTACGTGAAACGCTAAGAACACTATATGAAATATTACATCCAACACCTTAAAACAACGTTTCGTTCTTAACTTCCTTGGTAGTACTTTGCATTTTTTTTTTTTTAATCCTGAAATAGGTATATTTTAAAATAATTAAAATTTTTTCTCTTTTTCTCAGGTTTAAAAAAAATAAAAAAAAATCGTTTTTACAGCTGACTGGTACACAACCAAGACGAATTCATTCCACGTGGAGGCGATAGCCCAAATGTTTATATTTCGCTCTCGTTTTTTTCGTAATCTCTTGTCAAAAATACATTATTTTATATATACTAGTAGAATGTCAAATTTGTTGTTTTATTGTAGTTGTTGCCGTAGTGTTCTTCTCCAAGGCGAATCTATTTTACTAGGTGGCATCACGGCGAATTTAATTATTTTTTCTTTACTTTTTTTGTGAATAGCAGCTGTCAAAAATTCCTTTATTTTTTTCAAATTTAAAAATAGTATTTATTTAAAAAAATGTTTCAATATTAAAAAAATACTATCAGAAAAGGTAAGGAAGAAGTGTTTTTAGTTGTTGGATGTGATATTTTCGTTGTGCTTTTGGCGTCTGTCGTACATGTAACCAACAACAAAATGCATGTGGATGTTTTTTGGTGTTGTATTTGTTGTCGCGGCGATGCCACCTTATATAAATTCGCCTTGTTCTTCTCACCTGGTATCAATTCGCCTAGCACATAACAAAGCAATGCGAATCCATAACAAATGATGGCAGAGGCGAAAAAGCTAATCATATGTTTGCAATGCAAATGTCAAACTAAATATTAAAAAAATATAAATAATGATGAAGAAGAAGAAAGTGTTCGAGGGAGGGCAGGTTGGTCTTTTCAACATTAAAACATTAAAAATACGAATGCCATTTCACTGACTCTTTGCTTGCGCACAGGCAGGTGTGTATGCAACTCACTTGGTTAGATGGATAGATGTCTCAAAAATAATTTTAGATTTTAATTTTGTCGCGACGGTTTAAAAAAAAATTCAACTCTTGAGCATTAAAATAAATGTAAAAATCAAAATTAATCGTATTTTTTTACATACGGGTATGTTCTGTAATCCGAAACCGAGTGAAATTGAAATCGAATAAATTTTTAAAGAAAAATATAACTTAGTTCCGCCTATTATTTTAAAACATTAGCAATCAAGGAAGTTATGTGAATGGTCTTTAATCAAATGTATAAAAAATAATATCAAAATATTGTAAGATTTAAAAGTTATGATAATTTAAAATTTCATTCGGATTCAATTTCACTCGGTTTCGGATTACAGAACATACCCGATAATTTAAAAAAAATTAAAATGATTTCAAATTTTAACCTATGTCGTTGCTTTTGTTGTGCACAGTACTGAATATACAATCTACAGATATCTGTGTGTAGGAAAACAATTTTCTACGTTGCACTACGTAGACACAAATACACTATAGGCACGTCTTGCTTTGTTTACATTTTAATAATGAAAATGGTTTGGGCACCACTGGTTTATAACAACAAAATCATTACTAGATTTCTTATTTTTGCTGCCGTTCTCACTCAAGTCACGTACAATTCCTATTTTGTTTAGTTCAGGTAGGTTTAATGAATATTTCGATGCGAAAGAATACATTTTCGAAACACACTGTTGTAAAAATCATAGAAATTCCAATGATTTTCTAGTTTTGATTAAATACATATACATATTTTCTTATCTAAAAATCATGATGTTCTTCAGTGAACTTTTACAATAATTGTTTATACCTATGCCCATACTTATTCCTTTTTAACTTCATATGTATTCTTTAATTACGCACAAATATGTATATCCGCAATACTTTTTAGGATTTTTTTATTTAGAAAGAAAGAGAATCTTGCTTTTTTTTATTCAATATTCAAAATTTTCGAAGTTCGAAAAAATAAAATATTTTTAGAATGAAAACTATAAAAGAAATATGAAAATGAATGCTACTCAAAAATCTTAAAAAATAAAAAGACAAGGTTTTTTGTTTGTTTTTTGTTTAAATCGAGCACAAACCTTTACAAAAGATCTGCACTGCAATATTTTATTTGAATATTTCAAACTGTTATTTTTTTCCAGGCTGTTTTTTGTTTCTGTTGGTGTATTCGAATTAAAGTAATGAACAGATTTTTTTTTAGAAATAAACATTTAAATACATAAAATAATAATATTGTTGTTTCTATTACAATTTTGTTTTGGGTTTTTAATAAATTACTGAACGAAACAAAAAAAATTAAATTTAAATAATTTTTTTCCTGTTTTTGTTTGAAAATGAAATATTAAGAAATTTTTTCAAATGGTTGTTGGTCTTTCTTTTAAAACAAATAAAAAAAAGTTTTTTTAAAATATTTTCTTTTACAATTTTTTTGTTTATATCTTTGTCAACTCAAAATTTGCATTGACAAAGAAATTGGATTTTTTTGGGTTTTTTTTTATACCGTTGTGTAAATAATCGTTTTTCCAAATGTTTTCGTTACAAAAATTAAAGATTTTTTCAATGTTTTTGTTTTTTTGTTTTTGTGTTAAATAATATTGATATTATTTGTTTTTGTGTCTTGATATCGTTTCTTAATTGTGTAATTTAATTTTTAAAACTTTATCGTTTTAGAGATTTATTTTAACAGTTACAAAAAAAATATGAAACTTTGAAAAAGAAACTTTGAATAATTTTTCTATCAAGCGCACAATTTGTTTTTAACTCATGTATTTTTTATCACACATAATTGCATTTAAATTTAAATTTTAATTTTTTTAAGTATTAAAAACAGGAAATATGCCAATGTTCCAAAATTAAAAATCACTCTTTGAAGGATTATATTTAAATGCAAAAAAAGGGAAGGGAAGGTGACAAATATTTACTTTGTTTTTAGGACATGATTTCAAAAAGACACTTTTCAAACAACATTTGTTGTGTTATGTGGTGTGTGTTATTTTAAAAATGCTGCCTCTTACTTAAATCGGATTTGTTAGTTAATTGCTATTAGAATTGTGATTTTTAAATTTGGACTATTGGACTATCTGAAGTTTTTTTTTAATAGATTTTTGATTGGAAGTACATACTTTGTGTATTTAAAAAAAATTAAAATAAAAATAAGTTTTCTTGGTTTTAAAATAATATTCGAGTATATTTAGTTGTAGAAGTTTTTTCGCTTTGAATACACTCTTTTCTATTTAAATAAACAAATTATTGAAATATTTGTTTTCTTTTTTGGATTTTTTTAAAGAATTTCATAAACTTTATAATAAAAAAACTCTTAGAGTTTGGTAGGTATTTTTGTTTAATTTTTATAATTATAAAAACAAATATTTTAAAAGTTTGTTTATTTAATTAATAAATTTTATAAAAAAAAAAATACTAAACTTGCAGGCCTGCCACATATTCCACTGGGAATGGTCTTGATTCCACAGGAATAATTTTATTTATTTTATTAGATTCTTTAGGTTCCGCTGATTTTATTAATTACTCAATATTCAAATAACAAAAAATTAAACAAGCAAAATAATTTAAAATAAATTTTAATTCAACTTTTAACACTAAGAACAAAAATAGTTATTTTTAAAAAAGTTAAATACGGAATTAATTTCAACATCAATTCGAAATCAAGTGTGTGACAGAGCCATTAGTTTGTATATTTTTTTTACTTTTGTTTTTGAAGCAGCTTATTTTTTATATTTTTGTTTTTTGAGGTTTTAAAACTTTGTAGTATTAAGAAAAATTAAAAGTAATATAAATGTGTGTGTATTTAAGTCTTTGTTAAAGCTTGTTTCAAATATTTTTTTTTTAATTTTTTTTTTTTCAATTTATTATAAAATAAAAATAAAAGGTTTTTCTTAAAGGCTGTCTAGTAGGAGCTTGTTTTTAATTAAAAAATAAAAAATAAAGGTTTATTGCATTCTAATTGTAGTTTTAGTTTGATTAATTTTAGCCAGAGAGGAAGAGAGGAGCTCGTTTAAATTGACTTGACGTCTTAAATTAAAAACAAAAAATACATACTGTTTAATCTAATTTTGTACTTTTTGGTGTTTAAGAGCAAAAAATTGTATATTTATTTATTTTTTATTTTCACAAATTTTATAGCATTAAAAAGTTATTTTTTTAGTTTTTAAAATAAACATAAAATCCTTTTAAACGGCTCTGGCGAAAATACATATTGGAAAATGGAAAGAATAAAAAAAGAAATAAACAGAAAACAAAAAGAACTAGAAATAGAAGTTAAAAATATTGTTTTGTGTTTTTTAAATTAAAAAATAAAATGCAAAATTCTTTATATATTTTATTATAAACGAAGAGCACTGCTCCTTCTTTAAACTTAAGATTGCATACAAATATCACGTTTTAATAATTTCATTTAATTTATTTTAGTTTTTTTTTTGTTTTTTTTTTTTCAAGAAAAGAAAAACTTTAAAATTTACAACAAAAAGCAGGAAAACAAGTAAAACAACTAAGTTTTTAAAAGTTGGTTTGATTTCAACACTTATTTTAATAGACGTTTATAAAAACTCTACAATTTGTACAAAATGAAGTGCATTTTTAAATTTTTGGCTTATTTTTTCAATATTCTTTAACGAAAAATTAATTAAAATTTTTTGTTTAAAGACTGTTTTATAAAATTTGTATACAGGGACGTGGTTTAACATCGAGTTTTTAAACCTTAAAATCTTTTATTTAATTTATTATTAAAAAAACATTAGCAGTTTTTCTTTTTTTTTTTGTCGTTGTTGGTTTTATCTTTAGTTTCATTGAGAATTAACAACAACTATTTAATTGAGTTTTACGTTGTATTTACTTGCAGTTGTCATTCAACTTTGATTTAAATTATATTTTTTTTATTTATTTATTAAAAAAATAATAACTACATTACATTATAAAAACTTCTGTTTTGTTTTGATTTTTTTGTATTAAATAATTTATAATATTAAATGCTAACAAAAAACAAGGTACTGGGTTTAAGTTTTGTAAATGTTTTCCTTAGATTTGGTTAAAAATACACTACGAGAATCAAACAAAATAGTAATACATGTCTAATATACTTATTATTTCTTTATACATCGCATTGTAATATACAAAAGAGACTTGGGCGGTGTTTAGAAAAATAAAATTGATATTAAAAAAATAAAAATAAAAAATCATACAATTATTTTAAAAATATTCCTCCCTTAAAAAAAAAAAGAAAACTAGTGTAACGAAAGAAGAGTTCAGGATTTTTAATGGGTTGAGAAAAACAAACAAACAAAAATTAAAATTTTTTTTAAAAAGGCTTTTTATGAAGGAGTGACTAAAGTTTAATTTTACAGAATCCTGGAATCAACAAGATTCATATTTTTTTTAATTTCTCTATAGTTCTTCTCTCATTATATATCGGTTGCTACTATTATTTTACTAACTTTGAATTTTTTGACAATTATTTAACATTTTTTCACATCGCGCTAAAAATTTCAATTAATTTTAAACATTTTTTATAAACTTGTGACATTTACAGTAAAATTAGAAATTTATTTTTTAACTGGTTCAATAGCAGTGATTTAAATATTAATTATACTTCTTACAAAAAAAAATTTAAATAATTACAAAAGTTTATCATCACATTTGTTTTAAAAACATTTTGAATAGCTTATTTTAATATTTAAAATCACCTTACTCAGGCCTTTTGAAAAATTGCAGATTATATTAAAGCAACATATACATATATACATAAATATAAGTTATATATCGTTTTTTAATTAAAAAAAGCAAAAGAAAAGCCCAAGCTTTACAAGCTGTTTAACGTTATAAATTTACATTTCCAAAAATATGTACCTATATTTGGTAAATATATGATGAATTTATGAATTTATAGAAATAAAAAAGTTTAAAAGATAAAAAATAACCAAAGGCTCGAATAAACGAGAGATCAAAAGACAGACAAATACAAATAAATCATAAAGGAATAAATTTTACTAATGACAAATAGAATAAACGAAATATCACAGACAATGGCGCTAACCTGTTAAAAACTTATTTTTTCCAAAATGACGGCCAACATAAAGTTGGCACAAAAAAAATAATTATTTTCAAGTAAATTAATCAAACAGAATTAGTTAATAAAAAAATATTTATTTACTTATTACTTGAAAATCAAAAATCTTTTTCGCCTTTTTCTATTTTTTTTTTTAATTTTTTTTACAAATTAATAAAAAATATTTTCGCTTTATAAAAGGTTTGTTAAACAAAATTTTTCAAGAAAATTTGTTTAACAAACCTTTAATAAATGAAAAATATTTTTTATAAATTTGTCCCTTTAAAAACTTTAATGGTTGATTTGAATTTATTGAAATCCATATTAATAATTTTATAATCAAGTTGCCTTCATTGTTTAGGTTTAAATTTGTCTTTTATTCTCCTGTTTCTTAGTTCGATTTATTTGATCCGTTTTTTTTTTTAATTTTCTTTCGTATACCAGAGCCTTAAGGCGATATTTCTTCGTGAGTGTTTAAAAATACAGGGAGAAAATAAAATTATTATAAATAAATAAGTAAAACTAAATGTGTAATAATTGCTACACAAAACTACTGATGATATTGCAAACAGAAAACAAAACAAAAAAAAAATAATTAAAAATATAAAATAAACTAAAGTAAAGCAAGACAATTTGTCGATAGAAAAGCGTAATTAATTAAAGCAACAAAAAATTATTTACAAATCTAAAAGTAATATTTTGGCTATTTTTCTATTTTGTCTTCTTTTATCAATATGTTCTTATCAAAAATCTCAAATATTTTTTACATATTAATTTTTTTTTTTAATATACAAAAGTGGGATAAAGGGGCGGGGTGGTCTTTTGGATAAATAATAAGACTTAATTTGTCTTAAATAAAAATAAAATATGTATGTATATATACTGTTAAAATTTAAGTATATTAAAGTTGAAGTAAACTGCTTGCTTTGCTAATGGATGATCCTGCTAATGTTTCTTTTATGCTGTTGCTGTTGTTGTTGTTGCTGTTGTAGTTAACGATCAGCTATTTTTTAAAGGTGTTGTTGTTTTCTTTTTGATTTTAAGGCTTTTTATTGGTTGAACTGCGTTATTTACTGCCTGCTTTTGTTGTCTTTTATTACTGAATCTTATTTGTTACACACGAAGTAGGGGCAGCAGGAGGAGCAATGTTGTTGCTGCTGTTAATGTTTTCCTTTCATGTTGAAAAAGCCTCTGTTTTTTGTTATTATCTGTTTGATTTTTTAGTCTTTTGAGTTTTAGAATATGTTCTCTTCTTATTGTATCCTATTTTTTGTTGTTTGTTTTCTTAAGCTTTTTTTTATTAAGTTTTGCAAATGTTTTTTGGTGGGCTTTTTTAAAAAAAAAATATTTTTGTCTTTAGTTTTTGGTTTTTTAGTGAATGTTTTTAAAATTTAAATTTTAAAATGTTTTTGTTTATTTAATACAATCAAGTCTACTTTCAATATCACTTATGAAATCAAATTTAGCTGAGAGATGTTGTGGTTGGTTTTCACGAGAAAATTAAATAATTTGTTGTGGATTGGATTTCCTCTGTTTTAGGAGGATTTTAAACTTTTCAATGTTTATTTTCCAATTATTTTGTCTGTAGATTTTAAAGGTTTTCTCTCTTTGATTTTTGTTTTTTTTTTTTTTTTGTTTTAAATTAAATTAAATAAAATTATTAATAATTTCTATAAGTTCACAGTTTTTCTTTATCTTTTTGTGTAATATATTGATGATTATGAATTTTGCATTTTTGGCATTTAATTTTTGTTGTAGGATTACTAAATTTAAAATTACATCATGGATAAGTATGAATGTTTTATTTTGAATCTTTTTGTTTTAAGAATTTAATTTTTTTTAGTTGATTTGTTGTTATAAACTTGAGATCACAAGCACTTGCCTTGCCAGTCATACAGACATACCGACAGAATTGCCCACTTTTGGTTGTTTATGATAAATTCTGCATTTGTTTTGAGGATTTTTGAAACGAAACTTCATTTAGAGCAACTCTGCTGGCTGCTGGGGGGCATAGAGTGATGTTTTTGGATTATTGTTTTCAGATTTTAAATATGTATTTGTATAATTATTTTAATTCTTGACGGAGTTTGTTGTTTTTGTTGCTGTTCAAAAAAAAAATTTCAACATTTATTTGCGGCGTATGCGGTTGTTTTTGTTGTTGTTATTTTAAGTTATATTGGCATTTTTGTTTGTCCTTTGTTTAACTTACAACGAACGCGGTTACGATTGCACATTCAGCAACAATTTCAAGTTGTGCGTATCAAAATCATCGAGCAAATTTCGCTTCGAGGACTTGACCACATGGCCGCCATAACTGTGAGAATCATGTGCATAGCCATGATGATGTTGATGATGGATATGATGAGGTCTGGCAGCGACGGCGTTTAAAACACTGTGGAGGCCAGGGCCAGCACTGCTGGCGGCCTTCTCAGCACTTTTAGTACCAGTCCAATGATCAGGTGGCTTGGGTAAAGCAGTGGGTGCTGGGGCATCGAAACACTTGCTGCCGGCAAAGTGAGTGAGGGCGGTGGGAATGAGAGGATGCGGTGGTGAGATCTTACCGCCACCGACACACAGCAGAGGGCTTGAGTGTTTTGAGCGTGGCTTGCGTGCAGAATTATTTCCACCACTGCTATTAACAATGGGTGATATACTCAGGCCTCCGCCTAAGATTGAGGCGGGTGATTGGCGTGTAGACTGGTGATAGTTTTGAGGCGATCGCTGTGCTCCATCACGAGTTTTTAGAGAACTTACTACGCCACTACCAGCATATCGTTTTCCACCACTACCCGGTTGCTGAATGCTCAGATTATTATTAAAATAGCTGCCACTCTCGTTTTGCTGCTGCTGGGGCGAGCGTCTTTGCTGCTGTTGCTGTCGTTGTTGTTTACGCATTGATGCAAAATATCCACTGCTGTTACTGCTGCCGCCATTGCTATTTGAACCTAGAGATGAATCACTGGAGGAGCTGCTGCTATTTGAACTAGTTGACATGGCCGAAGACATGTTACTGCCAGGAGGAGAACTACTTAACATCGGTTGGTGTTGATAATAATGAAAATTTGTACTGTTGCTAGCAATACTGTTGGAATGTGCACAAAGGGGTGGTGTTGATGGTGGTGAATTATCGCCGCCGCTGCTGCCGCCGCCTCCGCTGGAATTACTGGCTCCTCCCGATCCATTTTTCGAACGTATTGATGCTGCCGCCGCCGCAGTTGTTGCTGTTGTCATTTTCAGATTTTTACTAACGCTATTGTGCGAGTATGTCATAGTAAAAATTTTATTCTCTTCAGGTTTGGTTCTTGAGTAATTTTTCTTTTTCTTTTTATTTTTTATTTATTTATTGTTATATTTGTCTGTTAATTTTTTATTTGTTTTATGGTTTAAGCAAAACTTTTGTTTTGAAATTTGTTTGTTTTTTAAATTAATGCTTATTATTAAATATCACACACAATAAAATCAACGCTTATTTAAATAAATGGGTTTTTGCTTTTTTTTCCTTCTTTTTTAGCGAGTCGCACTTTTTTATTCTTCTCTATCACTAATTTTTCTCGCCCACTTCCCTGATTCCTTCTTGATGTCTTTCGACGACGTCTTCTTCTTTCTTATTTACAATATTATATATATACTTTTCTATATATATTTGGGATTTATATATAAATTATTATATTATCTTTTACTATTATTAATTTAATCAGTCTGTTGATTTGTTTAAACTTTTTGTTGTTGTTTGTATTTATCCTTAGCGAACGCTTTATCGTCGTAAATTTCTTCTCTTTACTTTCTTTGTCTTCACTGGCGTCAACTCTTGTAGTACGTTTTCCAATTTCTCGTCTGCTTTGCTGCTTTTTTTATATTGGTGTATTTTATTGCGCATTAAAATTTGGTCCTTTATGAAGATGATTTTAATGTGGAGAGAAAAAAGAGAAATCAAAGAAAAAAAAAAAGGATGTTATAAATTACTTAAAATATAAAATAACGTCATAAATTACGTAAAATATAATCAAAAAAGCATTGGAAATCAATGAATACATAAAGGGGCAAATAAACTCAACCAGCTGATTGTCAAACTTTACTTTATTCATTGGCAAGTAGACTACACAATAATAACGCAGAATTTACCTACTGCAGCAATTTTGCTATTTTTATTTCAGATATGCATCCGCATACACACGAAATTAAGTATATTTTTTCAAGTAATTTTTCTACAAAAACACAATAATTAAATTTTTTATAATTCTATATTGTGGTCTTCAGGCCTTATTTTGCTTCCATATGAAACAAATTGGACGCTTGATTTGACAAAAAACAGCTTCTGATGTGCAAACACGAAACTACAACTGCTAAGTATGTTTGGCAAGCAGTGTGTGGTTTATTTGCCCTTATGATATAGAAATTTGTAATATTCTTCCAAATGTCTGCTTTGTTAATACGGGGTGGATTTTTTTTAATGATATACCCAAAACCTAATTTATGCCAATTTAAATAAAATTTTTCAAAGAAATCCTGGATCTTTTTTTCATGGTATTAATTGTATGTATCTTCTATCTATACAGTGTTGAATTAAAAAATAGGGACACATCAAAATTTTAATATTTTCTTAAATTCTTCTTTACCATTAAATAATAAAACAAAGTACGCAGTTTCATTTAAAGCTATTTAAATTGTCTATACATATAAAAACTAAAAAAAAAAAATTAAAAATCATACTTTATTCGTTCAAATCAATTAAATCTTAGAAAACATGCCTGGAAGAAATAATAGGGCCATTTTATAATTAAAAAAATGTGTTTTATAAATATTACCATCAAACCCTTATACTATTTTAATACTTGGCCGAAGCTCTCTTCATGTTGATAACCTCGTGACATCGCCGATTCATTTAATTTAAAAGATTGGCATAAAAATCCGGAAAAATAGAATACCAAGCTTCATGATTTTTTTTTTTTTTTGCTAATTTTTATACTTCAAAGGGCCTCAGGACTTCCCAGAGGTGCTCGATGGGTTTTAAGTCCGGTGATTGAGAAGGCCACTCCATCACGGGTACTTGCTTTCTAGCGGAATGTTTCGGGTAGAGGTCCTGCATAAATTGACATTTTGCCTTCGGCAAGGGAAGCTTATTGTTTTGGAGAATTCCCTGATAATCAGCAGCGGTAATTTTCCCCGATCCGCCACCATGATTAATTGTTTTTTTTTTTTTTGTATATTATGAGTAATACGCTTTATTTGGGGGACGACGTACAAAAGATTTCCCATCTTATATAAACAATTTTATCTTTTTTTCGTCAAACCACAGGACGTTAATAACTGCAATTATTACGACGCCAGTGTTGCTTCGCAAACTCCTATATTTTTCGGTCATTCCTATTGCAAAGGAAATGTACTTTTCTAGGACTCCGATCCAGAAGTACAGCTTCTTGAGCCTTTTTCTTATTGTATGACATGAAACATGAGCACTGAGTTAATTTTTGAGGCTATTTAAAGACTTGAAAGTATTAATCTTTGAAGTACGAATTAAAGGGTTATCAAAAAGTTCTATTATTCCACGCTTTTTCTATCTAGTTTCGACAGTTACCTTTGAGTGTCTTACGTTAAACACTTTACGTTTGGAGCACTTTATTGTCTGAATAATTTTTAAAAAATAAATTCTCTATATTTAAATTTATCATCACAAGTTTTCCGCATCTGTTGCATAAACACCACGACTCATTTTTAGATTGAAAACAACGCAATTTACTAAAACATTGGTTGTCACAATAACTAGAGAATTTATCTTTTTTTGTTAATTTTTTTTTTATTTTTATATTTTTAATTATTGAATAATGTTCCTATTATTTCTTCCATATAAATTTACTCAATGGTATACTTTTCTGCAAATAAGTTTTAATATAAAGGAGACAAAGTAAAAAAGAAGACAGGATATGAAATCCTGATAAATTTTAAAGAATTTAACAGTTATTAATAACAATAAACGTCCACATCTAAAAAGTTTACAGCATGTTGTTGAGAGAAAACCAAGTGTTCCTATTATTTTTTCCAACACTGTACATACATACATATCGTCATATAAAACGTAAAGCATGTAACTACAATTTTTTCGATTTTACAGGAGAGGGAATAAGTTTAATAAAATATTTAAGTAAGCAACCTGAAAAAGTTTCTTTAAAACTTGTATAAAACAAGACTGACCTATATTTTGACAAACTTTTAGAAAATACAAAAAAAATGAGATTTTATATTCCATATCAATTGCTATATCGGCAACAAAGTTTAAACAAAAAATAAAAAAATATTATTAATAATAAAAAAGTAACAAAATTAAAAAAATATTTCATATTGGTACTGACACGACGACCCTGTTGCAGTTTTATTGACGCAAGCTGACGAAACCTTATCTTGTCACAACGGGACCACTAGAACACAAGTGAGTCGGTTTCTGATCATAGAACCGGCAACCTGTGCAAACTAACTTATCTTGCCAGGGGTCGAAACTGTGTTTTTTACGTTTTTCAATAATCAGCATGATGATTTTATTTTTAGAGGAATAGGTACAAAATTTTTTTAATTTAAGATTAATTTTAATATTAATTAGTTTAATAACAATTAATTTCTTTTTTAAATTTTATAGAAAATTTTTTTGTAAAAATTTTTAGAATTTTTCTTGTAAAAATTTTATAGAATTTTTTTGTAATATTTAAAATTTTTTTAAAAAAATTTAATAAACATTTTTGGGAAAACTTTTTTTAAATGTTTTTTGTTTACCTTTTTTTGAAATTTTTTTTTTTAATTTCATAAAAATCAATAAAAAATTTATAGGCAATAGGTATTTTTGTAAAAGTTTTATTCAAAATTTTATCGAAACTGTTTTGTAAATATTTTATTAAAAATCTTTTGAAAATCTATGTAAAGTTTTTATTTCAAATTTTTTGTAAAAATTTTATAGATAATACTTTGTTTTTTTTTTTTTTTTTTTGAATAGGTATTTTATTTTAAAATCATTTTTAAACTTTTTTTGAAATTATTTATAAAATTTTTTTTTATAAATTTTTATTAAAAATATTTTTTACGTTTTTTTGTAAAATTTGTTTTTAAAATTTTTTTTATAAATTTTTATTAAAAATATTTTTTACGTTTTTTTGTAAAATTTGTTTTTAAAATTTTTTGTAAAAATTTTTTGAAAAAATAATTGGAAAATTTTTTGCTATTTTTTTTTTTTTTTGATAAATTTTTTTTATTAATTATTTGTAACAATTTTTGTAATTTTTTTAATTTTTTGCAAATTTTTTTTTTTCTTTTTTTTTTTTTGTAATTTTTTTTTTGTAAAAATCAGACCTTCCTTCAATCTAAATTGCGTTAGAATGTTCAGACAAAAGAAAAAAAAAAATTTCATCAAATTAAAACAACCACCGAAAAAATAAATAGATGGTAGGTACAACGTGAAAAAATACATAGGTAGGCTTGGTTTTTTGCCTACAGCCTTGAATGTAAGGGTCTAATGTTGCTAAATTCCATTAGTGAAATTTTCGAAACTCGAAATGGAGAGACAGATATCGCTTATCAACTTTTCTATGCCTATTTGTTCAAGCCTTTATAAAATAGTGATTTCTCTTACAAAAATATCGCTTTTTTGCATGTGCGCTCGAGGATTAAATATATTCTAATTCCAGTTCTATAAGCCCTAGGGAGTTGAGTAATAGCTCATTTTAAAGAGGATTTCCATACGCTTTTTTCTCTTTATTTTTTTTTTCTTATTTCTGTTGATAGAGAATCACAAAATCCAGGGTGATCCCTGGATACTTTTTTTTATTGGAGAAGCTTCGCTAAACTAGATGTAAGCCAAAACCAGTTTCAATAAAATCTGAAGTAGTCATTTTGAGTGCCTTGTTGATTTAACAGGGAATTACTTAATTCCTATAGCCATACATACATATATACATATCTTATTCTTCTTAAATAACGTAAGCGCCAAGCAATCATTTTTCAGAAAACGAAAAATAGGTATGGATTTCAAAACAATTTTTTTTTTTGTTGTCATACCTTTCGGTGAAGACTGTCACCACTGGCTGTTGTTTTGGTACGTTTATCATTTTAAAGCCGCGTTTATTTACTGGCCGAAAAAAATCCAATCAATTTAATACCAATTTTTTTTTTTTTTCAAAACAATATCTGTGTGATTATCTAAACGTTGTAGAAACTTTTTGCTTAAAAAATGTGTTATTAAAAATAATTCTAGACAAATCTGTCGCTTACGTTCTTTTGGAACCAACAGCAAATTGCAAATTTTGTATCTATTTTTGGTATTTGTCAAATCAGAAACCGCTAATTTCTGTTTGTAGATTACACTGTCCAACAGCATTTTTGGAACAGAATAGCGACCCTATCATTCTAAATGGGTATGTTGAGTAGATCATTTTTGTAGAACAAACTTATGGTCCAGCACGTCTGAACTTTTTTTTTACAGTGGGTCATTATACTATATGAAAAAAATGCTGTAAGTTAATGTCTAGAGAGAATTCTTATGGTCAGAGTTGTATTGTGGAATTGTATGAGGATTATTTTTGTGGAAGATCTTAACCCTCTAACTGGTCTCTTTACGGGTCAATTTGACCCTTTTTTAGAGAAAATCAAATAAAGCTCTTTACGCTTAATTAGTAAAATTATACACCAACATATACAAAACAGGTAAAAACGGCGTCAAGTTCGGCCGGGCCAAACACTGAGTTCTCGTGTCTAGTCAGCAAAAAATATAAACTTTTCAAAAATACTTTCCAGATTTCTGTTCATCTCAATTACATAAATTTTAGGGGTTGAGACTTTAAAACTTCCTACTTGTAATAGGTATATGTACATATCGCACTTGATCAACAAGAGGGTATTAACTCAAAATTAAAAAAAAAAACAGTAGAGGTATAAAACTGTTTGTGATTACATTTTAGATAATTTAAAAATCCGAACATATTATAGTAAGCAAATTCCATTTAATATTATATTTACACTGTTTTTCTTTAAATTTTTTTTTTGCAATTATTGCCAATTAAAAATACTACCTTTTTCTTGATATAAAGGTACTTAAGACACCATCACGAAAATGGTATCATATGCGGGTTTCGAGATGAAAGAGTAATCAGAATGCGTTAATATTTTTACAGTAGATGGATATTTATGTTGTTGGTGGTGGTCTTGCAAAAAGTGAAAATTTAAAAATTTTGAGTTAATACCATCTTGTTGATCAAGTGCGATATGTAAAAACCAGTGCATTTCGCATGTAAATGTAATTTGAATGGCGCTTAGCTTACGAGCTTTTAAAAATAGCTTATTACTTTTTTTCATACAAAGTTGTTAAGATGTGGATGTAGTCTGGTGGCGAATGTTATTTTCTATCATGAAAAACAAAAAAGTGAATGGCAAAAAAAAATGGCACTTACGTGGTTTAAGAAGAAACGCGACGATATGTGTGTAATAATAATAAAGTGTGTATTTTTATTAATACATAATAAAAATACATCGTATATTAAAAACAGAAAATATAGAAATAATTTAAAATTAATAATAATGTTTGCTTACACGACAATAACTCTTTACTACAAACAAAACAAGAACGACCTCCAATAAACTAAACATTATTGAAATTCGGCAACGTAGCATTTGCAGTGTATAGATTGAATGTGTGCTCAATAGCGTATTAGCTACGTTGCCATTTTTACTTAACTGTTTAAAAATCGTAAGTTTAGATGGTTCAAACATAAAACAAAAAATTTAAATAATTTTTACTTAAAAGCTTAATCATACTTTTATTAAAACTATAATAAAAATAACAGATTGATTGTAAACTTACTTTATACTTTGTAAACCATTTAGTTTCTTTTCGTCGTTGTGTTGTTTATTTGCTATTTTTTTTATTTTTTATTTTAAAACCGTAGTAGTAGCTGTCTCTGTCTCACCCACGTATCTTGTAAATTTGTAATAAAATTCCCAGAGTAGTGTTGAGATTATTTAAATGGTTAGCTTTTTTGTTGTTGTTGCGTTAAAAATACACAATAAAATAAATGAAAGAAATCACCTTCGTTACGTAGTGGGAAATTTTTCGAATATCACAAAAAAATTTTTACGAAACTTGAGGGAAATTTTTCTTTTACTTTACAAAGTGATTTCTGAATAATCTGAAGTGTTGTTTCAGCAATTGGAATTTGCTTGAACACTGATTTTCGTAAAACTTGGATTCAACTACTTTTAACTTTTTTTTACAGGAAAATATATTCACTTTGTTTTGCTCTCAACCTGAATCTTTTAAACAAGGTACCGAAGAAACAAGAAATCACACTAATTAATATTTATGAAAAAATCGATGACAAGATTTTTTTATGTATGAATGTATTTTGTATACTGTCTATTGCAGATTTGAATGTTTGTACAATTTTTTCTGACGACGGTTTTAAAGATTGTTTTTTTGTTAAAAATTTTAACCAACACTTTTTTTTTAAATTCAGCTCCACCGACGTTTTCGCGTTTAAACGAGTAAAACTCACAAAATATAAACCGTCGAAATCGTTTTATTGAAAATGAATTCAACGTATTTGGGATATATTTTAAAAAATGTCGAGTTTTTGTTTTAATCGTTAATTTTATTTAATATTTTTGTTTTTTGATAGCTTCACTCGTTGTACTATATTTGACTTTTACATCTCTCCTCATACACACAAATGTATGTACATAACGCATAAGCTTAAAAATATTAGATATCTACATATATTTATGTATATATAGAATAATTTTCTTTATTATTGATTTTTTGTTGTGTTGTTAAATTTGATTTGTTATCACTTATTACAAATTATATTTAATTAATAATAATTATAACAGATTACTATTATTTTTTGTATTCAAACTTGAAATTTCACTTAAATATTTCTTTTTTTTTGTATTTTTATTTTTCAATATTGCGTGTATTGCGTATGGAACGCCTTCTCCGAACCTTATACCATGACTCTTTCGAATAAACTTAAAAACGAAATGACAAAGCAGCTAGTTTTTATAAAAAATACTAGAATTTTTCGAAAACACGTAAAGAAAAGAGATAACATACAAATAATATTATACTGCAGTTGTCTCTGTTGTTTATAGTTTTAGAAGCTCTAATAAGATGTAACAGTTTGAGAGGAACTGGTAAGGAAAAATTGAATTAAATCAGTGTTACTGTTGTTGCACTTTAAAAATTTTAACCATGTTATGAATTTATATAGCCACTTCGTCGACTTTTACTCGAAATTACGATAGACAACGCTGGTTTTGTAGAAAAAGCTACCTTATTTACAACTTTGAAAGTGCGCTTTTGTCAGAAAAAATTTAAAAGCCAAATGAAATAATGGAAATATATACATAATTGTACATTAATTTTGTTTTAGTGTTATTTTTAATATTCGTGTATATTTTGAATTAATACGAAAATGTTGTCCGAAAGCTTTTTGCAAAAGAATTAAATTAGACAAATGTAACTAAACGTGATCAGCTGTTTGCGAAATTAACTCAAATGTCAAAGAGCTCAGTATGAACACTTTAGATTTCGTTCGTAATTCAAATCGAAATTACTTAAATTTGTGGCAGCCTAAATGGGCTATAGCATGAGTTAATTTGGGTAATGCTAAAATGTATGCGAAATTACGTTATTTCAATTTGATATCTGCCGAAATTTCTCGGCAGCCTGAACAGGCTATAAGCCTAAGGCCAATAAATAAATTACATACATAAGTTCAAAAAGTAAACATAGCCTTTTTTGATGACCTTCCAAAAGTTTACTTCACGAAGGGCAAAATGCTAGAATTTGTGAGACTTGTTGACTTCTGCTTGTATCTTACAATCTATGTACATATGTATATATATAAAGCACAAATGTGTTCGTTTGTGAAAAAGCTATAGCTGCCTATACCAGTGAACCGATCTTTATAAAATTTTCACATTTTGTTATTAGATATACGGTTGTTAAAGTAGGGTACTTATTTTTTGATATTCGACGTGGGTGTGGCACCTCCAATACAAACTAAATATTTATTATCGTGTTGCTTGGTAACAGTAATAGGTAGTGCCTTAAAATTTTGCACCAGTAACCTTTATAATAACATACATAACGTAGAGTAATACAGACTGGATCGGAATAGTGGGCTTGGTACCTCCTATATAAATTGAAAAGTTATTATCCTGTATATAGAGAACTACAGTAGGTAGCGCCTCCGAATTTAGGACTAGTAACCCCCTTATTAACGTAAATAGTTTAACTAAACTCAGACTAAATTTGAATAGTGGGAGTACATACAAAGTTAAAAATTATTGTCGAGTTCCTGGCGAACTACAATAGATAGAGCCTTGAAACTTTGCACGAGTAACCCCTATGCTAATGCGCATACTGTGCCAAAATACAGAATGAATTGGGACAGTCGGATTGGTACCTCCCATACAAAATGAAAAATAATTATCGTTTACCTAGAGAACTACAATAGGTAGGGTCTTGAAACTTTGCATAAGTGATCCCCATACTAATGTGCATAGTCTAGCAAAATACAGACTGAATTAGGATAGTGAAGGTGCCACTTTCCTATAAAAAGTAAAAAATTATTATATTGTTAATACGTATAGTCTAGCAAAAAACATTGTTGGCCACACTTTTCTTCCATTTTTGTGAATGGGTGTAGCGAAGCGCACCGGGGATAGCTAGTAATAAATACAAAACACGTTTCTATTTAATTAAATATGATTTTGCATATTTATTTATATTTGTTTTCTTTTTTTAACATGCATTTATTTAAAAGGAAGAAAGAATTGTGAGTGTGTACTGTTTAAAATATAATTTTTTGAAAAAAAAAGTTTTTTTTTAATTACATTTTGAATTGGTTTTTGTTATATTTTTTCAATTTTACATACATCACAGCAAAAATTTATATATTGTTTTTATGTTTTTATATTATTAAATAATTATCTAAAAAGAGCTTTAAATGATACTGGGGTGAACTATATATTTTTTTATAAAAATATAAAAAACACAGTTAAACAACTTAGCAGAAAGTTTTCTAGAGTGTATGTTCTCGTAATACTAAAATTTATTTAAAAAAATATTGCTTAATTTAAAATAAAGGTTTAATTAAAACAGAAGCTAAATCTATTGTTTTTGTTTCTAAATTTTGTAAAAATAGTATTTTTCACAAGTTATGTTTTGTTATTGTTTATATTTTGTAACTATTTGTTTTATACATATATAAATCTTAATAGATGTAAATAATTATTAGTGCACGTATAAAAATTACCTTTTTTTCTTTGTAATATTAATTTTAATATTATTATATTTATTATATTTTTTTGTTTTTTGTTTTTTTTTTGTTAAACAATACTATTTGTTTGAAAGTTGACTATTTTGATTAATTTTTAATAAGTATATAAATATTTTTAATTTTTTATTTTGTAATTGTTTAATTCTAAAAAAAGCACAACACGTTTACAAATGGTCTTGTGGAAAAACCATTCAATCTAGTTTAATAAATTTATCTTTAATTTATTTTTTATTAGTTTAATATTTAGCGGAAACTTTTTCAATTTCAATATGTGAGTGTTTTTAGTGTTTTTGATGTTTAAGAATGCAGAATTTTGAAACTTTTTGGGTTTTTATCGAATTCGATGTGAGCAACTTTTTTAATAAAATAAGAGGACTTCAAATAGTGGCCGTGACTCTTCTCACAAAAGCGAAAGTTAATTCTTCTTCTTAATAACGGGCCTAGCCAAAACATGAAAATTGGTAAAATGGGAACTGTGAATGAGGCTCCACATAACCATCATATACCTGGTAAAACATAACAGCTAAAATCTTATAAATTTGTTTGAATAACCATGCTACGCGAAAATTTCTTGGGATCATTGCTCCCTGCCATACAAAAAGTTTAAAAACAACAATAAAGGGGAACACTGATTTATCAATCAATTTTGATATATACTCATTGGCGTAGGAAGGCCAATGCTCCCTCCAGATATTCTGTTGCCCCCCTCCCAAAAAATTATTTTCTGAAAATTGTACTATATTTTTGTTTTCATAATACAATTTTCCAATAAAAGTGGTTTTGCCCCCTAGAATATATGTCCTTCTACGCCAATGTATATACTCGTTTATTGATTTATGGCGTTTTCTTTTCTAAAAAAATATTTCGCCTTATTAATAGGTAATACTTTTTATGGATCACCCAGCCCTTGAAAAATGTGACCTTTTTTATGATTTCAAAAGAACACAAAAGCAAATTGATTTTACATTTAACATTTATGCCTAAGTGAGGTATAAAATAAAATATTTTTTCACATAAAAATTATAATTCAAAATGAAATTCTTGCTTTCAATAAAAAAATATTTACAAAAAAGGGCAATATCTCACCCTGAATAAAAGTTGAGTATAAAAAATGTAGCATATTGTTTGATGCATGATGTTTATTCTCTCACTCTGATATTTTTTGTAGAAAAGAACACAAAAATTTAATAAGTGTAAAATATGTATATGCAACATTTTTGTCAAAAAAGAAAACGCCATTAGTTCTTAGCAAGGCACATTTATCAAGTAGCCTCACTGCGAAGGGAAAATATTAAGGCCAAAATTTTTAAATTTATTTTATATAGAGTTTGACAGTTAAACTATAATTTAAAGAGAAAAATTTTAAGTTTATCTGTCAAAATCTATATAAAAATATTTTCGCCTTAATATTTTCTCTTCGTAGTGAGGCTAGCTGATAAAAGTACCTAATTTACAATTTTTTAATGGACTCTGGTTATGGCAAAAAAGAAGAAACATAAAATTAAAAACTATAGGGACGAGATTTTGGCCTATTTGGATACGATAATAACTTGGATAAAACCAACGGGAAAACTTTGACAATTTAAAAAACACTTTAGAGGCCAGGATTCAGTATCCTACACAATCGCGTACGATTCAATCACAATAAAATCTGACAGAATTCTGTCCTGCTCAAAAAATGGAAAAAAATATTTTATTATTGTCAAAATGTCTGTCACACACATACATTTCTAATCCACACTATCGTACTTTTTTAGCACAAATGAATTTTTTAAAGATCGTACGACTGAGTATGATAGAGAATCATAATCTTAAACCCCCGTCTACATTACTCATTAACATGTCTTAACAAAAGTCAAACTGCATAAAAATACTCAGTATTTTTTTTTATATGAAGAGTGACTTTTGTTAAGACATGTTAATGTCTAATGGAGACCGGGGGTAATCATGGATATTTTAATATCAAGTTAAACAATGTACGGTGGTACAGAACTCTGTGTATTAGTCCGACTTATATTTAAATTATAGAAATAGTTTAAAATTTCTACCATTAACTCGAGTTATAAAAAAGCGTTTATTAGCTGTGGAAAATTTGAACATGTAACATATATATTTTTATAATAATGATTTTGTATCTTAACTAGAAAAAAAGTTCCCATTAAAAGTATCTACAAATAATACTTAGTGGTCGTATAAGAGACAATTTTAACTTGAAATATTATAAAAATGTACATATACATACATATACGGCTAAGGAATTGAAGAGATTGAAATGAAAGAATTGCTTATTAAGAGATATTGAAGTGATTTCTCGAAAACTATGATTAGGATTAAATCGTTGAATTCGTTAGGTTTACTTTAGCCTATAAGTTGCAATAATGTTTAAATTATAATTTATTTTAATTTTAATTAATTTTGTTATATTTTTTGTTTTATTAGCACAAAGAAGCAAACATTTTCAAATTCAAATTTTACTTAATTAATTAGTGTTCATTGTATCTTTTTTAATAAATTTGCTCTTTTTATTTGGGTTTTTGTTTATGTTTAATACGTTTAAATATATATATGTTTGTATGTGTGTATGTAAGTAGTATATAATAAGACTTTTACATAAATACTAGTTGCAAATGGAGGGCAGGAATCATTTCATAATTATTTGTTGTTGTTTTTATTTTTATTAATATTAATTTATACATATTCTTTCTCATAGCATAATATATTATTATTAAGTAATTAATATGCATTAATCATCTTTTGTTTAATTATTTTTTTTGTTTAGTTTTTTTATTGTTTTTGGTATTAAGTTTCTAACAGTAAAAATATATTTTGTTATTTTTACAATTAAATTATTATAAACTTTCTACTCTAATACACACAAGTCACAGGATTTTAATTTGTATATACGAGTACAGTGGCAGACACATGTCTTCATACGACCGCTATTTTCGCAAGCTGAATAATTTAAAACCATAAGCAATGAAAGAAATAACAAAATTTCTTTTGAAATGTAATTTTAATATTAATGATGGATGTCATTTAATAGTCCCTGTTTAATATATTTTTAAATTCTTATTTTTATTCGTATTTATTATGAGCCCAATGAGCAGCCATAAATAGTTAACAAAATTTTAAGGTTTTTAAAATGATTTTTTATTCCTCAATTTTGTATATTTATTTAACAGAATAAAGTATTCCTTAGTACCTCTTTTCTGTAACTAAAGTAAGAACATTTTTAGTCATACCAGGTTAGACTACGAAAAAGGAAAGTTCTTCATTAACTCTAGCTCACCCTGCGTAAAAACTGATGAATAAATAATAAATTTATGTGAACAATTCCTAACTTAAGTTAGAGAAAATTATGCAAAGAGCAGGTAAAAATTTCGAATATTTCGCTTTCGAGAAAAAATATCGGCTTCGGTTTTTCTTGCAGCAATAAAAGCATAATTTTTTAATTTTTTATCAAAAAAACAACAAATTTTTTGACACAAGTTTGCTTTTTTTTATTTCATTGCTGTATTGGATTTTAAACTTCCAAACATAAATACGTATTTAATTCAGATTCATCAGTAGAAAAAACTTAAAACGTAGCAAAACGAAATACAACAATGAAATATCAAGTGCATTAGGTGTAAGTGCAATGAATTAAAGATAAGTTCAGGGGGGTTACTCTCTATTGCGATACTATATAAAAATGGTACGAAATCGAACGATATGTACTCTTCAAAGCGATCGCGCATTTTTCTTTCGCATATCTTTTTCGCAAAGATGGCAGCACCACACTCTGTAACGCGAAAGCGTATGTCGAATTCGTTCGATAAGCCCAAATATATTGCGATAGTAAAAGAGCAAGCGCAAAGGAAGAAAACATGTAATTACTTTAAAAATGTGTTTTAATTGATATCAAAATTGTTATTTTTAGGGAAATCAAAGCCAAATCGTTACAAATAAAACAACGACAGTTTTTAATTTTAGTAGATAGTGATTTGGCCATGAAACAGTTGCTGCGAGTTAATGCCTAACAAGCCGGAAGCAAAATGTAGCACTAAATATTTAGACAATCTGATGGAGATACTGTAAAGGATATATCTAGTTAAAAAATTTATATATTATGCTATTATTTATGTAGAATATGATACTATTTGCCGGGATTTCCTGTAGAACTTTCAGTAACGGAAAAAGTTAAAATAAAAAAAAATAAAAAATTGAAAAATTTTCTACAACAGATTTATTATACCAGCGTTTATTTATGAATTGTTTTTCGAACCTATCTGCTGCAACTCGTTTCAAGTTAATTTACGTCATAGAGAGTACCAATTTGCCCTCTTATCGCATTGAGCTTTCGAATCGAAATTGTTTTCGCATAGCAATAGAGAGTAACCCCCCAGGTATAGTTAATCAGGGTAGTTTGGTACATTTCAAACCTGAAAAGTACAATGGTACACAAATGGCTTATTTGGTACAATTTAAAAACTTTCCTAGCTTTACGTTATAGATGGTTTTGAATGGTCAAAATAAAAACTTTGTATCATTTGTAATTACACAAATCCTTCAACTTTCAAATAAATAATTCAAATACTTAAATTAAGAATGGAATCAGAATAGATAGTTAATAAAGTGAAAGAAATGAAAATAATGACGAATCTTTCAAAAATACGTGCATATAGATAAGCGTGCAAAACCTTAAAATATATTTTAACACAAAAACCCTTTCTAAAACCAGTTACAATTAAATTTATTGTGATCAGACGCAGAAGATATTTTTAATTATCCAACCCTTCTAACGACAGCAAAGTTGTCAGCACCGCACTCTGTAATGCGAAAGCGTCTATCAAATTCGTTCGATAAGCACAAATATTTTGCGATAGTAAAAGAGCAAGCGAAAAGGAAAGAAACAGGGTTATAATTGTGGCTTAATTGTTATTCTTAAGAAAATCGAATTCAGAAAGTTACAAATAAACCAACAACAGTTTTAAATTTTAGTAGCTTTCGTGATGCAAGCATATTTAGGACGAAACTGTTAAACATCCCGATGGAGATCCTGTTAGAAATATATCTGGTGAAAAAATTATGAATGACGTTTAAAACATACAAAAATATTTCGTTGTTCAAACGGATAAACTTAAAACAAGCTATAACTATTTGAAAAAAAATCTACAGTAGATTTTTAATACCAGTGTTTATTTAAGGAAAGTATATTGGACTTATCTCTGGTAGTAACTAGTTTCACAAGCTAATTTTCGTCTTTAAACCATAATCCATCAATATTTACATACACATACATATGTATATAAACATGTTACATGTAGGCTAATCAATTAGGAGTTATTATTGTGACGATATGTTTGAATTACGTTATTTTGTAGTCTTGTTTACTTATATTTAAAGTCCAGTTTTAAATAAACCTGGATCTGATCTAGGTTTATTTAAAATTAGTTGCAAAAGTAAAAATCGTATGTAGACTCTTGTCGTCCACTGTACCACGTATATTTTTATTATTTTAATAATCAACATAATTTTAAATCAACAAACTTAAGGGTGTCTAAACATTTTTCGCAAGATTTATTTCTTTTTAATTGTTATTTTTTTAATTGAATTGAATAAATTACACAAATAGGGTAACAACAAATACCGTCTTTGCTTGCACATACGCCAGCTTTTGGTCCATTTTGTAATCATCACGAATTCTCTCCTTCAATGCACGGATGGTTTTAGACTTGTTGCCACAGATCTTTCACTTAAAGTAACTCTGTCAAAATGCAATGGTGTTATCAGGAAGTACTGTTTTGATCCCCCAAACGAGAGTATACATCGAGAAAATGTCTCATGCAGTAACAAAAATTTTTTTTGCAGTAACAATTACTGCTTGATCATCCTCAATTGTGAAGACATATAGCCTACATGATTATATATCCACTAAAACTTGGTATCAAACAAGTGATACTTAAAGGTTGCACTTGAATTTCGACAATTTTTTTTTTTTTTGGTTTGGTGCAGTTCGCATATTTGCCAGGGTATCCCACACAAAAGATTAAAAATTAACTCGGGTAAAGTTGGGCATTGAAAAATGCCTACTTCTTAATATAAACGCTTAAGTGACTGACGGTTGTATAATAATTAAAAACGATCTTGTATTATATTAGCTTCTTTAATGAAATTAACTAGTTGATAATACATACCAATATCATGGGAGTTAAGTAAATCGAAAAGGTTTGTAAAGTTAGGAAATAACTGGTGTTTAATTCTTATATTATTAAACTGAGAACAAGGAAAAATTAGATGTTCTGAGTTGTCGATCATGTTACAAAAATTACACATATAACATGGTATCCTACGAATCATGTAAAGATAGACACCACTATAGCATTGTCCACATAAAAGTCTATTTAAAATTTTAATATCAACTGCATCCAATTTAACGTGGCTGTACCATGGCTTAACAGGGATCTCAGGAAAAAGGGAGAAGAAAAAGCGACCCACAAGTAGTGACCTTGTGTGATAAAATTCTTACCATTCCTGTTTCCGAGCGTTCATTATCCTTCTGATTGCATCACCGTAAGGGAGACTGACATCCAAGGGTGCCCCAAGGTAAGCGGCTTGTTTAGCCAAGAAGTCAACTCTTTCATTAAATCCTACTCCTACATGAGCAGAAACCCAAACAATATGCACTTCTAGCATTTGAGAATTTCTAATGGAATTAACAATATAAAAACTAAATAATTTTTGAATTTCGACAATTACAGGACGAACTGTTCAAAAATACCAACATAACAAACTTGGCTGTTGAAGTTCTCAAAACGATAAAAAATATTTGTGTATAATTTCGGTTTACCTTGAGTTATAACTTTCAAATAATTTTTTTACAGAAAAAGAACACTTTGTCTTCAATAACTATATAGTTTTTTTTACAAATTATTATGTTGTATTAAAGGAGCGATATTAATACGATTTATGCCCGACACTGTATGTTTAAAGTACTTGTATGTGCGAGGGCAGTTTAATGATTCCGTATCTTATTGTGTTTTCTGAGCAATAATTTCCAATGCAACACTACTCCCGTTAACTGAGAACGGTGCATATATGTATATATTTGCTTGAAAGCACAGAACCTCGCTAATTTTAACGAAAATGAAAAATAAAATATTTTTTACGTAACATAACCATCACCAAAATCTAAGAAAGGTTTGGTAAATACAATTGTGACTCTGCCACCAATTTTAAAGTTTAAAAGTGGTTGGCTGAGTTTCTTTGGGGTCATAGAAGCACAAATGACTGCATACTTTCAGGTAGACCGAAAGAGGTCGTCACGCCAGAAGTAGTGGATAAAGTACATGAAGTATCTGAGACTGAAGGCATCTTAACTGAGCGGGTACATCATATTTTGCTTTAATATTTAAATATAAAAATGGTATGGGCGTTGCCATCAAGACAATAGATTTTTGCCATAGTGACTACTATCCAGATTTAGATCCTTGCTACTATTTTCTGTTACAAAATATCAAGATATGGCAATGGTAAGTTGTAAGAGATTTTGGTCAAACAAAGAGATCATTATTAAAATAAACGTCTATTTCCAGAGCTATTATTATATTTTTATTTGGAGAGAATGAAGAAACTAGAAAGACGTATCGAACTTCCAGAAGATTAAGCTTTATTACCGAAAAAAATTATATTTTATCTAATAAGTTACGGAATTATTAAACCGACATCGTATATGTTTTAAAACAATTTTGTATTTTTTTGTATTTTCTTTAAGAAAAGTCAAGGTGTCCTAGTTTTAATTTAAGGCGAATTCATTTTGCTAGGTGGCAGCACGGCGAAGTTTATAACTCAACTCAACTTCACTTGAAATTTTACAATTTGGTATTATCAATTACAACTCAACTTGCCAAAAAATTTTAAGTTAAATTTAAATTGTGTTACAGCTCTGTTGTAGTTTCACCGTTTACAACCCTGTGTTAGTTCGGTTAACAAAAGTTTAAAAAAATTACAACTCATCAGTAGCAGTTGTCTTTCAAGTTGTTTTATAGACAACTCAACTGAGTTGAGTTGTAAACCGTAATAGGGGCATAAGTATCTTTTGCAAGGCACATTAATCGGGTAATTTTCGTCTTAAAAATTCTCTTCCGTAGTGAGGGTACCTGATTAATGTGTCTTTATAGTTTTATGTTATGTTTGCCAACGACCTGTCAAACATTCGTATATTTTTTTAAAAAATGGGGAAAAAGAAAAAAAATTTAATTATTTCGAAATATATTGCAAGATTAAAAAACTACAAAATACATCCATAAAAAGTTAAGAAATAAGTTTTTTTTAGTTGTTGTATGTGATATTTTAATTAATTTTTTTTGCTTTTCCTGTACCAACAACAAAATGCATGTGGGTGTTTTTTGCTGTTGTATTTGTTGTCGCGACGATGTCACCTTATAAAGATTGGCCTTTTTTAATTTAAATATAAAAGTTGAATTAGAAAATTTAATGAATATTTTTTGTTTAGGCTGGCCTAAATTTCTTTTTTTTTTTAAGTTAAGTCTTTTTTATTAAATTAATATGTATGCTATTTTAGTTTTTATTATTTATTTTTGGTTTGTGTAATTTTGGGTAGGGAGGGCTAAGATTGCTTTCATGTTTACTAATTGTAATTGTTACATTATATTTTATAAATTTTAAAAATGAAACTCTATACATCACCACACATATATACGTACATATAAAAGTGTTGTAATTTTTATTATTATTTTTTTTTATTCTTTTTAATTTTATGTTATACAAAGGTCACACCGAAAATCTTTAACATTATAAACTAATTATTTTTTTTTTTTTTATAAAAAGTTTTAATTAAAAAATTGAAGGACGAGTGGTTACAAAATTTAAAATATTAAATGAAGCAACTACTAATTATAAAAATATTAAAATATATTCTCGAATATAACTAAATAGTTTAAAAATAATACATAATGCATCCCTTTAGAATAATTTTTTCTTTGTTTTAAAGCGACTATTTTTCTTTTTTTTTTTTTTTTTTTTGTCATAACGAAATAAAAATCTTTTGTATTTTCTTAAGTAAAAATTTAAAATATATATATGTTTGGGTTTAAAAAATTTATAAATATTCCCAGCAACACTGTTTTGGTCACAATATACAACTGAGGATTTGTTTCAATTTTCCAAGCGTATTATAAGAATTGACTCTCGGAATATAATGCACATCATGCCTAACATAAACATTTTGGTTTAGATAATTCTAAATTGATTTGGTACAGAAGTAAACAAGGAAACAACACCTCAGTATAATTGGCCAGGTCATTCCTAAGTGAAGGTAAGAGCCAGAGGATCCATCGTGATTCAATTAGCTATACTTAAAGAGGTAGACATTTCCGTTCTACTGTCACCTGATTTCCGTGAGGAAGCTGACATCTTTTTTTGCAGCGTCTAGACTGAGCGAAATGGCCTGTGAGACTCTGCAATAGAAGCCTATACTAGTGAATAATCGATGGCTTCACCGATTCTGTTCTTTTTGAATTAATCTCTCCGAGCCCAATCTTGCAAGTTTGACGGCAACTTCGAAAAATGTTTCTCTCGAATCGAAATACGAAGTAACCCATCGAGAGTGTTAATATATGTATCTATAAAAATCACGTGTCGCCGTATACATTCCCTGTGTATGTTAACGCTAATCTCGGAAACCGTCTTTCGTCCCAATTACTGACATCTTGCAATTATACAGTCCAATTAAGATAAGAGCATGCCGTTTAATTAAAGAAATCGCTTAATTAAAACTTGAAATATTTAGATGAATTTTAAAGCACTTGAGTTCGCTGTCTGAAGAGCCGCTCAATACCCTAATTTGTTTCCAAAGGCACAAACTTAAATTTTATTTCAATTAGCTTAGTGAATATAAATCTAAATTTAACGCATGTTTTTATCTTAAACTTAGTTTAAGTGAAAGAAATCGCTGAAATTTTTCATATTCTCCCAGATGGTTGTAGCTGGTAAATGGAGTTTTCAGGGAACGAATTGGATCAATGCTTTAAACTTTAAAGAAGAACAGACAGTAATTTTTAGGCCGAATATAAAATAAATTTAATAGTATCAATAGCAAATTTTTATTTTAAATTGAAATAAAATTTTCACAATTGCTAGAAATATTTACCATATTGAGTAAACAAAGTATTTTTTCATATGAAATTAATTATGTTTTATAATTTTGTAAGTGGCTTTAGGCAAAATTTATTTTTTAAATAAAGCTTTCAAACCTAATTAAATAAAATATTTATTATTATTATTGTTATTATTATTATTAATATAAGGTGTTAGTTATTACATGTAAAAAGAATTTAAAATAAGACTATATTATATAGTTTCATAATTGGTGGTACTGTAAGTGGAATACATAAATATAAAGTGGACATTTTTAACAATTTGAACACCTTATAAGAAAAATATATACTCGTTTTCAAGACAGAGCGATTGATTATATGCTTTAATAAATGTCACTCTTTTTTTAATTTTTTATATATAATTTTAATAGAGGAAAAAAATAAAATAAAATAAAATATATGCAGAGAAGTTAAAAAACTACATTGTTTTTGTTTATATATATGTATTTAGTGTACATTCTGTAATTATGCATTAATAATTTTATATTAATATTATTTAATTTATAATTTAATTCTAATTGTATAGTGAAGAAAGGGCACAGTAATTAACTTGGTTTTCCTAATGTAATTAGAAAACTTGGTGGCATATACATATGTATGTATGTATGTATGTCTGTATAAATACTTTTTACATTCGTCTCTTTTCTTATATTCTTCAGAACTAGCAAAGGGAGGAAAAAGATGTGGTAGTCACAATAAGCTATTAAGAAGCAGAAAAACATGTAGAAAATAAAAGGAAACACCAAATTTCGTTGTGTTGTTTAGATTGATCGTCTTCTGTTTGTTTTGTTGAATAAAACAATTGTATTCAATGGGCTTGTGTTGTTTGGCTGTTTAGTTGGACTGGAGTAATTGTTGCAGCATTTTGTGCATTATTATTATTATTATTATTATTATTGTTGTTGTTGTTGTTGTTGTTGTTAATAATTGTATTATTGTTGTTATTATTTGCTGTCACATTGTTGTTGTTATTGTTGGTTACTGCAGTTGTTTGACTTGTTTGCTGTTGACGTTCTGGATTATCAAAATAATCCGAAGCGTTGCCACGACATATTGGACACGTGCGATTTGACTGTCAATAGAATGAATTTTATTAATTTGTTTAAATTATACAAACTAATATGAATATATTTGAGTACTTACCCTTAACCACTTATCAACGCATTTTGCATGGAATTCATGAGAACATGGTAAAACACGTAGTATTTGTCGTAATTCAAAATCACACATGCACACAACACAAGAAGTTTGATCACCTATAAGATTCCAAAAAACATAATTAAAAAACTAATTATGAAATTACAAACTAATTATTTACAAGCAGTCTTGACATGATAGCCCTGCTCTGTTATCCGAATTCCGGATTAATGTGTTTTTGTACGAATATTGCATTTTGACATACAAAACTCAAACAACTTTAGCAAAAGACAAGGTTTGTGGATCTCCTACATTTGTGATATATCTACTTATATTTTTTATGTAAGTAATGCGTATCAGAGAAAAGTATGTATATGATTTCTAGATGAAGGTTTCATACTTTTTTCGCGCTGTATTTTTATAATATTATTTAAACTTAAAAATTAAAATTTAACTATAAAATAACTTTTTGAGAAATAAAACTTGAATTGAAACAAAATTTGATCAGATTGAGATATCCCTATGAAATTTAAAGAAGTAAGAGTGCTATATTCGGCCGTGCCGAATCTTTTATTCCCTTCACCATGGTGATTTTATTTTTACAGACATAGGAACAAAATTTATTTAATAGACAAACGCATTAAAAATAAGAACTGCGCTTTTTTCCACTAATCGTAAACGGTGTATTTCGTAATCTGAAATGCCTAATTATGTAAAAATTTTATAATTTTTTTTTTTTTTTTAAATTTTATAAAAAATTTTTGTAAAAAATTTGATAGAAAATTTATTTTGAAAAAATTTTATAGATTTTTTTGATTAAATTTTATATATATTTTTTTGTAAACATTTTATAAAAATTTTTAGGAAAACTTTTTTTTAAATATTTTTTTGTAAAACTTTTTTGATTTTTTTGTTTTTAATTTTATAGAAATTTTTTTTTGCTAATTTTATCGAAAATATTTTTGTAAAAGTTTTATTCAAAATTTTGTGTAAAAATTTTATTTAAAATCTTTTGAAAATTTTTATAGAAAATCTTTGTAATTTGATTGAAAAGAGATTTATTGAACATTTTTTGTAAAAATTTTTTAGAAAATATTTTGGAATTTTTTTTTTAATATTTTAAAAATAAAATTTTTTTGATAAAAATTTTTTGAAAAAATTTGAATTATGTACTTAGAAAATTTTTGAAAATGTTTTGAGAGAGATAACGCAGACAAGTGAGCACATTTTTTAGATATTTTTAAAGACCGATGTTCCCAACTTTAGGGGTCTCACTACACTCAGACATCTGCTTTGCTTCCGTAAATTTTCATTAAGATATCTTTAGTGATTTTAAAGCTACCGCATTATTTTAAAATTAAAAAATGTTTAAACCATTGTGCGACGAATTTTTTGGTCTACACCGGTAGGTATGGGAAATCAGAGAATGACTACAACTGATTCTGTGTCAATACTTCGCCTGCTCTGACGAAGTAGGCAGCTCGTTAGCGAGCCTTAATAAGAAATGAGTGGCAAACTTTTCAAGCTGACGCTCACTTTATCCTCACCACTGTACTATCGGTTTTAAACTTTTGTTTTTACTAAATAATAACCTTTTAGGTAATTAAAGGCCAAAAATTTTAAATAGTTGTCTTTTAATTTAATTAGCACGTCATTAAAACGACTTCTTACCATTATGGGATTCCGGATTAAATTTATAACTCGGTAGTTGTTCAATTTCATTGCGAGCCAATCCCCTTGGTTTAGCTTCACCCAAGCGTTCTGCTAAACTTAACAAGGCTTCGTAGTTTTCAGTTTCATTGGAGTCAGAAGAGTTAAGCTCATGTTGATTGTATGGGGGCAATGGAAACATGGCCCTAAAATTGGAATATATACGTATTTCATTATAGAAAACAAAATTAAATTTGACTAAAGAAACACTTACAAGAAGTTTAGTAAAAATCCTGGATTTATAATACCAGTTGTTTGTATCTGCACTGGAGTAGCTTGATGTGGACCCAAAGCTTGTGGTGGCAAGACATGCCGGTGAGGACCATGTGGATGATTGGCTGGCCAGAAGCGGGTAATGCGGCGATGTGGAGGGAATGTACGTCTCTGTAATAAATAAATTTTATTTATTTGTTTTGTAATTTCAATATTTATTTTTTTTTTTGTAATTTCAATTACTTCAGTAGAGATAATAATTTGTTGTGGTGCAGCCGATAACTGCGAGACTTGAGCAGCAGCAGCAGCAGCTGCTGCTATGGAATGTGAATGATGGGCGGCTGCTGCAGCCGACATAGATGTCAAATGTATAGGAGTGGCTTGCAAATGAGGTACGGTAGCCACACCTTGGGCATGGTGATGATGATGACCGCCTGCTGGATCTATTGACAAACTGGCAACGGCTGCTGCAGCTGCATCCGAACGCTGTTGTTGTGTTAAATGTGTAGTGTTTTGGTAATTAGCTGCGGCTACTGTAGCAGCAGCTACTAAGGCGGCTGCTTGTTGTGACTGATGTTGTTGTTGGGCTGCTGCTGCTGCTGTGGCTGCAGCCAAATGTTGGGGAGATTGAGCGTGAGCGACCTGTAGGGGTGTGCTGGTGGGCCCTGTGAAGCCTGTGGCATTTGAGGCAAACTGGGCATGGGGATGTGAATTACAGGCGGCTTGAGCAGTAAAGGGTTGAGTGTATATACTGTGTAAATGACAAGGAGCTATACGAGGTTGTGGTGGCTGAGCAGGATACGTGCATATTGAAGCCCATATGGGTTCAGCGTGACGTAGCGACAAACTAACGGGTACTTGATTTATATCAACCATAAGAGGCGGTGGCGGAGGTGGTAAAGTTGTTGGACTTTGTGCTTGTTGATGATGGGCGGGAGGCGGAGTATGTATGAGCGCTACTGAGGCTCCAGCATTGGAACTAGCCGCTACTGTAGCCAATTCCCAAGAAGTAGGGCGATGTTGAGCTGACTGTTGCTGCTGCTGTTGTTGCAAAAAATGTTGATTTGCATGATTAGTCTGTTGTTGTTGTTGTTGCTGGTGTTGCTGTAATTGTTGAATATTGTGTTGTTGGTGGGGATGATGATAACCATTGTTGAAATAATTTGGATTTTGCGCAACAGAACTGGTGTCCCTGAGGCGTGGTCGTCTTATAGGGGGGCTTCCCTGTTGTAACTAGGATTACAAAATTTTATCGCTTCAATTACGTTTTTAATAATTATCTTTTACTTACCAAAATTCGCGGTGAACGTCTCTGCTCCCATATTGCTGGTGGCGATTGACTGGGCATGCGTCCAGATATACGTCTACGTTTCCTCGAAGGACTATCCGATTTCAACACATTCGCACCGTTCATAGAGCTACTAGAACCCGATATACCACCTGAGCCTGATCCTGAGGGTCCATCTATTAGAGACGACGCACTGGCTAAAGCGGAAGCAGACGTTGATGGTCCATTATTAAATTGATTTCCATGGTTGTGATAATATTGCGAACGATTGTATAAATTGTTATTGCTACCGCCACCATTACGATTATTGATATTGTTGTTCCCCATCGAAAAATTGGAATTCCCCTCATTATTATCCGAATTACGGGAACCACTGCTGCCCGTCATATAATTATCTATGTGCTGTAAATTAAAATAAAATAAACTGTTTTATTTCTAATGTTTCAATTGCTTAAACAATTTCATTATTGAATAATCGAATTTTGCTTTGCTTATTAGTTCTTCTCCTTTTTTAATTAATTTTAAATTATTAAATTAATTATTTATAGCCAACATAAATAATTGGTGAGGAATTCATAAAAAAAATTTGATTTAGAAAAGGTTTATAAAATAAATTTTCGTACAAAACTTGTTCAGTAATACTTTAAGCAAATAGACGTCAGCGGCTATACCGCTACTTGACTACCAATGGCGCGGCTACAATCGTCGCCGTGTAGTTAACTACTTAATTATATTGAAGACGAAAGCTTCAGCAAACTCTGAACTTTGAAGAACTAACCCTACCTATGAAAAATTAAATTTTTTTAAGTTTTCCCATACTTTTGTTTAGCAAATGCAACTTTTATAATCAGAAAATGTGCAAAAACCTAAACTTGAACCCTGAAGATTCTAAAATGCCATTTTTCGCCCCTCCCCCTTTTGTGGGCGGTGAAATAAAATATTATTTGCAAAAATAATGTAAGTATTTAAAAGAAATGGTTTAAATACGTCTTAATACCATAAAAATAATTTTTTTACTTTTTCTCGATAGGGAGAGGTATACCTTCAATCACACCTCCCGAAACGTCAATGTGAATTTTTTTAAAAAATTGTTTTTTCCTAATTTCCAAAACAATATTAATTTTTAAGCTTTTATGTCGAAGAGAAGAACATTAATAAAACAGCTTTTTGTAATTTATTACTTTATTTATCTGAGAATAATTAACTTATTCGTAACTAGCTGTGACCGCCGCTTCGTCAGCGTCCTTATTTTGCTTTGAAAGTAATCCACTTTAAAACTTTTACTTTTATAGTACTTCAAGATATGGTTTATGTATTTTTTTTTATATAAAGGAACCTTATAAAAATATAAAATTTGTATAAAATTTCAAAATTATTGTAAAGTAGTATTTTGCATTACCCGCTGGCAAAAAGTTACTACCAAGTTTGCAGTACCAATGAATCGGTAAATTTGCGTACTTTCACTACTTGTTCTCTCTCTTTGTTGAAATGTTTCTACGGGAAAAAGATATCCTATATTTGAAGCTCGATACTAAGGTACCTCTCCATAAAATTTTATTATAATTCAGACAGACAAGCAGAAAATCAGTTTTATTATATGTATAGATAATAAATAATTTACACTAGTAACAATAAATTTTATTTAAAATAATAACAATTAATTTATTTAAAACAACTTAGAAACCAACAACATTATATGACCGACAAAAAGTTTTCTTACTCGTATCTACCCATGCAAGATGAGCAAAAACAGAAAAAAGGTGAAATTTGGAAAAAAATCGAAAAAGAAGCGCCAAAACCGCAACGTTTTTTCTACAAAAACATTAACAAAAAAATCCTTTTTTTAATTTCCAAAGAAATTGTTTATCATAAAAATTTTAAATAAAATTTTTCTAAAAATTAATATAAGTATGTAGCTGTTAATATAGCCTTACACAGAAAAAAAATCAACACAAAATCTTTATTCGTTTAGCCACAAAAAATATGTTACAAACCTCTCAAAATCGCATAAAGCCAATAAAAACGTATCCGATTTACTCAACTTTCCTCAACAGTGTCCCAAAACAACAAATCTCAAGCAAAAGCCTTGAGAATTCACTATACGCTGCATTTGTTGTCTGTCAAGCTGGGTACTAAAATTTTTACATTTCTCAAAATGTCTGGCTAGATTGGCAAAATACCCCTCTATGCGATGCTCATTGTCGCTTACAGCACGATAACCGTTATGGCTGTAGCTATGATGTCGTCAAAATAATCGTCATCATATAAACGTGTGTATTTTATTTTTGACAGGTTGTGTTGATGTGTTAAACGCACAATCCTTTTATAAACCAAAAATATTTTGTTATGAATATGACCGACTTTTCATTTACAAGAAGGATCTTCGATTTAAGCCTGTTCAGTAGTGCGATTCAATATTTAATTTTAACGATTCTTGACTCGTTAAAAAAATTTAACAACAAAAAGAAAGACTGCTATTCAGAAATGCTTTTTAATAGCATTTGATGTTGTTATAAATCAGCTGTTTTTCTTAACAAGTCGAGTATTGTTAATTTAACAGCAACTATTTTTGTGTCGTTTACTTTATCAAAATATTAAAAGATAAAGTCTGCCATTATATGTATAATGTAAAGTATTCTAACCCCTATATTTATAAAAAAGAAAATATTTTTGAAATTTATTTTACAACTAATTTTTCATACAAAAGTTATTTTAAAATACATTTCAAATAAGTTTAATTTTTTATAAATATGGGGGTAAATAATTAATATTTAAAATTAAAAAACATACATATATATTTTAACTACCTTATAAAAATGAATTTAAACAATTTTTTGGAAATAAAATTAAAAAAGAACAAAAAATGAAGCACTTTTGTGGAAAGTTTTGTATATTTTGTTTATTATTTTTCATTCCTCTTTGTTCTTTTCGCTATTTTCCATTTTGTTTAGCAGCATTGCCATTTATTTTTGTTAGTATTTTTCATTAGTTAACCATAGGTTAGTGAATCGCAAATGCGTTAGTGCAAGCAAAAAACATATTGATATATTTAAGAAGTGTTAGATCGTTAAAAGTTAGTGAATTGCACTACAGGTCGCTCACGAATATTGACAGAGTTCGTGAAAAAATTGACCCCAATGTATTTCACACTATCTTATTTACAACATAGAAGATTGAAATCACTCATGAGTCAAAGCCCGGAGACCATGAGTATTTATCGCATGGACGAGTCAACAAGCAGTCGGTTTCTAACACAAAACTTCAGTGCTGCGATAAATTTTTTTGCTCAACGGATTTGTAAAAAAGAATAATTGCAGTTTTTATTGATTGCAAAATCCTAGACAGATTTAATCTTTTAATTCTGAATGTTTCAAAAGATCTAAATCAAAATCAACGGAAAAAATCCTGCATGATGATTAAAATTTCTTATTTATTTAATTTAATTTAATTTAAAATATCATAAAGATCAAAAAGTTAGAAGCCTAAAAAGCTTATATTTCCAGGGTAAACGCCACGAAAAATATATATAAAAGTTGCAGTTTTATTTGCACCAAATTACGACTTTTGATTTAAGTTATTATTCGCCTCATCTAGGGTCTGTAGCCAATCTACTCTTTTGTATAGCAACTCAAAACTCCAAAATTCATACAAAAAAATTTTGGCTCAACTTTCAACGCCTCCAACAGGATCTGCAGTCTGACCTAAACCTTCGTGTGGGCAGTCAGAATTCCCAAATTCAGCATCTATATAAATATTTGAGTTTTGTATGGATCTCCACCAATATACGACATTTGATTTATAATTTATGAAAATTTTAGTGTTGAATGGTGCTCCACCAGTATACGATTCTAATTAAAATTCTTCCTTTTTTAGGTTATGGAAGAAAATAAAGAAAATTCACATGGTTGATTAAAGCAACAACTTATAGCTATACCGCAAAACAGCAGAAGGCTGAGGAAGAAGAACGAGAAAGAAGAACGGCCTAGCCTGACTCCTCTTAAGCGATAATAACAAAGACGCGCGCGCTTTGCTTATCTACCCTAAGAAACTTTACAACTGACTGACTGATTAAAATTAAATTTTTTACAAAAAAAAATTATGTAAAAATAACCCAAAAATAACAGTGCATTACAGTAAAGCGAATAACTATTAATCGTTTATCCAACTAAAAGTTAATAGTTAATCGGTGGAGTACCCTCATATAAAATAGATATTTTTGTTTTAAATTAAAATTTCACCAAACTCACCAAATTGCTAACACTGTTGGTATGACCATTTCGATCACATAGTCCTGAGTTTGAGGCGTTATTGTTGCTGTTGATGTTGCTGTTATTATTGTTGTTGTTATTACCATTATAATTTCGATTGCTATTATAACGATCGCTAAACTGATGAAATTCACCACTGCGATGTGTCATCAGCATATTATTGTTGTTGTTATTTATATTTCCACGCCGAAAATTATTAAATTCATTGCTGGCATGTAAATTTATACCCCTACGACCACCGTAATAATTTGGACCATGAAAATATTGTTGCTGTTGCTGCTGTTGTTGTTGCTGCTGCATTGACTGGGAACTAGAGCTGCCAGGCAGTTGTTGCTGATGGTTATTGCTGTTGCTGCTTTTGTTAAGAACACAATCATTATCATTAACAACAGCCAATTGAAATTGTTGCGAATGGTGTGGTGGTGAGTTTGTTATTGGGAGAGCAATTGTTGAGGTGGTGGATGTGGTAGATGATTTAGTATTCGTTGTCGTTGTAGGTTTGTTAGATTTCGATTTGGTTTTTACATTTTCAAAATTTGTTCGGTTTTTGGAGGCATTGGATTGAGTGTCGTCATTGTTTTCAACGTCGATGTGAAGTGTTGCAGAAGACATCAATGGTGTTGTTGTTGTTGTGGTTTTCGGTGGTGGCAAGGAAGACATTGTTGTATTGCATTGTGGTAATTGTTGGCGAGATCGTTGGTGTTGTTGTTGTTGATGATGGAAATGGTGATTACGTTGGTGTTGGTGTTGGCATTGTTGAGATCGTTGTTGTGCATGTTGAGGAATCATGTCATTACAAGAATTTACATTCACATCATCAGTACAGTTACTATTTGTTGTATGTAAGTTTGAGATTGTTGTTAAATTTGTTAGCGGAAAGAGGGATTGGTGATTAGTTGGTGGTGAAAGGTGTTGTGACGTTTGGTTATGATGGAGGGTATGAAATTTATGTTGGTGAGGATAATGTTGATGATTTTTATGTTTATGTTTGTGTTGGTGTAAGTAATTGTTTTCTGATTGATTTTTAGAGTTTTCAATATGCTGATGGAGATGACAATTATTTTGGAAAGAGGAAGTGGAAATATTTGTTTGTTGTTGTGCACAAGGACTATTGCTACTTTTACAAGTGTTAGAATAAGAATTGCTACTTTGTTGTTGATGTTGATGTTGTTGGCAGGAATTTGCTTGGGTCTGGGAATTTGATAGAATATTTTGAATGTTTGTTTGACTTAGATGGGGGGAGGACATTGTGAGATGATTTGTGTTTGTATTTTTTTCGCTATTCGGCGGGGAAATACTTCTTAAAGTTAAACGCACATCAGGAGGAGAAGATAAAAAGTTAGACACTTTCAAACTACTTGACTTACTTGCACTGGCAACAGAACTAAAAGATGTGGATTTAAAAGTGGTCTTATTGGACAAGTTACTTAAAGGTAAAAGAGTCGATGGTTGTGTGTGGGATATAAGCCGATCAAAGCAATTGTTGAATGAAACCAACGAAGAACCTGATAAAGAATAATACTGATTCTGTTGCTGCAAATCTATTTGAGATCGGTTAGGGCTTTCAACGCCACTATTATTGTTAACATTAGTGCTATCAGTGCTTAGAAAATTATTTGGATGATTTTGATATTTATGGTGATAGTTATTATTATTGTTATGGTAGTGGTGACAGTGATGATGTTGGTGATCTTTAACATGATTTAAATGGGAATTATTATTGTCGTTAAGGTAATTGTAGTGATAATTTTTGCTACTAGTAGAACAACTTCCATTATTACTTGTCTGTACATCGCTGGTAGTTTGAATTAAATACATTTATATAAATTGGGATTTTAAATTAGATTTAATTATTTTTTTTTGTGGGTTTTTTTAATTTTAATTTTATTAATGCAGAGTGGTAAAGTGGGTGGTAGTAGTAGTTTTGTAGTTAAGTTCGAAAAAATGTATAAAAACAAACACAACCCAATAATAGTTATTTTTATTATAATTATTTATGCATTAACATTTACAGTTATACATATAAGTTGTATATATACGCATGTAGAAATATATGTATATTTTTAATTTTGTTTTTGCCACACATACATATAGAATAAATATTTTTTTTTTGTTTGTTAATTTTTTTGTTTTTTTTTTTTGTTTAATAAATATATGAAGAAGAAAGAAAAAACGAAAAAAGAAAATAATATATAATATAAATGCCAAAATGCAATATTAAAATTAGTTAAAAATATTAAATTAATTAATACGTTTATATATAATTTATTATTTATACACACATACAATTAAACGGGTACGATTATGAATACAATTTACTTTGTGTTTTTTTTTATTATTGTTTCTAATACCATTTCCATATTTTACTTAATAACATCGAAATTATATTTAATTTAATTTAAGTATAAAGCACACTACGAATAAAAACTTAAGATTTGAACTTAAAAAAGTTAAAGATTACAAAACCATTCGTAATGCCTGAAATTATTGTTAGCAAAGCAAAAACGGCTTGGTCTAGTAAAACTATTATTTATAAGGATTATTAAAAAGTTCAAACAGCTTAACAAGAACCATTCAAGCTAAAAATTTCTTCTGACAAAAACAAAAACTTGGAATATTTTGGAGAATCGATAGTTAAAAAAAATCCAGTTCCCTTATAAGAGTGTGGATACTTACAAAATTCATAAAATTTTAAAATTTATATTTAATTGAAGCAAAAATATTACACCAGTATCGTTTGAAAAAATTTTTAGACATAAAAGGTGGGGCATCTTATGTTTAAAATTTGAACTATAGATTATTTGGAAGGCTACAACGAAATTCTCGAAATGACAAAAACTAGTTTTATGTTTGACAATAACAATATGGCAAAGCTTTACACCCTTCTACATTACCCCTCATCTCCCTTCTTCATTAACATGCCTTAACAAATGTTAAACTACATATAAAAAAACATTATTATTAATACTGGTTTTTATACTTTTGTAAAAACATGTTAAAGACTAATGTTCACGGGGATTTAAATGATTAACACTAACATCATGTTAGTGTAGACTGCCCATGTTAATGTTTTTTTTTTCACGTCTTAACATGGTTGACAAAACATTTGTTACAAAAGCTGTTTTATAACACGACAATATTGATGTTGATATATTTTAGTTTGACAGTTTCGTTGCTCAACCTTACTACTACTATCTGCTGTGCAATAAGCACTCAATCAATACTGTTGGAAAACAGAAAAAAAACAGAAATAAACACTTATTCGCCACTTATATAAACATGCACTAAATAATTCCGTTGCTCTGCCGGCGATATGTTTATGTTTTCTTCAAATTGATGGATCGTGAAGATGGGGTATTTGTTTTAACAAAAAACCTACTTCCAAAGTGGTAAGTTAGTTGTCTACAATAAAAAATAACTGTAATAAAACATAAATTCACCACTTTACACTATAAATGAAGTTGGATAGTTAGTCCCCTTTTACAATAGACAGAAACAGGGCAGACATTTTTTGAATTCTCTTTTGCTCTGTCTTAAAGCTTTTACAATCGGACATAAACAAGACAGACAGCAAGTAGACGCCGACCCCTTGCATATAAATCTCATCTGTCTACCCTGTTTCTGTCAAATTGTGAAAGGGGACTTAAAGAATTAATTCGCCAAAAAACTAAGACAGTACAAAGAGTTACCAGCTTACTCTTTTTTGGAATGTAGATTCTATTATCTATGTTGGTTACTGTAAAAAGTCGAATATTATTCATTTATTTATTTTTTATTTATTATTTATTTATTTATTTGGATTTTAAGTAATGGCTCGGAAGTAAAATATTCGAGCCGAATGAGAATGAGTCGCAAATCGTGGTTCACTTCGGGAATGTTTTAACGCAATATTCTGTAACGTGATGAGGATTATTTTAGTCTCAATGAGCATGTCAATAAAATATAAATTGCCACATTTGTAGTTTAGGAAATCGGAGAGGCACCGTTACATCCACAACAAAATCTCTGTTTGGTGCGGTTTTAAGGGCCAGCTAGAATAGCAAGCGGTATAAAACTATGAATATCAATTATATGGGACCTCAATTGTATGAGGTTTTAATTAAAAATTAAAGATTGGAACTTTTGAACTATTGATATACACCGTTATACTTTTTCCTGTGGGGATATGTAAAGTCTAAAGTTTATGCGGACAAACCTGCTTCGATTTAGACATCATGCGTGTCATTCGCCAGTTACCAGTAGAAATGCTCGAACGAATCATCGAAAATTGGACTCAACGGATGGACCATTTGCGACGTAGCAACGGCCAACATTTGATAGACATAATCTTCAAAAAATAAATGCCAAAAAATGTTCCTTCAAATGATAATAAAAATTCTCCATTAAATTTGAATTTTCTGTGTTTTTTTCTTTAAAAAAGTAGGGAACCTCGAAATGGATCACCCCTTATATTCACCAATAATGGATCAATGTTGCAGGATTCCATAGCATATTTTTCCAAACTGTGCCTGACAGACTAGTGTTCTTAATTTTGATGCCACATTTTTTTGGTCTTCGTAAAGTTGATTTCAACCCGATTACGGACAGAAGAACATAAACGGAATGACAAACATACCTTTATCTATTCTGTTTAATATACATACATATGTGTTCAAATCAGAGTTGTACACTTACAAAAAAAAATAACATCCTGTGCAACAAGTTTATGGAAAGTATATTTTGTTAATGTCTGTCTTTACACAAAATTTTATATAAGTACTTACTCACTAATATTATATTATTTTATTAAAACATTTATGTTATTTGCAAATAGTTAAAAAAAGGATTTAAAAAAAGGCGTAGTGTGCAAAAATTTTCAATACAAAACAAAAGAAAACTGAGCCAAACTGATCACATTTCTAAAATACATGAAGCTAAAATATTATTTTATTATTTAAAAAATATATATAATAAATTACGTGATCAATATATATAAACACAAATACAACAATTCAAAATAGAAACAGTTCTTATTTTTTATTTTTAATTCTCGGTACAATGAAATGTATAAGTGGAAATTCTAATCGTGTACGGGTATTTAAAAGTGAAATATTATTTTTAATAAACAATAACATACAAGGCGAATTCATACTAGGTGTTTGTACAACAAAGAAAAAAATGTCTGTACCAATTAAAGGTTTAAATAATTTTTAAATAAAGTAAATTAATTTTTTATTTGATTCAAATATATATTTGTTTAAAATAAAACAAATAAATTTCACAATTAAAAAAATAATTGAATTAATTAATTATTTAATTAGGTTTTAATTTGAAACCAATTAAAACCTTTAATTGGTGAAAATATTTTTGCTGTGTAGCGAATTCATGTATGTGTCAAAATCCATATATAAATACTTATAATTTTATATAAATATTTTATATGTAATTTTATATATAATTTTATATGTAATTTTATATATAATTATATAATTTTATATGTAATTTTATATATAATTTTATATATAATTTTATATTTAATTTTATATGTAATTATATATATAATTTTATATATAATTTTATATGTAATTTTATATATAATTTTATATGTAATTTTATATACAATTTTATATATAATTTTATATGTAATTTTATATATAATTTTATATGTAATTTTATATATAATTTTATATATAATTTTATATGTAATTTTATATATAATTTTATATATAATTTTATATGTAATTTTATATATAATTTTATATAATTTTATATATAATTTTATATGTAATTTTATATATAATTTTATATATTTTTTAATATATAATTTTATATATAATAATTTTTTATATTTAAAATTATTTTCAAATTTTTTTTATAAGGATTTCGATATGGATTTTAAACATATGGTGATCTTTTTCGCCACTGCAATCACCTGTTACAATTTCGCCTCGAAAAACAAACAAAATATTTGACAAATTGTAAAGCGAGCAATTATGTATATATTAAAGATTAAATTACCGAATTAAATATTTCACTTTTAAGTCATTTGTATTTTTTTTTTTTTTTTTTAATTGTATGTATGTTTGTATTTGTACTTAATTTTTTTTTTAATTACAACTAAAAATTATACATTACTAATATAAAAATTTTATTTCAAATATAAAATCTACTTATATCTGGGTAAAGAGAAAATTTTGTAAAGATGTATGATTTTTTTATTGATCACAAATTTTTTAAAATTCGAACAAGTTAAAAAGGCGTTTTGTATTGAGCAGTTAAATAAAATTAAAAAATAAAACAAAAACAAATGTGGAATTAATGGGAGCACTAATATGTATGACTTTACTAAAAATATTTACTCAAATATTGAGAAAAACGGAACCCGAGATTCCAAATCTCGGGATTTAAGTAATTATATGAAAAGTATTATAAAACCCTTTACAAAAGATAGAGAGAGTAAATATGGGTTTGTCGTTCCGTTTGTAAATTCTTTAATATTCATTTGTGTCCCCATAAAATACATGTTATGAAACTATATAGATAGGGAGGATATCGTGTTTGGGTTGATATCGAAATTGTACTATAAAATGATTTTATTCATATTTCATGCAGATGATATCTTGAAGTCAAGCTTTAGTTCGGTTTTATTATATATAAGAAAGAATATTTTCTTAAATACAAATTAGGTTATTTAATTAAAGTTAAACACACAATTAATATATTACACTGGGCGACAAAAAATGTGTAAGTTTTCTGCGTCATAGTTTTTTTTCTTTTTTTGAATAAATTAAGATAAACCTGAAGTTTTTTGCCTGTCTGCAGAAAACTGGAAAAAAATTTATATTCGTAAGTCTGTAATACAATTTGAATGAAGATCAAAATTAAAAATTTAACTTTTATGCAGAGAACATCACATATATCTCAAAAGATTCCAAAAACCGCCGGCAAAATAATTATTTCTCGCCATGTGAAATACATACATATATTTTTTTTATAAATATAGTTTTTAGAAAAATTCCGAAACATTATTTACTTGGGAATAACTCCAAACCGTCGCAGGGTCCCGGGATTAAGTTTTATTTTTAATTTAAAATACCGAAAAAGCTAGTCTCAATTGGCAATCCTAGTACCAACACACACATATGTACATATGTATATAAAATATAATTTCACATTTTTTATTATGTATGTATTTTCTTCTCATATTTCATCTTTTAAAATAAAAACAAAAACTAAAATTGTATCTGATTTAAATCTTCATATATGTATGTATGTAATTATAATGTATACCCAATTAATTAAAAAATATACATATGTAATTCTTTTCATATTAATTTCCATGATTATATACTTATTTATAATAATCATTCCCTTTAAATTAGTCAAATAATGTATGTAGTTCATGGTTAATTGATTTTAGTACTAATGTACTCGTATGTATATTGTATTGTAAATTGTATTGTATAAAGCTTAATTCTTTAATAAAACAATCAGGCAGCATTTTAAAGTGCAAACAAACAGACACACAATGGAAAAAGACATTGTGTTAAAAATATGTGGCAATATTAAATACTATTTATGAAAAGAAATTTACATACATACATTTATAATCATATAAAACGAAGGGATACTCACAGTTTATTTTACGTTTACCACAACATACAATTTTAGAAGCGTGTATTTAAGCGAAAAACTGTGACATGTAAACTTATGTTTCAACATATTCTCTTGATACTTTTCATCAAGCGTTTTTACGACTTTTTTAAGCCCTCGTCAACGTAAGATTTTAGAAAGTCCTTAAAATATACATCCGTGGCAGATATGACTTCCTCATTCAAATTAAAATCTCTGAACAATTTGTTAAATTTAGAAAATGGAAAAAATAACCGGTTCTAAATAAGGTGAATGCCCTAGTGACTTCTATCTCAACTGTGTTTCTATTCTATCATATAAAATTATTTTAGTCATTATATTTTTTAATCATATTTACTTTAAAAGTATTCCTTTTTAATTTGTATTTCCTCATACTGTACGAAATGAATCGTATCAAAAATGGTTTATACTTTGCGGTTTCATACGTTATCAGCACGGCAAAAACTACAACAAAACAACAACTTTGACATTCTACCAGCAGATATAAAACAATGTATTTTAAACAAGACATTAACAAATAAAGGACACCAAAACATAATCAGCTGGGCAATTGTTCATACCTGGTATGAATTCGCCTTGGATGTTTTTGGCATATCAGCTGTTTGTGTAACATGTTAAGGGTGGTGTAGACGGTTCGACTTTACGTACGTAAATTCCAAGAAAAAATATTATAAAATTTGATCCGATTCATTACATATTATGTTCAAACGATAACATTCTTGCTCTTTTACACAACCGCTTTTTACTGTTAAACTTTTTCAGTATGGTCTATAACAAGGTGAATTCATACCAGGTGGAGGCGATATCCCAGCTGATTAATTTTTGCTCTCCGTTTTTTACTAATGTCATGTCAAAAATACATTGTTTTATATCTGCTAAGAGAATGTAAAAGTTGTTGAATCGAATTACAAACGAACAACGCAAATTTATGCTCATTTTTAGTTGAATGGGTACGTGAACAAGCAAAATTGTCGTATTTGGTGTGAAGAGACGCCAGAAGAATAGCAATAACTGCAAATGCATCCCGAAAAATGCACTGTTTGGTGTGATTATAGGCCGGTGGCATCATTGGACCGTCAGCTGGACTTGGCTGACATGTGGTTTTATCAAGAAGGAGCCACATGAACAGTTTATTTTTCGCGGGGCCGCCTAGATCGTGCGATTTAACGCTTTCAGATTATTTTTAGCGGGCTGTAAGGCTATATGACAAGCCCGTAACGAAGAATTTGTTAGTGAGATACCGGCCGATACGTTGGAGAGAGTATGCCATAATTTGACCCAACGTATAAACCATTTGAGGCATTTGCTTTCAACAATTACATAAAATCATCTTTAAACATTGAATAATATAGATCGTTCGACTCAAATAAAGATTTCATACATTTCTCTAGATTTTATGTGTTTTTTTTTTGAATCGAATCCAATAACTCTTAAAAAATCACAAAATCACACAATCAAATCTTACTACAAATTACCTGCAGAAGTACTGAAAGTTAAAGACAACATTTTTAACATTATGCCAAGTACTGTTTCCTATTATAATTTTTATGGTTACTCCTTAGCTTTGTCCTTCTGAGAAGATATTAAAAATGTAAAAAATCCTTTTTCGCTGAATGTCCTGATAATTTAATGATAAAATGTGAGTATCCCAAATGTTTATATTATGTATGTTATCAGGAACAACTACAGATTAGAAAAGTGTTGTTATTTACTAAAGTATTGTTGTTGTTGTTATTTTGCCAAATTTTATTTTAATGAATATTTGTTATGACAAATAAAAAAGCGGACAATAGAAACAACCTCTGCAAAGAAACTTTTACTATTATGTACACATTTTAATAAATATTATTATTTAGAACCCAAACATGTCAATATGAGAGTAAATATAATTCCAATTTCTATTAAAACAAGCATACACAAATTAGGCTCCTCAAAAAATGTTTAAATACAAATTATAAGAAGAAAAAAATATAAGGAAATAAAGGACAATAACACAAATTTGTATTAAAACGAATTATTTGTAATTGACAAAAAATATAAAAGTGTTGTAGCTGTTCTTTTAAAAAGGCTTCAATTTGACATTTCACCAAACCTTCTCCAAGAGAGAAACTTGTTTGCAAGTTTCGGAACTGATTTGCTGTTTTATGTTTTGTTTTAATTGTTTCATATTAAACGTAGATTTCAAAACAATACAACTTATACAACTTTTTTTATTTTTAACTGAAAAACAAATTTTAACTTAAAAAAAATATGCAAGAAAAGCACAGTATCAAATGAAGAACGCTAACGGTTTATGTGATTTTTTATTTATTTATTTGTATAATAACTGCGAAAGTAAAGCCAAGTTTTTTTTGGTAAAAAATACTGAGATCAAAATGGGAAACCATATTCTGATTTGGTACAATACATTTATAGTGATACACCAAGCAAGATTTTAGTTCTCATTTTGCTCTCAGTACTTTTCATTGCCGAAATATTTGGATAGAAACTTGGTCCTATTCACACATTTATATTTTTTGCGGATCTTACTCGTTTTTTTTATCTACATTTTTTTTGTCATTACAATATGCGGTCCGTTGTGCCAGCGATAGGTGAGCTACCCCAGCTTAGATGTTCGGTTTAGTTACTCACCGAAACCTAATTGTATAACAAATTTAATCTTTCTAACTTAACTGCAAGCTCATCTAATGGGTGTGCTCATCCGCTCATGACCAAGTGGTCATACTCGAACACAAACTAGCTTACTGAAAACATGCCAACCTCTGTTCGTATCATAAACGCAATAAGATGACCGAGTAAAACGAACTTTCTATACTAGTGAGCGCCGTGTTTACTCGTCTAATGATCGAAACACTCAGTGTGTTTTGCGTTGTAGTTGTGTACAACTTTTGGGTAAGGCGTAGTGCGTTGTGCTTGCTCTAGTGAACTAGCGAACCAAACCATAAAACTGCTTGAGTTCGCCCAAGTTCATTGTTATTATGTTTAATATTTACTCATACTTATTCAAACTTGCTTATGGAAACCGTGCAATCTCGGCGCATTTAGCTCGATGGTCTTCGGTGTTTATTGTTGTCCACTCATCGTTACTTGTGTGCATTGAGCAGACACGAATTCCATTAAATATTATAACAAGCGTCTTATGAGCTTCTTTTTTTTTTTTTGTTTTCATGCAGTGCTTTATCTATATAATTAATAGGCAAACCCGTTTTTTGTAATCCCTTTTACGTCCGTAATACTGCACCGATTTTGGAAAGCCTTATATGGTCTTTAAAGCTTTTTCTACACAGATGTGCACAATCTTAATTTTATTTAAATCGGTTCAGTACTTTAGGAGTAATGCGACTATAAAGTTCTTACTTACACCAATAAACAAATTCATATGTATGTACATGGTGGTCTCTTAGCTGCAAGTCGAAAGCACAAGTAAATTTTAAGAGAAACACATGTTTAAGTATGGCCATACTTTTTCTTCCAAGTGCTTATTTTATTAAAAAGGGGCAGCGGAGCGCACCAATAATATCTAGTTTCTAGTAATAGTTGCACTGCCAGCGCTGAACCTATTGACTAGCGCGCTACCCTAGATACAAGTTTAAATTTTTACATTTTTTTAGATACTAAGCTATACCTAACTCGATTTTGACTGCCTACCTACAGTGAAGTGCCCCCTAATAGTGATGAGTCAGTGAGTGAGTATATACTAAATTATACACCTTCATATCAGCCTTCACCGTAACATCTGCAAACTTCACGTACGGTACGTGTCTTTGTATTTTACATTTCATAATTTTGAAGAAAAGGGAAAGAAAGTTATGAGGAGGTCTAAAACAGGGCCAAAGGGTTCATAATATACACACTGTGTGCGTAGGCCAGAAGTTGTCATGGCACACTACCTATATGCTCTTTAAAATTATTCACACAGGATAACCCATCGGGAAAAGTTAATCAATAAGAATTGATTACATAGCTTGCATATTATATTGTTTTCAGAATTCATTATTATTTATATAGAACATTACTTGTAATGCCTTGAGTAAGGTATGCATTTATAACTTATTAAATCACCAATTCCTCGATACAAATTAAATAATATTATCACTAGCTGCGCCCGCCACTACCTTTCTCTATATCTTCCTCTCCTTCTTACCTTCCTTTTACTACAATTCTTATTGCAATCAATAGTAAAATGACTTCCTTTATGAAAAAAGTTTACTTTAATTACTTTACTTTAATTTAAAACTAGGCAACATTTAATAAAAAGAAAAATTATAATGTTTAGAAGAAAACCTTATCAACATGCTCTATATTGAAAGCGTTCGAACAAAAGAAAATTGACACAAAAAGTGAAATAACACAATAATTGAATGTTGCACTCTAAACGTAAATAAAACATATCGCTCCTTTAATCAAAAAAAAAATTTAAAAATTTCAAGTTATTGAGAAAATAGTTCCTGTATATCTTTTAAAGCTTTCAGAGAGATTTTCAGAATTATAGTATTCCTTGTGGCAAAGGGGTGGTTTAGACGATACGACTTTACGTACGTAAATTCCAAAAGAAAATAATATCAAAATGCATCCGTGTTTGAGAAATGAGAGTAACGATCTTACGACTGATTTTCTTTGCGTTTACACCATTAGTGTAAAGTACAGGTTTTTTCACTGTGTCCCATTTCACACTTGCAATTTTTGTTTCTACAACACATGTTTTTGTTGTTGGAAGAGAAAAGACGAATGGCAGCGGGTACGTGTCTCATGTACTCTCCTGTTGTTATCTATTGTTGTTGTTGTTGTTAGTTCTTTTCGACATGATGATGACTGTATAAAAGTATACACTCGTCAGAAACACAAGTTTTAAAGTATGGCCATAAATGCAACTTAAACAAACATGTTTTAAAACCAAAAATTTTGAATGTAGAACTGGACTGTTTACAAAAATATCAGTGATGCCAGTTAAGTTTTGCACTAAATCCAGCTGTTTTTGGGTCTTTTTGACACGATTTGCCTTTGAAAAAATTTGCGATTGTTTTTTTAATTTTAAAAAAATAAATAGTCCCATACGAATGTCTAATTTTCATCCGTATTTTCATCCAATGTCTCACGGACTCATTGCATATGTATATGTTTAGAGGATACTATTCGTGCCCTTTTACACAAAAATTTGGCATGTCGTACGACTTCTGTGACCATATAAACAGACCTTAAATTCAATAGCATTTTTCAAAGTTTGACCTTTTTAGGGTTCCATACCCAAGGGTGAAAACGTACCCCTATTTATACCGCTACAGTATATTTAATTGTCGGGAAATGTAACTGTCCATAACTATCCTCTCTGTTTCCCTTTATTAGTTATTATTATTTTATTAAGGAGGCTACAACACATGGTAAATAAAAATGTTCACCTATATGGGCATATTTTTTTAACCATAATAGACAAAACAGTAAAATTTACATAGAGTGTGTATTGCTACGCTTACTATAACAGCAAGTATAAATAAATCAGTAAAGTGCGAGTTAGACTCACACAAGTAGGGCTCCGTATTATGTTTAGTACAACGTTAAAAATTCAAGTTGTTATTTTTTTCATATCTTATGAATCACCCTTTATTTTTAAAATTAAAGTCATAATCGCGAAAATTGCATCACTGTTGGAATAGCCTTTAAATTTTAGTACTTCTTGTTATAGCGACCATGGTAAGACACTTTCTAGAAAAATATACATGCGTCACCTACTGCGGTTCAAAAAATAAGGTAATATACGTGAAAAACATGTCACTGATGGAACACCCTATAGATATTAGTAATTGTTATATTTCAAGAGTCTACCTATTACGGTTCAAAAAATAAGGCTATTTACGTACAAATCATGTCAATGTCGGAACACCCTTTAAATTTGTTATTTGTTATAGCGGCCATTGCAATTCTTTTTCTATAAATATGTCAAGATTCTAGCTATTAGTATTATTTATTTTAAAAAAATAAGTTACTATACGTGAAAAACATGTCACTGCCAGAACACCCTTTAATTTTTAGCAATTGTCATAACGGCCATGGTAACACATCTTCTATATAAATTGGAAATTTTAAGTGGTGGCCTCCTATAGCTCAAGAAATAAAGACATAAGGACAAATATCACGTCACTTTCGGAACAATCTATAAGTTTATGTATTTGCTATTCTAGGGGCCACAGTTATACACCTTCTGTGAAAATTTCAAGCGTCTACCTATTATGGTTCAAAACTTAGGCCTTATACATGCAAATCACATCGCTATCGGAACACCCTTCAATTTTTAGTTGTATTTTTTTATACTTGTTTATATACTTGTTTAACTAAGTTTAAATTAATGTTTGTAAATTTCAAGTGTATCCCTCCTATAGTTCAATAAATAAACACATAGAGAGGTGTTATTCACGCTCTCTATCGAAACACCCTATAAGTTTTAGTATTTGTTGCTATATCGGCAACAGCTTTACATCATCTGTGAAAATTTCAAGAGTCTACCTATTACGGTTCCAGAGATAAAAGGCGCTGACAGACGGACAGACATTGTAGCTAAAAGAATAGGGTTACGTTTTTACCCTTTGGGTACGGAACCCTAAAAATTAAATTAAAAATTATAGAATACATGGTTTTGGTGAATACACCCTTATTTAAACCCTTACATGGAGTATGAATTACTATTGAAATTTAGACAAAGTTCGTGTGTTAAAACAAAGTCAAATAAATATTGAACGGCGGTAATACAGAACTCTACATGTGTGATTCCGACTCGCACATGACTAATTTATTTTAAACCAGCTGTGCCCACACACGTTGTATGCGTCCTGACATTTTATTCGATTTTGCTTTGAAAGTAATCCACACTAAATTTTAAGACTCTTAGGTATTTACTTTATATAAAGGTACCCAGCCCTGGATAAAATTCTAAAATTTATATTAAATTTTAAAAATTATTGTACAGCTCTTTAAAAAACGTACCAGAAATGAGTTACTCGGCATACTTTCACTGCTTTTTCTCCATTTTCTCTTAGAAAAAAAGTATCCTGTAATGGGATTAGGATACTAAGGTACCTCGAAAAAATTGTTTAAAATCCATTCAGTAGTTTTACGTGATGCGAACACACAAAAAAGACAGACTGACAGGAAATTAGTTACTATTTTATTATATGTATAGATATGAGTATGTTACATTAAAAAAGCGATATGTTTTTAAGGATTTTAATTGTAAAAATAATTTATTATAACATTGATCGGTATCATGACAAAAAAAAATATTATTTACTTAAAGTGGTTTAACACGACGTGTGTTTGTCATATGACTTGTCAGTTTGATAACCCATATGTAATTTCATGTGTTTATTAAAATAGGCATTTTACATACGGTTTATAATTTTTGCTTTCAAACGTACATGTGTAATTACATCTGACATAACCTATAATATGTAATTTTTCCGCTACACAGTTTTGTATTGCCAACCACAGCTGATGCAAAGATGCAAACGTAGTGCTTTTGCCACGCTTTTAGTGCTTTTGGTACCACGAGAAACCTAAAATAGCAAAATATCAAGTTGGCATTACAGGATGTCAGATGCTTTGTCACATCAAAATAGAACACGTTCTAAATGAAAAATGTCATATGTATTGTACAAAGTGAAAAGTCATATGACGCGTCGTGTAAAACCACTTTTAGTTAGTACTCGTATGTGTTTACGTACGTATGTATGTTGTTCATTATAATATTTTATATGTATAAAATTATGTATATATATTTTTTTGTAAATTATATTTAAACAAAACAAAATATTGACTACAGAAAAATTATAAAAAATAATTAAAAGTTAGATAAAATAAATTGTGCTTTTCATGCAAATTCTTTTTAATTCACAATCTTTTTTTGTTTAACAAATTTTATTTTAAAAATTTTTAGTATCGTTTAGAAATTCTACAAAATTAATACATAATAGAATTTATTTTATATATTTGTTAAAATAATTTACTTTTGCTTTAACTATTATTAACTTTATTTTTTAAGGTGAACAGCAATTAAAAACTTAGGCTTTTAGTAAAAGAGTTAATTATATAAATTAAATATTTTTTTAATTCTTTTTTATATGTCCAACGTATAATACAAAAATTGAAATATCAATTATAGAAAAACATCAACAAAACATAAAGTTTAATGTCAAAAATGTATTAATAAACTGAATATAACTAAATAATGTGTTAAGAAAAGAAAAAAAATCAAACGAAGTGAATATATTTGCAATGAAATTTTGTGAAAAGGTTTTTGTGAAAATAAAGCAAATATACATTTAAATATGTAGTACATGGTTTTAAGTATTTTATTTATTAATTTTTATTTTCATATTTGTCTACAACTACTACTATACTACGAACTACACCATTTTCAATTTTTATTTCAATATAAAAAAATTTTTAATCTAAAATATAAAGTATACGACGCGCCTAAATGTATTTAAACGTGACATGCTGTGACATGCCCATATGCAAATATTTATCAAAGAAAATTTTAAAACTTAATTTTTATTTTTTTTATCTATAAAGCAATTCAAAATTGTAAAGCAATTGACTTCCTTTTTTTAAAGTTTTTAAATGAAAATATAGAAATGTGATAATGATGTGTAGCAGTGCTACAAAAAGTTATTAATCGTGGCGGGTGAAAAAAAGACAACTCACATTCTAAAGTTTGTAAAATAAACAATTTATCGAAATATTTTTATATTAGGATGGGACGCTGACTTGCCTCAGAGTGAACACGCTTAATACAGGCGACCCCTATTTAACCCAATTTGAACAAAGCCGTGGAGGCCTTCGCTGTTTATTTCATCCAGTTCACTCACCGTTACTCGTGCGCTATGAAGAGACATGATTTCCATGAAATATTATAATGAGCGTCTAATGAACTTCGTTTTTTTGTGACTTATTATTACCGTTACCGAAAGTGGAATACCGTATTTTTATTGTTTTCAAACAAAAAGAAATGTGTCAGCGGAAAACAGTCAAAAGAGTGACCTTCAATTAATTGCAAACTTGTGCAGCTTTGATGGCTGACATACACGATCTGAGTTTTCAATTTCAATAATTACCAACAATTTGTTTTGTTTTTTCGCCATAAAAAAAAGGGAAAGGGTCGGTGATATATATTTGCCTATATAGACGATCTTTTGACATCATATTTAGAAAATAAAAATGAGACTTAAAACTTGTCTTTTTATGGTTTTTTAATAAAATTTAATAAAAATTTCCCTCGTATACTAAGAAAAAAGATTATCATCTTGTAAGTCTAGAAACAAAATTTTAATTTTAACAAATTTAAAATTATGTACATATGTATATCGAAAAAGCACTAAAAAAAGTATGTATTAAATATGTAAATGATTAGTTGTGATCAAATTGAAATGGTGTAGTTTTGAGAGTAGCAGCTTTTCAACAATATTTAAAAGATGTTAATGGTGTTTTTTTAATCAACTTGAGTTTTATTACAAAATTCACCCTTTAACCTAAAGCGTGGATTAATTTGAAAGAAGTTTTTTTTTGAGCAGGGAAATTGGGAATTTAAGGAGGAAGTAGGAATTTATAAGAGAATTTTCATGGTTTTACTTTAATTTGAAATAAGAAGGTTTTTATACTTAATAACACTTTAATAATAAGTATTATATTTAAACATAAATCATTATGATAACTTGTGTAGTTGGAACTTAAATTTCTTACCCAAGCGAACTCCAAGAGTCCATCATCATATTGTTATTGTTTGTATTATCCTTGTTGTTGTACCAAGGAGCACCGGTATTATTGCCATTAACATTATTCAAGTTGTTATTGTTATTGTTGCCATGATTCAAGCGAACATTATTACTGTTATTATGTTGTTGCTGCTGCTGCTGTTGTTGTTGTTGCTGTTGCTGCTGCTGATATGAATGGTGCTGATGGGGTGAGAAAAGCATACGTCCTCGATGGTTTCTTGAAGATGATTGCCCATTTCGTGAAAAGGGTCTACGGGTAGTACCCGTATGATTGGAATTTATCATGGCTTTGTTGTTGTATTTGCCGAAAAGTGAACTTAAGTTTGCGAATCGTTGTCAATTGATTGTTTTATTATTTAAAAAATTATTTATTCCATTAATTGTTTAGTGAATCTTTTAAGTAATTTATTTTTTGTTTGTTTTTCTTTTTGTTGTTTCTATTATTTTATTTTGTTTTTAATCTGAGTTGAGGTAAGTTCTTGAAAGTGTTTATAACTGTAAAGTCAATAAAAAATATATTTCATCGAATTATATTTAAAAAAAAAAACTATTCTTATTGCACAGATCTGACGCATTATATTGTGTAATAAAATATTATGAACCCATTTTACCAATAAGAAGCACTTAAACAAGATCCAAAATAAAAAACATTTAATGCAATAAATTTTGTACTTCAAATTTATGGATTTCATTTACTGCCAACACTGTATGCTTTAATATTAACAAAAATAATAATTAAAATATGTAAAAGAATAACAATTATAACCACTATACTTCCTTTTATATATGTTTTTGGTCCCAATGATAAAAAAATTTGATATTTTAATTTCTTTTTTTCAAGGTTGGAAATCAAAACAAATAAAAAATAGTACCACCACCAGCAATCTGGTATCCTTATGGGTAGAGCCTATACCTCCATTATCTACCGATACCTATCGGTATATACCGTTACGAAAACTCGAATACCGGTTACATACCGAATATTTTATTAAACGAAAAGTAAAGTATTTTATCTATAATTTTTAATAAAAAATATTTAGTTGTTCATACAAATAATTATTTATTATTTGTAGTGAAAACAATGTTTATCAAAAGAGTTCTAAGTTAACAATAAAATTTTCAAATACATTTATATGTAAAAGGTTGATTCAAGTTGAGTTTTTTCAACTAATAGTGTCAAATATATCTCCCTAGCAAAATTAATCTTGGAGCAACACTTAACGAAAGAACATGTTCAAAATATCCAAGCGTATTGTAATAATCGGCGATAGAGAGAAAAAAAAGCACATCGTTCCTTACGTGTATATTTTGGTGACAATTATTCCTATTCTAAGAACTTAGTGCATAAGTTGGATTATACTGGGTCAGTGTGTAACATGAAACCACCTCAGTGTCTGGTATAATATTCCTTTATTTATGCTTTTTTATCTTCAATGCTCTGGTGTTTCCTCGTCGTAATCACAAAATCTAAAACAGCTGTTACTCTCAATGCCCTATGCCCCATATACACGACATATTTTTTACATATGACTTTTTGAGTCATATATAATTCTGTATGTCTGTCAAAATTGTGTTTTACAGAAGACTTTTAATATTTGAGCACAAACGTACCTGTACATTTACGCTGTTCGGTTGCAAAATGACTTGTTGCCGTCCTAAAATATTTTTGTGTGCGCTACAGAATTACTAGGAGGGACTCATGCCCTCCTATTCGCATAAATAACCAAATGATACCACAGCTTTCAGACGTTAAATACCTGGGTATACATCTTGACCGTCGCCTTACTTGGAAAAGCCACATTGACTTCAAGTTAACACAAATGAAACTAAAAGCAGTACAACTAAATTGGCTTATTGGCAGAAACTCCACCCTGAGCTTAGATTGTAAACTTCTACTGTACAAGTCGGTCCTCAAAGCAATTTGGTGTTATGGGATTCAGTTATGGGGCACTGCCTCAGCTAGCAATGTAGAAAAAATTCAAAGGCGCCAAAATAAGATTTTACGTATTATTACATCTGCTCCCTGGTATATAAAAAATTCGAACATCCACAAAGATCTAAACATGCCATCAGTTAAAGCAGAAATAGCGAAACATGCAGTCACATATCTAAAGAGGCTTGAATCTCATCCAAACCCTTTGGCGCGTAATATGCTGAATGAACCTGGTTACATTCGACTAAAAAGAAGAGATACTGCTTTTCTTGGCCGTACATTAGAAGGATGACCCGCAAATGATTTCGAAATCCTTGAAACAAACATTATTTTTGTCTAGCACTGGCTGGACTTAAAAAGAATATTTTATTTTAGACTTAAGATACGAGTAATTATTGTTAGTTCAAAAATATTGAAGATACAATAAATAAATTATGAAAAAAAAAAAAAAAGTTTTTTTTACTTTAAATGTAAAGAAGTTAAGTCTGAATTAAATGATGATACACGATTTATATAATTGTTGTTAAATGTTACGTCTAGCGGCTGAAGCTTCGCTAATTGTCAACCGCCGTTGATTGTTTTTACACGGCATTGATTTTTGGTAACACTGAAACACTGTTAATGTCAGATGGTTTGTCAGATCAAAGTAGAACTCGTTTTAAATGACATTTTGTCAAATAACTTTGCTCAAGTGTTTTACAGAGGCAATGTTTTAAGTCACACACGACATGTAAGAGTTTTTCAGTGAGAAATTTTATATGTCAGATGTAAAGAACATGTCGTGTATATGTGGCATTAGAGACATAAGAGCTTTAAAGCGATTTAGGTCATATGAACTTATGTCAATTTCGCATGTCTTAATCGGAGAAGGTAAACAAGGTGATATCCGCCTAGCTTTCCTCTCGGATTATTTTTAATTAAAGTCCGCAAGTGGTACCTATCGAATCATGAATGTAATTGCACCCTTTCTGTCCAAACTGTAAGCCATTTCGTTCCCTTTTACCACAACATGTTTACAAACGATTACTATATATCATTTAAGAGTTAAAACATTTATTACTAAATAGGTTGCACGGGTCGCCGGCTTTGTGTAGAGAAAACCGACTCACTTGGGACGATTTGGTACCGTTGTGAAGTTATAATTATTAAATAAAATTTATAAATATTAAATAAAATTTATTATTAAATGAAATGTGGGATGTTTTTCTTTTTGTCAGCTTAGCTGCATATATATCGGATGTTTTTTATCTACATGAGAAAATTCTGGTTTAAGGTCAGAACAACGCTTCCACATTGTGGAAATTTACTTAAAAAAAAAAAATATATTCGCGAAGTTCATAGAGCACTTCGTCCATTTTACGATCAACATAGTCGGCCTAGTAGGCAAGCAATGCATGCAGTTGTTGTTTTGTTTTCGCACTAATTTTACTTTACTCGATTCAAAACCATCAACAAGACAAATAAATGTGCAGATGTGTGTGAAGATAATATTGCTGCTGTAGCGCGAAGAATTGAAGAAGAATTGTTTCAAGAGTGTATCATGTTTATATGTACATATATATAAACGTATATTGATATGAAGTGCCGGTCAAAAAAATATCACCAACGACAAAATGTAGTTTCATTCCAACAGAAAAATAAATTGTATATGAGTGGAAAATTGTATTATTTAGCAGCAAGAGAGAACGTTCTTACGTAAAAAGACCCCTAACACAGAATTCAACCCAAAATTTACAACTAAACCATAAAACACGGTGGATAATGGTATGGGGTAGTCTTTCTTACTATGGTGTAGGACCTATACATTGGGTCGAAAACACAATGGATAAAAAGATTTATGTTGGTATACTCGGGAAGTGAAGCTCCCTTATGTTTCTGAAGAAATGCCATTGGTGTGGATCTTCTAGCAAGAAGCACACAAGCAAGCTTGTGACAAAGTGGTTTCGGGACAATAAAATCAATGCGTTAAAATGGCCCGCTTAGACCCCAGACCTCAGTCCAATTGAGAATTTATGGACAGATATAAAAAAGGGAGTGTCTCAAATGCATTTGGACAGCTGTCCAGCGAATTTGGAATAAAAATCCAAAGGAAAGATACCAAAATCTTGTCAATTCAATGCCAAAACGTTGTGCAGACGTTATTACAAATATAGAGCATGCAACAAGGTGTTAATTAGAATATACAAATCATGTTCAATGTAATAAAAGCATTATTTATAATTCTTTTTAATTTGTTCTTAATTTAGTGTTTAATATTAGTACAAATTGAAGTGAAGTGCTATTTTTTGACTGGTTGTTTTTCAATCTTTTTTAAATAAAGTATAAATTTCAAAATAAAATAATTAGCAACAATAAAATTGTTTACTTTATGTAATTATAAAGTTTTTTAAACGTCTTATGACAACATTTGCAATATAACAATTTAACCTATAGGAAAATATGTATCGGATATACATTTTCTTAAGCTTGGTGGTATTTTTCTGACCGCAGCCGTATGTGGAATATAGAACACAAAAATTTCGAAATTTTACATTCCAAGTGTTGTTACAATTCCACTTGTTTTCATTTCCACTCTGTATACGGAACAGAAACGAAACTGAGACAAATCATGCTTTAGTTATATTAAAATCTGTTGAAAAATAAAATTCTTAAAAAAAACTTATTTGTAGAATTTAAAGTTTTGGCCGTTTTTTACATCCTTGCGAAAAATCAAAATGAAGTTTAGTGGTTATTAGTTGAAATTTTTTTCAATTCGTTCCATATTGTTATTAAAAAAATATTTAAGTTAAATACTATTCTCTGATGTCTCCGCTAATTTTCCATTTTGTATAATGGCTTCATTCTAATATTCGTAAATGTTAAAAATAGGATTATTTTCATTTTTATATATTAACCAAAAAAAATAATAAAAAATTCCTAGCATAGTTTCTAAATTAACTACTCGTAATATTAAAAGCAAAGAATTTTTGTGCAAAGCGTATGGAGTTAAATCAAAAATGGAATAATTTGAAATCAAAATCAAAATAGGTTCGAAACACATCATTCTTGTTTATACAATTACAACCCCTAAATTTGTCAGATTCGTTAGTTATGTATGACTTTAAACCATTAAATAGTATCCACCAGATACATATGCATGTGCTTTCTGTTTCTATTATATTCCAAAATTTACATGCAAGTTATAAGCGAAAATCATCACAATTACAATTTATACTTACATTTATTCGTTAAAGTTGCTTTAATTAAATCATAAAACTATTTTCCAAATAGAAAAAAAGAACACAACAAATGAAATTTTAAATGAATTGCGTGCAAGAGTTAAGAGTAAAACCAAAATAAAAAAAAAAAAAAAACAAATACAATTTTTAATTAAACCACCAGGACAAAATAATACAATAGAAAAAAGAAAACTAACGTTCAATTCACAACTAGTAAACTTATTGTATGTATAAAATACAACAATTTATTAAACTCTAAACTAAATTGTATATGTAAATAAAAAAATCTGGATGAATAAATTTACAAAATAGCTTACATTGCACAGTGGGGCTGTTGCAAAATAAATGGTAATAATCCAGTTAAACCCAAACAACGGAAATTAAATTAACCCAAGTGCAATGTAATATAATTTTTTATTGCATTTTATTGATTCCAAATACATATCTACATGCTTAAGTATTAAACACATAGACAACAGCGGCTACACAGCTACACGACTACAAATGACGTTGGCTACAATCGTCGCCTTGTAGTCAGCTACTGAATTATATTAAAGACGACAGCTACATACATCAAAACTATAAAAATGTTGTAGAAATAGATATTTTTCCTTTTAAAAAAATTACTTTTTCAAAATATACATTTATCATATCAAAACAAATAAATATATTTACTCAAAACCTTTTAATTGTAAATGAATTTGTATTTTTAATTTTGTGACTTTTCTTTTGTTGAATAAAATAAAATTGGGCTAAGTTGACTACAACCACAACGGTGGTCGTGTAGCCATGTAGCTATGATGTCGCCAAAATAATCGTCGTAATATAAACGTGTGTATTTTAATTTTGACAGGTTGTAGTCGGTATCCTGCTGTCGCCTATGTGTTTAATGATTTATGAACACTTATATTTTTCTCGAATTTAGATAATTAATATTTACCAATAAGGAAATTGTTTCTAGATTTCAAGTCCATAAATATAATCATATCTATACATATAATAGGACTGTAAGAAGGCCATTTTGTGTACATGAAATACAAGAAAATCGAAATCGTATACAAAACAGCAGTTTTTGGAATTTTTGTCTGTCTGTGTTTACATCACGTAAGAACTATTGGATGAATTTTAATAAAAGTTTGTGAGGTGGTACCTCAGTATCTCGGTTCAAATAGAGATACTTTTTTTCTACAAAAATATTTTCCAAGAGAAAATAGAAAAAAACTAGTGAAAGTATGCAATTTTACCAATTTAATTTACAGCAAACTTGGCAGCACCTTTTATTTTTGTTAGCGGGAAATTTTAAACACTATTTACAGAGCTCTACAATTATTTTAGTATTTTAAAATAACTTTAGAAATTTTAGAATTTTATTTTAAGGCCATTGTTCCTGAGTAATTACTTAGGGATGGGTACCTCTATATAAAGTAAATACATAAATCATATCTGAAGCACTTTAAAAATAAATATAAAAATTGGGTGTGGAATATTTTTAAAGCAAAAAATAAAAAACTGTAAATGAAATCGATATGGAATATGGATGAATTTTAATAAAATCTTTTGAAAAGGTAGCCTAGTAGCTTGGTACAAATAAATGATACTTTTTCCCCTTAAAAATATCTTATTTCCAAGTGAATACAGAGATAAAATAATGAAAGTACGCAATTTTACCGATTTATTGGTAGCGAAAACTTGGCAGCTTGTATTTTTGTAAGCGGGTAATTTTAGACGCTATTTACACAACTCCACAATAATTTTACCTATGTTGCAACGTCATCCGTACTACAAATTTGGCAGCACCTTTTATTTTTGTCAGCGGGAAATTTTAAACACTATTTACAGAGCTCTACAATTACATATATGTATTAGAATTTTAAATAAATTTTAGAATTTTATATAAGGCCTTTGTTCCTGAGTAATTATCCAGGGATGGGTAGCTGTATATATAGTAAATACATAAACTATATCTGCAGCACTATAAAATTATGTGTGGGTTACTTTTAAAACCGTACATAATATTTTTTGGAAGCTGACGACGTGGCGGACACTGCTAGTTGTAGTAAAGTTAGCATAACGTTAAGTGGCACAACGGTAAAAATTTAAAATAATTGTTTGAGGATTTAAGTCGTGGTTTATTTCGCCTAATACATACATACATATGTATGTGGGGCATGTGTTTTAAACTATGAAATTTATTTATCTATAGCATTCAGGTGTGGGACCGATATTTGACATATAGGGCGGTTTTCTATCGTAGCGCTAATTTGGTTCTGTTTGTGCTTTTTATATATTTTATATATAAGTTTGCGTTTGGCTTTAAATTTGGGTTAATTTAACTTACGCTTGGGTTAAACTGATTAGCGTGTGTGTTAAATAAATGTGCTACTGCTATATAAAACTTCTCTTAAACTTTAAATATCCATAAACGTGACTTTATGGTTTGAGAATATTGTTTGTGAGGGCGTGTAGTTATAGTACGCACATTTAGTGCTATAGTGGACCTGATTTTTGAACTAGACGTAGCCATTTAAAACCCTAATATCTCTTCAAACGCAGAGTCCTTGATTTACTATAGTTTGTTTCAATTAGAAGTTTTAATTGGATACAATTTTAATAAAATTTTTATTCAATTCAATTATTAATTATATAATTTTTATTGACATATGTAATACGGAATTAATTAGGCCTTTAAGTCTTTAAATTTAAAGGAAATAAATAATTTAACTAAATAAGAAAATTGTTTTGATTGATATAATTGAATCAATTAAGAAAATAATTAAATTTATATCTGAAACTAATTAAAAGCTTTAATTGTTAAGCAACCTTAAAACTTATCGAGGCTTAATTAAATTTTTTAACATAAAAGCGAATTCTCAGTTGCGGATTGCAAAATAAAGTTTATAATTAAAATTTTTATTCACTTTCAAAATATAAAAAAAAAACCTGGTTAAGACACCACGAGCATTAGAATTTGGCATAAGTGTTACGCGAAATTTTATTACAATACTGAGTATTTACATATCTACGCTTAATTTTTTGGAGGTATTTTTAATGGAGGGTGTAAATTTTGATCTAACTACGAATGGGCTGATGATTATTAATTTTACAACCTTTTATTAAAAGCAGCTACGACCAATAGTTCGCTCCATTGCTTTTCACCAATTAGAACTATAATTTGAGCAATGAAATATTAATTATTTATTGATTATTAATTATTAATTATTTATTGGTTAAAGCAATTGTAAAATAAATCGGTAAAGGCTTGTGGTAGTTTTACTTACTTACGAATAATGCCAATGACTTTTCAATGACAATGAAAGAGAGTCACGTAAGCAAAATAAGATATTTATGCAAAAATGTTCACTATTAAGTCAAGTGAGTTGCAATTCAAAATGTTAGTTACCCTACGGGATGTCTTATACATTCATTGTTATTTTGTTTTTGTCGTTTCAGTTTTATTTTGTATATAAATAATATTTGTGCAACTGTTTTAAAAAGAATTTTGACTCTGACAATAGCTTGTGAATTGAACAATGATACGAAAAAAAGAGGTACTACAAAAAAGAAGAAAAAAATATATAGTATTTTTTTTAAAGGATAACAATAGGTTTAATAAATAAAAAATGACCTTCAAGTAAAGAGTTGTAGAGTAAAGGAAGAGAAAAGCAATCTGAGACACACTCACAATTACACACATAAATAGAAAAATAGAGGAAATAGCAACAACATTCGAAAAAGAAAAATAAAACAACCAAAAAATGTATGGTTTTTATTATTAATTTATTAATTATATATTTGTCAACCATAAAGATTTCTTATTATTTAACATTAAGCTTTATAAATATACGAGTAATGTTATATGTAAATGGTAAAATATAAACAAATTAAAAAAACACAATCTGTTGTAAATTTGTTAAGTACGAGAATATGTATAAAAAACTGTATAAAAAGAATTATAAAAAACAAAAAATAATACTTTTACTTTTTTTACAGAGTCAGTTTTTATTTTTCTATGTGAATTTGTGAATATTTTATTTGGAAAAGACTTGAACCCGCTGTTCAATAAAAGTATCTACTCATTTTTAGACTTTTTGTTTGGTTTTTTTTAGTTTTTTGTAAATACAAGTATAAATAATAGTATGCTGTGTATTGTATAGTACAAATATACAGTGTCTAACAAAACTAAAGAAAGGACTTTTGCCTGTTATGTATAACAAAAATAATTTTTAAAAAATTTTAGACGAAATATGCTCCAATTATGATGAAATGTATTTCTCTTTAAACAAAATTATGCTAATAATTAAGACAGCGACAAAACTTCAGCTCATAACCTTATATCTTTAGAAGGTTATGTATGACAAACAACGGTTTTATAAATACTAAGAGAGTTTGTATCGGGTGATTTTTTTGAGGTTAGGATTTTCATGCATTAGTATTTGACAGATCACGTGAGATTTCAGACATGGTGCCAAAGAGAAAGATGCTCAGTATGCTTTGACATTTCATCATGAATAGACTTACTAACGAGCAACGCTTGCAAATCATTGAATTTTATTACCAAAATCAGTGTTCGGTTCGAAATGTTCAAATGTGACAAATTTTGTTCAGCGATGAGGCTCATTTCTGGTTGAATGGCTACGTAAATAAGCAAAATTGCCGCATTTGGAGTAAAGAGCAACCAGAAGCCGTTCAAGAACTGCCCATGCATCCCGAAAAATGCACTGTTTGGTGTGGTTTGTACGCTGGTGGAATCATTGGACCGTATTTTTTCAAAGATGCTGTTGGACGCAATGTTACGGTGAATGGCGATCGCTATCGTTCGATGCTAACAAACTTTTTGTTGCCAAAAATGGAACAACTGAACTTGGTTGACATGTGGTTTCAACAAGATGGCGCTACATGCCACACAGCTCGCGATTCTATGGCCATTTTGAGGGAAAACTTCGGAGAACAATTCATCTCAAGAAATGGACCGGTAAGTTGGCCACCAAGATCATGCGATTTGACGCCTTTAGACTATTTTTTGTGGGGCTACGTCAAGTCTAAAGTCTACAGAAATAAGCCAGCAACTATTCCAGCTTTGGAAGACAACATTTCCGAAGAAATTCGGGCTATTCCGGCCGAAATGCTCGAAAAAGTTGCCCAAAATTGGACTTTCCGAATGGACCACCTAAGACGCAGCCGCGGTCAACATTTAAATGAAATTATCTTCAAAAAGTAAATGTCATGGACCAATCTAACGTTTCAAATAAAGAACCGATGAGATTTTGCAAATTTTATGCGTTTTTTTTTAAAAAAAAGTTCTCAAGCTCTTAAAAAATCACTCGTTATAATGAATTTTAAAGGTCAAAAAGAGTTCCGTTTGATCGCAGCAGCACAAATTAAAGATTCACCAATTAAAGATTTTAATTGGTTTCAGATTAAAATTTAATTAAATAATTAATTTATTCAATTATTTGTTTAATTAGGTTTTTTTTTTGTGTTTGTTTTAAACAAATATATATTTCAATTAATTAAAAAATTAATTGAACTTAAATTAAAAATTAATTAAAACGTTTAATTGATGCAAAAATATTTTTCTGTGTTCAGGTCACCCAAAAGGGATTATCAGGTCAAAAGTAGTCAAAAAAATCCATAGGTTGTTGACGATCGAAGAATGAAAATATGGCTGAACCTCAACCCAGCGGGTACATAAAATTTTGCATAAATATGTAAAACAATTAACACAATAAGTTGCTTTGGGTGAACGTGTACCAAAGGTGGGCCTGTCGACCAACAAGATTATGGCCGCAGTTGTCTTAGATGCACAGAGTGTCATTTTCTTCGATTACCTTAAAGAAGGTTAAGCTATTATCTGCGAATATTATTCAGAACTTTTGAAAATATTCAATATTGATTTGAAGCTCGATTTAGCAAAGGTATACAGTGCTGTACTATCAAGACAATTCACGGGTGTACATGTGCAGTCACTATGATTAAACACCATAAATTGAGCTATGAACTGCTACCCCATATCTCTAGATTATCTCCCTATTTTAAAATTTAAAAAAAATGGTTGCGTGGTAAGTGATTTTATTGAAACAAACCCCTATTATTTTGAGGGAATAAAAATAACTAGATCAAATGAATCGACAATGATGGAACTATCTCAAATTGCCCTCGTATCTATATAAATAAAATCAAATGTCGTTCGTTGGTAATCGCATCACTTAAGAACATCTGTACAGATTTAGCCAATTTTTTTATATCTTCATCTTAAGCCAGGTTAAGGTTTTTATGGAGAGAAAAATTGAACACCCGCACTTTTACGCCCACTTTTCTAGATAGTAGATCTTTAAAATTTGTAACACCCCTAATATACATATATTAGCGAAACAAGGGCTGAATTGGAATAGTGGGCATGGTACCTCCCATAAAAAGTGTACAATACTTATCGTCTGCCTGAAAATTTTCAATAGGTAGAGTCTTGAAACTTTGCACAAATAACCTCTTATACTAATGTGTATAATCTAGAAAAATACTGACTGGATTAGGATAGTGGGAGTAGTACCTCTCATACAAAGTAAAAAAATATTATTGTGTTAATACGCATAGACTAGCAAAATACAGATCGGATGGAAACAATGGGCGTCCTACCTTGCATAAAAGCTGAAACATTTTTGTCATAAGAATAGCGTGCGTTTTTGAGTTAAAGGTTGCCATACTTTTCTTCCAAACGTTTATTGTATTTTTGGTGGATGGCGATGAGCACCAGGGTTAGCTAGTTTGTATATACATTTTTTTAAAGTGAAATATAGATTTTAGTTGGCTTTTTGTTATTTTAGTACTAGTGGTCTATTAAAAAATTAGTAAATTGTATATTATTTGTAATATTATTGAAAAAAGAATAACTTCATACTTTAGTTTTGTTCGACACTGTATATAATAAGAAGTATTATTATGAATGTTTAAACATTTCCTTTTTATGATTTTAAAATGTAAAGCGTATTTTAATAAAATTTGTTGTAGGTCACAGTTTAATTAATCGAATGGTTATAAAATATAAGCTAAATTAAAAAAAACAACAACAACATGTTTATAACAAAACGACCCATTTTAATTTACTTAAAAATTAAATTAGTCTTCGATACAGCTACAGTTCATTTCGAAAGAAATTGATTAATAATGTTCTACAAAACAGCAGTTGTGATACAAAGTATGAATGTAAATAGTAAATAGTACAATACAATACAATAGAATACAATAGTAAAATAGTAAAATATAATTAGTTTTCTATTGCTTTTGTATAAATAATTGGTATAAATATATATTTTTTGGTTTTAGTTTGTAAAATTATGAACATTGATCAAAAAAGAAACATTTATTTGTGTAGTGTATGGGGTTTTCCATTAATTCAGTATTTGTAATAAGTAATTGGATGAAATTCTATGCGATACTTTATTTTATGTTGTTAATTTTGCTTAAGAAATAAAACAATTAAATACAACTTATCAATAATACACAAATAGACGATAGAAGTGCTTACACTGAGAAAAAAATCAAAATTAAAAAAAAAACTTATAAATTTAAAATCATATTCCTTTTTAGAAAGATTGTTTATGCTATATGGGAGATAAAAATGGCCGACGAGTTTAATTATAGTATATTTCACATGCAAAATGAAGATATTTTATATGTTTTATTGAAATCTTATATCTTTTTTAATGCTTAACATATATAAAGTGAAGTTTACATTGTTCCAGAAGAAATACAACATGTAAACCGTTTGTAAACAAGAGAACGAGTAATACACTGTGGTGCAATATATTCCTTCAAAAGATTTTTTACATTAACACAAAAATTAGAATTAAAAATCGAATACATCAACAACCCAATTGGCGACGCTAATTGGATCCGAAGAAACGCGACGTGAACCGAACTGATTTCGAGATTTAAAATTTTTGATGAAAATATAGATTAGATATATAGGAAATATTTATACCCATGAAAAAACTGCGAAATTTTCTATCGTAAATGATTCCAATAACAAAATTACTTGTATTTTACCGTAGAAATTATTCACGATAGAAAATTTGGCAGTTTTTCTATGGGAATAATTATTCGCGATAAGGGTGAGTAAGACTAAAATGAATATTTTCGCAAAAATATCTTCTTACCAAGAGAAAATAGAGAAAAAGTAGTGAAAGTACGCGATTTTACCGATTTAAATGTACTGTACAATCTTGGCAGCACCTTTTACTTTTGCTAGCGGGATATTGTTCATACTATTTACAGAACTCTACAATAATTCTAGAATTTTATATAAATTTTAGAATTTTACCCAGGGATGGGTACCTCAATATAAAGAAAATAAATTTACCATAACTGAGTCACTATTAAAGTAAGAGTCTTCAATTTTGTGTGAATTACTTTCAAAGCAAAATCGGTTAAAATAATGGCAGCGCGCCTACGACGTAGCATAGCTAGTTTCAAATAATTTTTTTTAACAATTGATAGCGTCCGTCAGATTTTTGGACACTTTTAAACTGCGATATTCGCCCGTGTCATTCTGCTTTGACCTCAAGCGGAAGTGTTTTATCGTCTAGCGCAATGAAAAATCCCCTTTTTCTGTTTAGCTTTGTACAAATATTTTCATATTAACGACGCAAATCGAAGCACTAATGACGTAACGAAACGACGCAATACGGGGTACTGGTGTATATTACTTAGCAACGGTCAAACTTATATACATATATCGTGAAACGTGTCTTTCTTTTAAAGAGAGGTAATACTCAGGCAATTATGCCTACATTAATCGTATTACTTTCTTTCAAAAGGCTTAGGAGTAGATAAGGCAACACTTTAATTACACGTTATGTTTATTTTTAAAGCAGTGTTACATCCTCTGGCGTATTAATTTGAAGCTAGTACATATAGTCATTTAATTTATTATTTTACATCGCCGGCGATCTAGTACTATCCGGTAATTCCGGCAAAGGAGGGAGCTATGATAGGTTCTATTTTGTAAACATTATTAATACATTTCAGAAAAATCGATGTTGCCAGGGCTGGGTATCGAACTCGTGACCATGTAGTCAACGTGCTAACTACATAAGCTACAGCGACATTGCGACATGCAATCGGTTCCTTTCTGGTGTTTTTTCCGTCGGCTGAAGTAGTATATAAATTCGATTTGAAATAAGATAAGTACGCCTTGAATTTAGGGGGTCTAAATGGGAACAACACTAGTTGGAGAGATTTTTTTTTTAATTATCTGGGGAATCATGGCGCACAAAATAATTGCTGATAGGTTAAGATAGATTCTTCCAACACATTTTTCATATTGGAGGTTAATTAATAAAATACCAATAAATAAATTTCATTGTTTAATGCTCTTTTTCAGATGGCAAAAAAATATTCTTTAATTAGAGTTTGCATATAATAATCCCTAAAAATAGCATACGGCTATAATATTGCACCGCAGTGTATGTATCGTTCATATAGCACAGTGGTCGACGCCCAAAGTGTTACAAATTCAAATGCTGTAATATTATCATTTTTAGTTTCAATTTAGTTTAAATTTAAAAAAAAAGTCAAATTATTGTCATTGCCAAGAGTTATACCGAATAATGTTGCAAGTAAAAATTTTTTTAATTAAATCTCATGTTTGTTTTTTTTTTTCTAAAACTATTTATGTGTTTCAATGAGATCACCGATTAAAAACTACAGGTTTATTTATATTTTTGGCCAAATCCCCCACTGTGCATATTCTAAATATTTTAATTTTTTTAACTTTTTTATTTAATTTTTTTATTTAATTTTTTTATTTTTTGTAAGCAAATTCTATTTAAAATAGCAATCCCCTAAATGAAAAACACTGTGCAAGATAAGATATAATCAGCCAAAGTTGTTTAAGGATTATTATTTATGTAAAGAAATGTATAAGAGAAATAAGTTCTATTTAAAATAGCAAACAAATTAGAAATAAAATATTATATATTGTTTTTTTTTACATTAAAATGCTTAATTACTACTGAGTTTTATTATTATTTTTTTGTTTTCGCAAAAATAATAAGTGGTTAATAATTTAAGAATATAAAATGAATGCATTTTTACAATTAAGGTAAACAGCCAGTTTTCTTTGATTATTTATGGATTTCGAATAAACATTAGATTTATTAATAATACATTTGTAGCTACATATATAGATATGTAGTTGTTACTACAGGTGGTTGTGTAGGTAGTAGTAGTGGTGTATGTAGTAGTAGTAGTAGTGGTACAAGTAGTAGTAGTTATATTTGTAGCTGTAGTAGTAGTGATGTTAGGAGCACGTTTTTGTATAATCGAATAATAAATAAAACATTTTACAATATTCTGTCTTTTTTTTATAATTTTTATTTTAATATTTTGTAATGAGATGCAATAATTAGGGTGATTATATATTTTTACGCATATTTATTTATGAATATGTATTGTAACTACTATCAAAAGATGGTTTTTATAAGGATATGCATATAAATGTATTAATTTTTTTTATATTTGGGTATACGAGTATAAATAAATAAAGCAAGCCAACACTCAGCAAAATTTAAACAAAAAATTTAATAAAGACCTTAAGCCTAAATAATTAATTTAAAATGTTGTTTGAAATCTATACATATAATAAAACAGTAACAAAACCATTTCTGTACATGAAATATTTTTTGAAAATTTCTTGCTGCTACTAACTATTAATAAAAATAGAATATAAAACGAAAATTTTTTGAATTTTTAGTCGTCAGTCTGTCTATGTTCGCATCACGTAAAAACTATTGGATGAATTTTAATAAAATTTTGTGAAGGGGTACCTTAGCATCTTAATTCCAATATAGGTTACTTTTTTAAACGCAAAAATATCTCATTTCCAAGAGAAAAAGTAGTGAAAGTACGCAATTTTACCAATTTAAAGGTACTGTAAACTTGGCAGCACCTTTTATTTTTGTCAGCGGGAAATTTTAAACACTATTTACAGAATTCTACAACAATTTAGAATTTTATATAAATTTTAGAATTTTATCCAGGGATGGGTACCTCTATAAGATAAATAAACCATAACTTAGTAAGAGTCCTAAAATTTGGTGCGGATTACTTTCCAAGCAAAATCAAACAGAATATTGTCAGAACGCAAACCACGTGGCAGCTCAGCTAGTTGATAATAAAGACAGTCAACCCGTAAAAAATTTAAAACATAACTCTTCTGAATAGCATCTAAGATTTAACCTATTAGTTTCAGATTCAAATTTCATTTAATAGTTTATTTAATTAGAATTTAATTTTGTTCTTTTTTAATTAAGTATATAATTGAATCAATTAAAAAATTAATTATAACTGTATTTGAAACTAATTAAAATCTTTAATTAGCGCAAAAATTTTTTCAATGTATTGGATTACGATGGAAAATTTTACAAAACCATAAGAGGTATTGATTGAAAAGGTAAAAATTCCGTATAGAAATTAAACTGTCATATGGTTGTCAGATCTGGTAACTCTATTATTATTTTCTCAGTTTGATTTGCCATTTCATCTTGAATAACCTGTTGCCAGAAGAATGCTTGCAAATTGTTCAGCTTTATTTCGAAAATCTTCTGTACAGTTCCGAAATGTTTTATCGTAATTTTATGTAGAGCGATGAAGCTCTTGTTCAGCTAAATGGTCATATCGATTAGAATAATCTCCGTATTATAATAGATTTTTGAAGAGCGGTGAAATCATTCCTCCTTAAATTTTTTTTTTTAATGAGGCCGGCGAAAATTAACGGCTTCCAGTGGTGTAGAGCCATTATTACCGATTATTTGAGTTGGATGTAACAATCGAGATAACATTTTACAAACTTATTATTTTTTTAAATAGGCGACTCAAAAGTCCACAAATATGATGCGATTTAACCGTCTTTGGAGTATATTCTCAGCGGTAACATAAAATCATGGCCGAACTAATAATTTAAAACAAAATAGAATTCTAATTGCATTTAAACATATTTTGCTGAGTGTAAGTTGACTTTTATAGTACAAAACATAAAGTATAAATAAATATATTAATTTTTGTTTTTTTTTTTTTCTATATAGAGCAGACATTAATAAAATACAACATTAGATTGGCTTTGTTTCAAAATGTTTATCATGTTTTTTTATTTATTATTAGTTTTGATTGTTTATTTTATATGAAAAAAATACTTAAAGATTAGAGATTATGCTGCACGTTGCAAAAGAAAACATTTACCAAAACCACCAACTAAAATGTATAACAAAAAAAAAAAAGAATAATCTAAAATTAGATAAAAGTAAATAAAAAAGAAGAAAGGAAAGACAAAACAAAACAAGAAATGATTATGTTTATGCTTATTTAAACATTGGTTAATAATAGTAGACAGGAAGTAGTAATTCAAATTTTCTTAATTTCAAATGAAACATATAAAAAGCAGTTTTATTTTGTACAAGAAAAATAGACGCAATAAATGTTGAATCAAATCATCACAGCCTGTAAGGATGTAGTAGTAGTGCGTGTAATAATAATAAAATAAAAATTAATTTTAACTCGTATATGAAACTCGTTTGCATAAAATTTATTATTTTTTATTTTTAATTATATTTTGTAATTTTTTGCATTTTTATAATCCGTTTTGCAATAAATATTGTTTAATTGGTTTATCGAAATAAACCATACAAATGACTTTATATCCAGTAACACTTCCCCGTAAACAAGTTTTTTTTTCAACTTTACTGCAAACTCTTAGACTCAAATGTATATAAACAAAAAATACACAGAAAAAAATTGTTTTGATGTTTTGTACAAAATATATAAAGATTTTTTAGGTATACATTGATATGCTACCGATATGCCATGTGAATTAAATCTGAAAAAATAAACTTGCCAAGTGCTAGTCGATCGCACACACAAAAGATTCTGTCCCACTGTACAATATTAACAGAGGGCGAAGCCGATATGAAATGACGAAAGGCGGCGGCCAAACAAAGATATACTCGGCATTCGGCTTTTAGCGCCGGACAAACACCCGTTGTGCAAATTTATTGCGAAAATCGTGTTTCAATTCTCGTATGTTTTATTACAGTAAGTGATTAGGGTAATTTTATACTTTGCTTCAGAATTTTTGTAATTAAATCTATAAAATTTTACAAAAATTGTATAATTTTGATTTTTATTTTTTTGAAAATCTGATAAATTTGTTGTAATTTTAACTGGCAACTATGAGTGTGAATTTATGCTTCTAGGATTTTTAAAAATTTATATGAAAAAACACGTTTCCTTTTTTAGCGTGGTGACAGTTATTCCAGCGACAATAATAGGATGACTTTGGCACCTTTTGGATTCCTATATCGCTATTAATTTTAATCTTGCGTGAAAATAAGGACCACAAACAAATCTTGTATAAATTTCAAGACCACCTTTATTTACAAAAGTTTTCCGTTTTTTTTTAAGTGTATATTTGATTGATTTTTTCAATAAAATCACTTTTTATGAGCAAACTTTTTTCAAGTTTAATGAACTATTTTTTGTTCGTTTTTTTGCGCAACAATCAATAATAAACAAATTTTATATGAGAATTTTATTTGTCTTTTCTCAAAATGTTTATTATAGCAGTAGGGGTTTTAGAATAAAAAAAAATATTCTTAATTCCTTTTGTATTACAGACAATACAATGAACGACTTTAAAACTCATCTCAGGGTCAATTGGTTTTTATCAGTTTATTGTTTTAAAATTATTTTTAATATTTTATTTCTATACATGCTGATGAATTTCATGCTGTATACGCTACAAGCTTTATAAGTTAAATAAAATATATATTATATGTTTACTATATATTTTATAATTAATAATAATGACTGCTAACGACATCAAAACTAGTTTTTTTTCGTTTGTCTAATGACATAATTACCTCAACATAAAAATATTAAATAATAGCGGACATATTTCAGTGTTTTCCAATTCAAAGTCTGTCTAATATTCACTTTTACTTGAGAGTGTGTTGTAGTAAAAATAAAAAAAAGTTGTTTTGGAAAAGACACTTACTTTGCTGGTTGAAATCAACTCATGTTGAATTTGTATCAAAAGTCTTATAATTTTTTAACTGAATTACACTCATCAGTATAAAAATGTTAAGCGCTTTAATGTCTAAATGTCATGCGTGTATAATGTTCCACGCATAAATTGACCTTAATCGATATTAACAAACACCAACAACAACAACAAAAAAAAACACTTAAATCATCATAATCAGGTATGCATATTATAATTTTTAATATAAATTTAAATAGATTTTTAATTTTTGAGATACAAGCAAAAGCATGTTCCATTAATGGGTACAAACTATTAACATTTTTGGAGGCTACAAATTAAACGCTTTTTCAGGGTTCTGTGCCCAAATGGTCACAACGGAACCATTTTAACATCGTTTCGATATGTCTGTCATTCTGCCAGCCATAAGGCTGTATCTCTAGAACCATTTAGTTGAGACCCTGAGGGCGAAGCCGATAAGAAATGACGAAAGGCGGCGGCTAAACAAAAATATACTCGGCATTTATTGCGGAAATCGTGTTTCAATTCTCGCATGTTTTATCAAAGTAAGGGATTAGGGTAATTTTTGGATACAATGGCATGTAAATAAGCAAAATTGCTAGACTTAGATTGAGCTAAACCCCGATTAATTCTTCAGGCAACGCTATAGCTGCAACAAAATTGTTTGGTGCGCAGAATCATGTTTAACGTGAAAAGATCTTTTTTAGAATAAAGGTAAATAAACAAATTGTACTATGAGTTCACACTGTGTACAGTGATTCATGCATCTCAATTCTCATAAATAACTAAATGAGAATTGAGGGACATGGGTCGTAGTGAAGTAATATACATCTTGATCGGCACCTTTGTCAGTTCAACCATACAGAATCAAAATAAACACAACTAAATAAACCCTCAGCTTAGATAGCAACCTTTTACTGTAAAAGTCGATCCTCAAACCAATATGGTGTTATGAAATTAAATCATGCCTCAGAAAAATGTTAACTGCGTTAAAATAAGATTCCACTAATGATCACAGTTGTGTCCTGGAATATTAAAAATCTAAACTATCTAAACATAGAGATCTAAACGTGCCATCAGTTAAAAGCAAATAGCGAAATATGCAGTAATGTATTTAAAGTAGCATGAACCGCATCCAAATTCCTTCGCCCGTAACACCCTAAATGAAAGTGTCCGTAATATCCAACATGATATTGGTTACATTCATCTAAAAAAATACATTGCTTCTGTTGGCCGTTTATCTGTGAGTCTGCAAAAAACACCCATTGTGTTTGGCGAGAATCGAACCCACAAAACTCAGACCACCACTACCAATCAGTCAATGGTGGCACTTAACCAACTAAGCCCTAGAACATGTACAATAAAGGGTTTATTTTTATACATCAACGTTTGGAGACCAATGGGGGCCCTTTAGAACAGACCTGAATGGGGTTCCGACACATCCTGTGAAAGTTATAAGGGAGTAGAATTCAAAACTGAAAACAATACATTTAGTTGTTTCTCAGGAAAAAATCTATAGGGGGTGGAATATAGGGTGGAACATAGAAAATTAAATTGGTTATTTGAGTCATTTAGAACAGACCTGAATGAGGTTCCGGTATATCCTTTAAAAGCCCTTAGGGAGTAGAATTCAAAATTGAAAACTATACATTCAGTTGTTTCTCAGGGAAAAATCTACAGGGGGTGGATTACAGGGTGGAACATAGAAAATTACCAAAACTATAGAAATAGAAAATGAGTTATTTGAGTCATTTAGGACAGACATGAACAATGAAAGGACAATTAAAGGGTTCCGTTAAATCCTGTGAAAGCCCTAAGGGAGTAGAGTTCAAAATTGAAAACATTTCATTCACTGGTTTCTCAGGGAAAAATCTATAGGGGTGGAACATAGATATAGAAAATAAATTATTTAAATCGTTTAGAACAGACCTGAATGGGGTTCCGGTATATCCTCTGAAAGCCCTAAGGGAATTCAAAACTGGAAACCATACATGCGTTAGTTTCTCAGGGAAAAATCTCCACGCATAGGGTGGAATATAGAAAATTACCAAAACTATAGATTTTTTTTTTGGAAAAAGTACAAAATTGAACTGTTTTTATCAATAATTTATCAAAAAAAATTTTAATAAGTTTGTTACAGTTTGTGGAACGCGACGTATTTAACGAATTTAAATTCAACCAACACACATATCAATGGTCTCAAGTAGAAAGGCACCAACTCGTATTTTTTAATTTCACACAAATACACCTCGTGACAAAAATTAATTGAATAGTGTAAAGAAACGCCTTTACAAACAGCTGTACATTATAAATTGCATAATGAACTTCACAGTTTCTATTGTGTTTTTATCTTCTCCTGTAAAGTAACAATTATTTGAGCTCTTAGTTTGTGGTTAGCTCAACCATGTTTTTTCGTTGAGTGTATTTTCATTTCAATTTATAGTTGTGCACTTTAAACTAAAAACATCCTTTACAATCCCTAATATAGATCGTCATAAGATTTTAATTTAAAGATGTCACAAACAAAGAATTAAATCGGCCTTAACCAAATAGTTTAGTTCACCTTTAACTAGCGAAAGTTTTCTTCATTTGCTTTTACTTTTTACACGTGTAAACACTTTAAGAATAACCTGAATTTTTAAATATTTTTTTTTGGGGTTTTTGATTTTGTGTTATAAATAAAATATTAACTTGATTTTGTTTTTGTTTGGGTTGTTACTTTTAGTTGCTGTCTGGCTAATAGCATTAAAGTTACAATAAAAAAAAAATGTTTTACTTGACTGAAAATGAAAGTGAAATTTTTTTCTGGTTGAACACGACACTACACTACTAGACATATTAATGTGCTAAGTAAAAAATACATATTTAAATCTAACAACTTAAATCAACTCTTTTATGAAATATCTTCTGTATTTTAAACTTTATTCCCAAATAATTAAATTTAAGCAAATGTCATCTATTTTTTTTAATTTTAAAGAAAATAAAGCGAATTCAGGGCCGAAACTAAGGGTTCTGATGTGACATTTGAATATACGGGTATGCATGCTACGGCAACAACAATAACAACAATTACTTTTAAATTTAATTTATAATGAATTATTTGAGATTTCTTTTTATTATTGTTTTAATCTTTAAAAATATTTAAAACCTGGTTAACATTTAAGTGAGAATTATAGTATTTTATGATCATCAATGACTACTAAAAAATAAATATAAAAAAAATACGCGATGACATAAACCCGTTGTTTAAAATCTGTCAATTTAACAGAATATAAATAGAAAACAATGTCATCATGCAAATATAAAAAAAACAACAACAACAAAAATATACGTAGAAACACGCTGCAAATAAATTTGAAATTCAAATATATACGAGTACTCGAAAATGCTTTCGTAATACTAAATTAATTTGTTAATTACTTTAACTTTAATCACAAGAATTAAAAAAAAAACATTTTTTTACAACAAAAAAACTATACTATAAAGTCATAATCAACCGATTCATATAACTACAATAACTTTTTATTAAATACGTTGTGAAGGTCTCCAAATACGAGACAATAATTAATAGAAAAGTGTTGCTAATAACAATGGATTATTTATTTAATTGAAAATTAAAAAAAATAAATTATATTAAATACTACTGTGGCACAGTGGTTCCGAAGACATAACCATAAGCAGAGGAGTAAGGCCTTAAAAAAATAATTTTAAATTTGTAAGGAAATTTTTATGTTTTAAGACTCTGGGTCTTTACTACAGACAAGCAAACAACTTTGCAATCTCTTGCAATATCAAATTATTAATTAATGTTTTGAAAATCTATCGGTACTTTTCTTATAAAATCGTGTGTTATTTATACTATAATCACCCCTATTGCGAATAATTAATCCCATGAAAAAACTCTGAAATTTTTCTATCCTGAATGATAAACAATTTATTTGTATTTTAAGGTAGAAATCATTCACGATAGACATTTTGGGAGTCTTTTCATGGGAATAAATATTCGCGATAGGGGTGAATACGTTCCGCAATGTGTACCGACACATAATTATAATATTTTCGACTTTGTTTTAATAGTAACATTTTTCTAATTGTTTCACAAATGATTGCTGGTAAATATTAAGAAATGGTTTTAATGTAAAATTTTTAAGTTTTTATTTATTAGGTACTCGTATATGTGTAGAGCACCAAGTTGATCGGAAGAGGAAAGAGAGCTAATTAATAAACTGAAAAATAAATTTATTACACCGTTTTGAGGTATACACATGTATAGTTGCCAGACCGATTTAAGAAAACAAAAAACAACTCTAACAAATGTTTTAATTATATGACCACCACTGTTAATATATATGTATATGTATATATTGAACACGAAGAAAAGGTGTATGCATTTGGTTGTTGTGCAGGATTATATACTTGGGAGAAGTAAAATGATATTGTTAAACATCTGTTTATTTCTTTATACACAAAAGATACAAGTGTAATGTACTGAAATAATTTGAAAGCAGGACCCCTGCTGCTGTGATTGTATATGAGTACCATATATATATGTACACAAAGAAGAAAGAATAATAATAATCAAAGAAGGATATAAACAAGTTATAATATTATTAATAATAATATTAATGTATGTTGTACATACAAAAAAATGAAGATTATACATACATATGTATGTATGTGTGTATGCGTGCACGAGTATTATATTACACACAAGTTAAAGGGAGCATTACAATGCACTACAGTACAAGCCATAAACTATACGAGGGCAAGTCAATACGTCTTACAAGCTCATAGAAAAAACACTAACTCCCATATTCATAATAAAAAAAACTAGCTTGAAATTTGTTCTAAAATATATTTCAAATACATTTTCTTTATTATGAACAAAAGCCCCCAACCAAAAAAAGTGGTTAAAATGAAAATGCATTGGTTTGCTAAATATTTAGCAAAGTGACACAAATCTACATTGTTGAAAGCTTTTATGCTACTGATTTAAAATTTTTACATGTTTTGTTCTCTTTGTGAGATTCTGGTTGAGATTGTGTATGTGTTCACAGCCCCTTAGGGGTTTGCGTGGGGGCTCTTGATTATGAATATGGGCGAGGCATATTAAACAAAGGGGGCTTACTAGGGAAGGGAAATATTAAGGGGAAATTTTTTTGTATATGAAGTTTGAAAGTTAAAATTACTCTCTTACACCTCAAATGGAAGTTTAACTGTCAAATTCCATATTAAAAAAAATAAAAATTTTTCTCCGTAATATTTCCCCTCCCTAGGTGGCCTCAAACCTTATTAAATATGTCTTGAATATGTGTGTTGTTTATCTTTTTTTTTAATAAATTAATTAATTACTCCCTCTTAAATTGTTAGTTTTAATTTGATGTCCTTTTGTCTGTTTTAAAGTCGTTTTGTTTTTGCAAGAATTTTTATAACGAATTATTATCCATATTACCAACTTGGAAAAAAAAAAACAAAACTATAAATGGAGAATTACTATTTATCAATACTAGGAAAATTAAGCCAAGGTATGTACCAAGAAAACAAATTCATTTAAAATATAAATTTTTTTCCTGAATTAATGAATCCTTTCTATTTCATTGATGGAATTTAATTCACATGCGTATTCTCTATTGCAATAAACTCTTACGTCTTTGAGTCTTTATACCCACAGTAAGTTTTCCTATAAGAAAAAGGTGTTGTGAACTTTATTTCCTAGTTTTTAGGGATTCATAAGCACATAAAAAGTGTACGTTTTATAAGAGTTTATTGTTTTTATTTTCTCTGGGAGTGTAAAAAAATTATTGTTATTGTTACGATTACGATTACTGTAGCAACATCTTGGCAATCATTTCGTAACCAACTTTTACGTAAAAGTAGTAGCCAATCACCTCTATAAGCTTAATACCACTTACAAAGCAGAACCGTTAAATTGTCAGCCATAATTAAAACCTTTGAGGTTTTAATTATGGCTGACAATTGTTTAAGCAAATACATAATTGTTCTTTCGAATTAAATTAAAATTTAAAAAATTATATACAAAATTTGTTTGCATTTTTTATGTTTATAAGACGCATTTTTAAAGATCCAATTTTCCGATTGGGATTAAGTTGCCGTACGTTTGTAAAATCTGGCGATCTGGATTGTCCAAGAGAAGAGGTTTTTTTTGTGAATCTTTCGAATTTAAACTTTAAAAAGTTCAAATTAAAATAATAGGAATTTAAACAAAATTCCCTAAGTATATTAAAAAAAAAATCTGGCAACCCAGTTGTTTTTTTTAGTTTAATTTATTTTTTTTTCTTTTTATTATTAATAGAATAACGCCAGAAATATGTTTGAAAATATTTAATAAAGCTTTTAATTGATTTCAGTTTAAAATTTAATTAAATAATTAATTGATTCAATTATTTGTTTAATAATTTTTTTTTTGTGTTCTGTTGTAAACAAATATATACATATTTGAATCAATTATAAATTTTAATTGAACTTTAACTTAAAACTAATTTAAACCTTTAATTGATGCAAACAATTTTTTCTCTGTATTTCGCAAATCGTGGTTTATTTCGAAAAAGTTTTATTGCAAAACAAAAATTTACGCATTGGAGTAAGAAAAACCCACAGGATTTCTCTCTAAAATCGCAACATCCGCAATAAGTATCTTTACGGCAAAATCGTTGCTCCATACTTCTTTCAAAGTGAGTTCAGTGAAAACGTTGTCTTTTAAGGCGAGCAGTACAGAGTCATGAATACCAATTATTTAGGGTCCTATGGGTAGTAATGTTTAATGAAAATATTTTTTTTTCAAAAGGGCGGAGCAACAAATAATCGATTTATAAAAGGAATCAAAAGTAATCAGTTAGCTACCAAGGTCGGGCGATTTGACGCCTTTACATGAACTACGTAAAGTTCTTTTAAGTAAAAGGGTGACCTCATATAACCGTGATTTTGACACACATGACCAGGATGACAAATGATCTTTTACAAGATTTTCTAGAATAAACGACTTAAGGTAAATCCCATTGAAAACTCCAGCAGCAGTCGGACATCATCTGTTAGTCCTACCTTCCCTGATAACGCGCTTCCATTGGCATAAGATTCTGATGAAACCTTTTACCCTACTCCTCACAAAAATTAGACACATTTTTTAGGAAGTCGGTCTATATGCGAGTGCAGGAAGTTGATTTTTATGCTCAAGTTGCACCATAGCTCTTGCAGATTCGTTAGCATGCGCTGAAGAAGCTCGAAATGGTCGTCAAATTTCTTGTTGACTAGAAAATTACTCATAATCACAACAAATGAATTCCAATCTTTGTATTCGACTTTAACCATTGATTTCACAAAATCAAGATCTTTTACGAGTTGCCTAATCTATGGCCCCTCAAATTCAACAGCTTTTAATTTTTCTGTATTTAATTTTGGAAACTTTTATTAAAAAGAAAATTTAAATATTCGCCACTTTTGTCAAGCGCTTTCACAAACTGATTCATATGAAGTGGTAAAAGTATGCTGCGGTCTAGGCTAACTAAAGGCACAAGTTGTGTTTTTTATCAGTGTAATCGATTTACCAAAATTTGTATCAATAAGTTTTATGTATTTTATACAAACACAAGTTCGAAAGCAAACACATAATCGTTATCATTTTGAAATGAAAATATTTTATTTTAATAATCCTTTTTATCAAAAATCAAGTTAGAAACCTAAATACTAAAAGACATGAACAGTGCATTGAGGCGTTATTTAGTAACTGATAAGATAACAAAACAAATAATTATATTCTGAATAAAAATATTAAAGACGAAAAAAAATCAATTGTTAAAAACAAAAAACTTTTTGAAAATTCCATATTTTAGTGTTACAAACTGATAAAAAAAAAACAAAATGTTTTGGTTCTCCTTCTTTTTGTCGTTTAAACAAAAAACCATAAAATGAAATAAGAACTGTGTCATTAAATTGATAATAAATAAAAAAAATCTGGAGTGGCCTACACTCAACTTTACCACACCCAAAGGAAACAGATATTATTATGGATATACTACATAAAGAATATAAATTCAAAGTACATTCGAATCGAAAAAGTAGTTATTTTTAGTTTGGGGTGTTAAGTAAACTACCCCTGCGCCTTCCCGATTATGCCACATATGTCTTTTTTTTTTTTTTTGATATGTCAAACGGTATGCTCTGTAAAAACTCCACAAAAATAGTGAAAAGACCAGTAGAGGTACCTTAAGCTGTATAAATGCGTTAGTAGCAGGTAATGGAAACTTCAAGTATGTATCATCTAGCAAAGATGAAAATCGAAGAAGATGATACTTGCAGACTATTCCTGGAAGATGCTGAGACGGTAGCGTACCATTATTAGTAGAGTAACGATTGCATCCTATAGGTACGGAACCCTAAACATTAATTACATGAAACTTGTCTCTTACTGCTGGCGCACTAGTAGTGTTTTCCGTTGGAAATAAATAAAATATTCATATAAAATTTATTTATTTACAAAAAAACAAAACCTTTGAACACGATAAAAATATTTGGCTCATTGTATGCTTCTTAACCTAAACAAAAATTAAAGGTGTCTTAAATTTAAAAACGAAAACGATTACTTTTAAACTTAAACGTAACTAAGAAACGCGATTATTTTCTGGCATTGTTTTTAGGGGTGCATTTTTTCTAAATATTTTTTGGCAGTTATTTTTAAATACTTGTATTATGTATTAGGAAAAACAATGGATTAGTACAAAATGTAATACTATTTGGCAAATAAATTGACTATGCTTTTGTTTTCCTATAAAAAAAATTGTTGGAAAAAATCCAAGTTTAAATTTGACAAAGCAAATATATTTCAGAAACAAAAACAAATGTCATAAATTTTAAGAGCCAAAATATTAATATATTTACAACTAAACATATGAATTGTTAGGTAGGCTTAAGTTCGTTTATTATCTCTATCCACTACTCACTAGAGTTGAAAGATTACTTTTTACAAATAAGATGATTGATTTTGAAAACAAATTTATTTTTGACACTAGCATGTAATGAGATTTCTAAGTATTTACAACTTTGTAAACTTAACAAATAAAGTTGTCACTTTTTTTTAACAAAATTAAAAATTTTAAATCTGTCGAATTGTTTTGTTTTATAATTGAGGTGGTTTATTGCAATTTTCTATTTAATTATATCCCATTTATATTCGCTCTAAATTAGAAAAAGTCATTTTTATATTTACTGTTTATTAGGGTTAGGCAAAAATATTGATAAGCGATATATCGTTATATTTTATAGTGTCGAAATTCAATATTTTTGTTTGGTTTCATATTTTATGTTCCCAGTATTTTAATAGTGCTACCACAATTTTCGTTAAATAAAGTATTAACAAAAAACTCCTTTGCTTTATTTATGGTACTTTGTGTTTAGGAAATTTGATTATGTTCCATTACATCCATAATAGTCGGAGCTGTTCTACTGCCGTTACCTTGTTGAATATTCTTTGACTGAATTTGTTTTTAATTATATTCTAGATGGCATTCTTATTTAAAACAAGTAAGAGTGCTGAATTCGGCTATGTCGAAACATATATCCTTCACCATAGTAATGCTAGATATTGTGTTACCCTTTTATGTTTGTTTGAAAATTATTTTGTAAAAAGGTCTTTCAAAATTGTTTGTAAAGTTTTGTAAAAATAATTTTGAAGATTTTTTGTAATTATTTGTTGGAAGATATTTTTTTAAATTTTTAGAACTTTTATGAAATTTCCTCATTTCCTCAAAAATATAGGTGGGCGTTACGTGGGAATTACAATTCCAAAATTTTCGAAACTATTTCTGGCAGATTGTTAGGCTTCTTCTGTATCTCGTCTGGTGCCTTGACAAACGACATTCCTACCCGAACATGGACATCGCTTCTTTAACTTTTGTATGTATAAGGATCCAGAATATATATACTTTTTGGGGTCGAAAATTAATATTGTAGAAATTACACACGCAATGACAAACTTATGTATACCCTTTCCAGCTATGGTAAAGGTATAAAAGGGCTGATCCGATTATATAATGATAAATTATAAGCACTTCACGCCTTAATAATTAATATCTGCTTCATCAGTAAATCTACTAATAGCTGATAATGGTAGCCACTTGACAAATGTGAGAGATTTACGTTATCTGGTACCTGACGCTTGTTGGCAAAGCGAAGCTACAAGTTGCAATTTCAAAACATGGCTGCCAGGGCAAAATCTCAACTCTTGACAAGATATTGCTAGCAGGTTACTCCCCGAATGGGCTCATAAATAACAGGCCACAGAGATCAGAACTTAAAGGTTTTTATCTACTAGTTCCACGCTCCGAGGCTAGGTTCCTCCATATAGCGAGGCACCACTGGCCTGAAGGTGTTAGAAGTCAAAAAGATAATAAAATGCTAGATAAAAGGCGTTCACAGAATTTGTAGGTGCCTAGGGGTCGAACACAATTTTGTTATTGCTACTGGTTAAACTGTAAAGCTTTTTTAATTTATTTATTGTATTTAATTTATCACTACTTGCACTAAAGCAAGATTTCTTCTGTCCCGATCTTATTAACTGTTTTATATGTCGTTCTACTCTAAATAAATCTGGGGTTATACCTTCCAATAACTATCATATTCACGATAACAAATTTTCACCATATAATAAATGTCTATTTTAATGAGAAAACCTTTTTTCGTGTCTTATATTCAAGAGCCCCCACGCAAACCGCTAAGGGTCAGTGAGCACATACACAATCTCAACGAGAATCTCACAGAGAACAAAACATGTAAAAAATTTTAAATCAGTAGCATATCAGTTAACATACCAGCTTTCAACAAGGTAGGTTTGTGTCACTTTGCTAAATATTTAGCAAACCAATGCATTTTCATTTTAACCACTTTTTTGTTTGGGATCCTTTGCTTATATTATACGAATTTTTTGGGTTATCGTTCTATAGAAAAAACGATATTTTAATCCGATATATGTATATTGATACCGTTTTTTTCATTTTTCTGTCTCTATCTTTTACACTTGATACAAAAATCCTACGACAGACAAAATTTAACACAATACCCCAGCAACATTTAAAAATATACGAGTATTAGAAACTTCAAAGAAGTTTATGGATTAGTGAAGGATAATAAAAAACGAAACAAAAAAGACCCCCAGTATCTTTAAAAAACCTCCCATGGTACTACAACATGTATTTTCATTCTGGCAAACATGTATATATGTATGTGTGTTGTATGTACAAAAGTGAAAGAATATTTATGAACCCATATGCAAAACAAATTAAAAAAAGTTACCAGCTGCTGGATGGACGCACACATCAGTGTATGTGTTTATAGACTCGTTTACTGTAAACATGTATTGAAAGGACAACAAACGATTGCTGGATCCACTTCTATGTTCCTTTTTCAATACATACAATTATTTGAAGGGAAACTCCCCATTCTTAATTCTATTTAAAATTACCAATTTATAATATACCTTTAGACTGCTTTTAAGTCTGCATTTTACACGTAAAAAAATTTAAATACGAGTTTAGGGTAAAATATTCTATTTTCAAAATTATGTTTAAGATTAATTATTTTACATTTATAGGTATGATCAACATATATGTATGTTGGTAGGTATGTAATTAGAAATTTTATAAATTTCATAATACGAGGGCAAGACAATAGAGAAACAACTGGTTTCTGAAATATTTTAAGTTTCTAAATGAGTTGGGAGTTTTTTCTAAATATCCGTTCAGAATCTCATTTAAATGACTTAATTAGTTTTTACTGATACAGAAGCTTGGTTAGATCTTTTCCATCACGACTAGCATGAAATTTTCTCTCGATGCATCTGATACCGATATATATATGTACATATCGATACATACCGATATATCGATACATACCTATGTATATGTCAATACATACCGATAAGTCGATACATACCGATATATCGATACATACCGATATGTCGATGCATACAAATATATCAATACTTACCGATATATCAATACATATCGATGTATCGATACATACCGATATATAGATACATTCCGATATATCGACACCTACCGATATACCGATACGTCGATGCATACCGAAATATCAATACTTACCGCTATATCTATACATCGATACCAACCCATATATCAATACATAACGATATATCGATGCATACCGATATAGCGATGCATACCGGTTATTCGGCATCGCAAGCGTCCCTAGTTTGTACAACGTAACAAAATAAATGTATATACAGACTGCGTAAAAAGTGTGTAAACACCACTAAAGAATTTTGTTTTATTTTTTTTTAATTATAAGAAAACAAAATTGTTGTTTTATTTTTTTCCATATTTTGGTGATGTTTAATTGGTAATATAATGACATTTTAATTTAAGCTGTAAAAATTATTGAAGTACTAATATTAACTGCAATAAAACGAAATATAAAATTATACTCGATGTTGACTCACTTTTTACACTGTTTGTATGTATACGAAACAAATTTATAAATAATTGTCTTAGACCCCAGGGGTTTAATCGCGGCATTCGAAATTGAGTAAAATCTCTCGTAATTTTTCATTTTGGTATCATGGCACTCAATATCGAATAAAAATTTCATTGGAAAAGAAATGTTTTTAAACCGTGTTTATTAATCTATTACAATTTGATAAAAATAACGATTCGATAAATGTCGAATGGCATAATTAGGTTACTCGACTCGTATCGAATTTGTTATTCGACAAGATAGTTTACTCGATATCGAATGCGGTGATTAGGCCCCAGGCGTTTAATCTACGCAAGTTATTTTGAAATAAATAAATGAAATTGAATATGAGTATCATTATAGGTATTAATAAGCTGTTTTACAGATTACTACTCTGAAAAGGTTTAACTTTAACCGAAAGTGTTTTAAAGTTTCATTAAATAACTAACTTAGAAGTGACTAAAGCAGCATATGCCAAAAACGTCATCAGACTTTTGAAATTTCCTTATGTAATAAAGTGCTCCAAATTGTTTCAAAGGCCTGTTGTTAAAATAGATATTTATTTGCCATAATTAAATGTCCTTTTATATTTTTGACTTTAACACAAAAATAAAAACGTACGTATATACTCTTATATTGTTAGTAGTTATTGTTTGTTTTGAAAACATGCAGTGAATTTTTAGACAAAATTGCTTAAATATTACTCTCCCATTTGTCTTGAATTTACTCAATACATTCCTTGTTTGCTGTTTAAAGCTTTAGCACTCCATTGATGGAGCCAAAAGCCACAATTCGTTATTGTTTGTTGTGTGTGACAATACGAGTAAAAAATCGGCAAAACAAACGCTTACATATGAACATATATATATACATATATATATATATAGACAAATTTAAACATACACATAAATCTATAGTACAGTATATATAATATCCATAGGTACGTCTGTACATATGCTTACATATGTAAAAATGTTTTTTTTATTGTATCGTAATTCTTACTTGTCTCAGACTTTACAAATAAAAAAGATAAAGTTACACAAAATAGTACGAGGGTAACACAATATGCCTGTGCAACAGTGTATAAGGAGACTTTAAAACAAATTGGATTTTTAAAAATTGTCAGTTGTACAGTGACATTTTTTAAAACAAATTGCTCATTCGAGAGAACTTTTGTAAAGAGTAATTTTGTTCGTTTTGAAAAAGGAGAAAAGACAATTTCAAGCTGTAGTCATCAAACACAGGCAAAAAAACACATAGAGAAATTAAAGATAAGTAAGGCAAATAAATAAATTTAAATGGGAGTATATCCATAAATGACAAACTATTTATTACAGGACACTTACTTCGGATATAGTCGATTAAATCTAGAAAATAATATTGAGTGGTTCAAAAATTTGGAATCGTTCCATAATATTTGTAAATGCTTTTAACCAGTCAAACCGTAATCTGTTAATATGTACTTAAAAAACTTTTTTCTATCTAAAAATATAAAAATTGTATGTTCGTATGAAGACGAAGTCGCTAATCCCAGGATGCTAAGAAGGAAAGCGTTAAAATGTTGATATAAAATTTTTTTAAATACCAGTCTATTTTAGTTAATTTTTTAATACATGGGGAAGAAGTAAAATTTAATTACAAAATATCTAAAGAAGTACGAACACTTTAAATAAGGTTCCTTAAATTTAATATATCTAATTAAATATTTTTATATATTACGTAATTTTACTACAAAAATGACAAAAGAGCACTTTTATTTAAGCAGTTTGTTTTATAAAACTATTAACAAAGAACTCGCAAAAATAAGCCAGCGTTTTAAAAACACAAACACTTCCCTAACCGATTTAAAATCACGTGATTTCAACATTTTGTGTGTGTAGAACACCTATTAAGTGATTTGAAATCACTTTGATAAAAAGTGAGTTTCAGAACAGGCCTGATAATAAAGGAATGTGCCAGAAGGAGCTGTTAGGACATTCCTAAAAGATTAACTTAGTTCGACTCCAAAGCCTTTTCAACGTACGCAACTACAAAATTGTTTCTAGTTGGAAAATTGGGATTGAAATTAACAATGACGAATTTTAAATTTTTAAACTCCCAATCGTAAAAAAAAAGTTTAGCAAAATTATAAACTTTCTTTGGAATGCAAAATGGCATAGGTACAAATAGTCGCACAAAACGACCATTATCGCATTACTCATGATTGCAGGAGATTTTAGGCAAACGTTACCTGTAATTTCTCCTTCGATATTATGGGGCGAAATAAATACTTGCCTAAAATATTCTACTTTGCGGCAACACGTAGACGTAGACGTTGAAATTAGCAATTAACATCTTGTTTAATTAAGAGGAAATCCCAAGGCGAATTCATACCAGATGTGAGCAGTAGAGCAACAAATACAACAAAACAACAACTTCTACATTAGATTAGCAGATATGAAACAATGTATTTTTGACAAGATATTAGCAAAAGAACTAGAGCAAAAAACAATCAGCTGGGCTATCAACTCCATCTGGTATGAATTCGCCTTGGGAAATCCGTTAATACATGAATATTTTATTTTTTTTCTCTCCATTTAAATGAAATGTAAATGTCAACAGTTGGGCTACGTTTATTATACGACAAAAAAAACATATTTTAGAAATTAATATGAAATTACTATTATTCAAATTAATAAATATTTAATTCATCATTATTATTTGGTTTATAATATATTTTTTTAAATTTTTAATAAAAATGGTCAAATAAAGATAAAAATGCATTAATTAGGTATGAATTAAAAGAAGTAATAAAAGGAAACAATATTTTTTCAAGCATCAATAACAATATTAAACGAAAATTAAACTCGAAACACAAATTTTGTGCATAAGTATTAACAATTATAATTAAATAAGAAAAAAAATACGCAAAATTTTTTTAAACGCTCAAAACATAAATACAAGAAAAATAAATTAATAAAAAGGAAAAGAATCCCACCTTTATGATATTTTTTTAGATTATTGCTGATTTACTAATTGTTGCAGTTTTTTTTTTTTTCAAAGATATAACTTCATAATTATTGATTTTATTTTTCAAGTTTTTAAGAAAAAATTTTTGCACAAACTTAACTTTATTCTGATGACGTCTTGAATGAAAATTCAGTCTTTTTAACAAAAACTTTTTAAGATTTCCTAATAATGGAAATGAAAGAATGGAAATAAATAAATTTCTGTTACACTCTACGGCACTAAAACAAAGATTTGTTTTTAATTTTTAAATGGGAACCTTTAAACTTTATCCATACATTCACTTTATTTATTGTTAATACCTATTCTTTTTATTAAAATTATTAAAATCAGTATTACTTTTTGTTTAAGTTATTACTTTTTTAAATTCACTTTACTTCCGCTTTGTTGTTTTAGTTTTCTGCTATTGTTTTCATTTACTCAGACAGTTTGTTTTGTGCTTAGTTTGCCTTTGTCTCTCTCCATATAAGACTGATTATTTTTTGTTGTGTTTTTAGCCTTTGATATACACGTATTTTGCATGTGTTTCTACGTTTTTTTTTCTTTTTTAACAATGTTGCATGTATGTGTGCAAATGGGACTGTTATCTGGTGTTTATTTTGTGATTTAATTTTTGTGTTGTATATTATACACTTATTGTATATAAATGAAAAAATAAACAAAAAAGATTAGTAAAGTTGTGGAGAAACAAATATGTTAAAGTAATTCGTACGCCTCCGATTTTTAAACGAACCACTCACGAAGAAAAATAAAGACACAATGTGGTGAGTTGTCAAACGTCTTGCTTTTATAAAATGTCAATAATTCCATTGAATGAGCCAGACAGAAAAACATGATAAAAAAGTATCTATTGTGAATTATTTACAGTAGAATTATGGTTCAATAGTGGTAAACAAGATTTTTATCTTTATATAATTCGATTAGCATGTAAATGAAAATTATTTATATAATAATCATTAGTTTTGAATAGAAATATGTACTATAATACAATTAATATTTTGCATTTTTAACACTTTCTATTATTTTCTACATTCACATAATTACATGGTTGCTCTTATTTCTTATTACCCAGTGGTGGTGAGTGGTGAGTTTATTAAATTTAATGTAAATTATATGAAAAGCAACAAAATGTTAAGTTTATATTAATTTATTATCATAAAATCATATTTGAGATATGTCGTTGAATTAAAATGGCTAATCTTACTGCAGATAACTGTTAAATTTTGCAAAATATGAAAAAATATTAAACATTGGAAATGTTTGTCACTATGTAGTCACCGCCGCACCCGTTTATTAACTAAAGCGCCCTCACACAAAAAAAGTAACACCAACAAAAAAACAAACCCCAAACATAAAACATGTATATGTATACATATACCACATTGCAGTCCTACAAAGAAGAAATTCTTTCTCAACAAAGATTAAGGCACAATAAACATATCTATGTATATTATGATGATTTAATAGTATCTATAACAATATTTTAAAGCTTTCAGTATTATTTGTAATGTGTCATAGGTATTAAGAATTTTTGCGAAATATTGTTTTTTTTTAATTTTCTCTACTCGCTATTTGATTCAATGAAACAATATTTATTTGGATTTTGTACATAAATGGAACAAACTTTTTCATGACAAATTGTTTTAACTTGGCCAATATTTTCATCAAAACAAAAATTCCGATAATCCTACTAGGGGTAGGTACAAGTTATATTCTTACAAAAAAATTGAAACAGTTTTTGTTTTAAGTAAAACGGACATTATTATTGAGCCGCTTAACACTGTTTTATTTAAAAAAGTACCTATAGGTATAAATTATAGACTTGGGTAGTTCACGAACGAACTAGTTCAATTGATTTAAATGAACTAGTTAAAATTTTTATGTCTACCTAGTTCAATTTTTGAAATATGCTTTGTATTTGAACTGTTAAACAAAATGAACTAAAATGTACGTTGTTCGTGTATTGATGTTTACATTTTTGACAACAATGTAGAACTGCCATATATTTTAACAACCATTTTAAGAATTTATTATTTTTAAAAATTATTAATAATAAAATAATAATAAGATTAATAAAAAGTACATAGTTCAGAATACAAATCATAGTTCAAAAGAAAAAATAGCGATTAACTAGTTCATTTTTTTACTTTGAACTAAAATGAGCGTGTCTAAAATGAACTAAAATGCACAAGTCTAATAAATTATAATTATTAATAAACTAAGTTTTTTTGTCTTAACTCTAGTTTAGTGGCAATAATCAAAAATATAAAGAAATGGGTAATTTTAAGCAAAAAATTTAATGTGAAAAATTTCGGACAACACCTATTTTCAGAATTCGTACACTTTACACAACTTTAGACAACATCTTATTAATAAAATTTTTGGGAATTTAAATATTAATTATTTAATATTATGCTAATTACCCATAACGTTCTATAATAAAAATGCAATTTATTTGTTGGGGGAAAAGAGCTAGTTCCTTCTTTTTTTAACATTGTAACTAAACTAGATTTATTTCAAGTAGTTTTCTTGATGCAAAATTACTGAATATTTTAACATTTTATACCTACTTTAAAAAAGAATAATTTATTTAAATAATGTAAAATAGATACAAAACATACAATTATTTGACAGTAAAACTTTCGCAAAATAAATGTTATTTTTATTTCTATTGATGTCGGTATTTAATATCATTGTAACCAAAATGAATAATTCATTCATTTAAGTGTTTTACAATGGGGGTATACATTTATGTACCTAGATACATTTGTAAATACACGACAAATATACATCATATTTAACTAAGATTTTATTTAGAGTAGTTGGAGTATTCAACCAATAAACACAACAATTCACTTCCTTTGTCATGCTTACAAACATATAATAAAATATATAAGAAAGTACGTACATATATATATATATATATATATATATATATATATATATATATATATATATAATAAATACATACATATATATATATATATATATATATATATATATATATATATATATATATATATATATATATACGTATAGGTATATATTCTAGTGTATCTATGAATGTGTTCATGTACTTATATGGTATTTTTTATATACATACATACTTTATTTTATTGTTAAAACCTCTTTATTATTTTAAATGCAGATATCTAATAAGTTTATTAACATGTAGCTATATAAATTTATTTTTTATTTATACTGCTCGTTTACTAAACCACTCATATTCTTTACATAATTAATATACACACTCATACACTTATAACTTTTTTCTTGTATTTTATAGCAAGTTTTTGTATATTCATGAACAAAGATAGAAAAAAAAACTTTTCCAATGTTGATTTGGATGATTTCATATACTAGTAGCAGCTTTATTATTTCTTAATTTTATTAATTTACGCAAACGAGTTTTAAAATTATCGCATTAAAACTATTAATTTTCACTTGTTTTGTTTATTTTTCTTGCACATTGACTAATGTAATTATTTGTATATATATTTTATTGATAAGTTTAATTAGTGAATAGAATATAGAAAAACGAAAAATTAATCTGCGGTTACCTTCTTAACACACCTGAGTCTGACACACGTCTGACAGATACGAAGCATGGCACAATAAACAAGGTAGACTCGCGGCGAAAAAAGAGTGCAACTCTGTAATAAAAATACGTATATTTTGTTGTTGTATAAATCATTTTTGGCTGTCAAAATAAAAAATGTTAGTACATTTTGACACTGTAAGATGGTGACAACAAATAGTCAGCTGAGCTCTCGAGTTTACCTGTTATGAATTCGCCTTGATACGAAGTAAATTTTATATATCAGATATGGAAAATTGATATTTTAAATTGTTCGCTTAACTGGCGAGTTCTTTGGAAATTAAAAGTATCGAATTTTCGATGTAAGTAAACATTACTGTATTAATGCATATTTTTAACAAAATCAGACAATTTTTAAATCCAAAATCAACTATGAAGTTTCAAGTTTCCATATGTATTTTTGTTTCGCAGGTGGTGTTGTCTTAAAAACAAATAAGGTAATATCATAAAACACTATGGTTAGTTGTTTGTAGTATAAATTTTAATACTATTACTAATTATTAAAATAAGTAGTTTGGCTAATATAAAATAAATATTCAATACAAATAATAAATAATTATTATTAAAACATCTATATCTATATATGTATGTACTTAAATATAGAAAACTCTAACAGGACCATGAAATATTTATATATATTAAATATATTAAAAAAATTTGTTACTGGTGCAATTAGTATTCGAAATGTAACACGTTTTTAGAAATTTTGCCTGTCTGTACGTCTGTCTATCTGTGTACGCATTACGTAAAAACTGCTGGATGTATTTTTATAAAATTTTGCAGGAAGTATTTATATTTTTTTCCCTGTAAATATATCACATTTCCAATAGATAAAAAGTAGTTGAAGTATGTAATTTTACCGATCCAATGGTACAGCAAACTTGGCATCATCTATTATTTTTGTCAGCGTAAAATTTTTAACAGAACTCTACAATAATATTAGAATTTTATTAAAATTTTAGAATTTTGTATAAAGCCTATGTTCCTGAATAAAAATAAGAGTATTAAAATTTGGCGTGGATTACTTTCAAATCAAAATCGAACAAAATATTGGAAGAACGAAGTGGCGAGCACAGCTAGTTATTTCAATTTTTAAATCAAAAATCAACTCTGATAGTAGTTTCAGTTTTCAATATGTATTTTTGCAGCAAAAATAAAACACAAGGATAATTTAAAATTTAAATTTGTCCTTGTAGGATATTTTTTCTTTATTTCTTCATTTTTGCTTAATTTTAGATTAACAATGTAACCTTTGCTGCTATTTCGATTATTTCTATGGCCTTATTATATCTCTTTGTTTTTTTTTTTTTTATTGTAGAATTTGTTTTGAGAATAATCATTTAGTAATGCTTTGTAAAAAAGTTTTTGGGTTTAGATTCTATTGTGCAATTTTGTGATCTCATTTTTATTATATTTATTTTCGTTATTTTTATTTCTATTATTATTTATTTTTCTGTTTATAATTTCATTATTAATTATTTTTTTTTTTTAATTTTTATACTGTTAAATTTAGCTTTTTATTTAAATTTATTACAATATTTGTTAATTGTTAATAATATGTAAGCAGAATATTGTAACCGATTATGGCCAAGAGGCTAGGTTATTGAAAATAAATCAAAATAAATAAAAAAAAAAAAATAATAAAAAAATTCGTTTAATAATTTATATATCATATTGTGATATCATATTTTAATTCATATTAATTTAATTCATTCAATTTTCGTCGTGTAGCAAGCTACCTGATTATATTGAACATGACACCTACATCGTAAACTCTGACATTGCTGTAGAAATTCATATTTTACTTTTACAAAATAAAATAACTTTTTTAAAAAAATGAATACTTTTCACAACCTTTTGATGGTAAATGAATTTGTAATTTTTAAATTTGTGATATTTTGTGTTAAATAAAATAATATTGTTGCACACAAAAATAGAAATTAACCTAAGTTGACTACAGCCACAACGGTGGTAGTGTAGCCATGTAGCATTGATGGTTTTAAAATAATCGTCTTCCTAAAAATGCGTGTATTTTATTTTTGACAGTTTGTAGTTGGTAGCCTGATTTTTTACATGTGTTAAATACATTTATTTTCGAAACTATAAGAAACTGCAATATTAATTCTAAATATTATTTTTGGCAATATTTCTTATGATTTTGAAGCTTTAACTTTTTTACTTTCTGTACCTCGTTTCTGTAACTAAAGTAATAAAGTTTTTCACATGAAAATATAATAGTCATCCCATTTTTCTAGGTTGTCCCATTGGTAATCCTCAACCTGTGTAAAAAAGATGACTATAATAAATTCAAGTGAGATATTTCTCACATAAGTTACAGAAACGAAGCACTGGTTCTAAACCCATAAGAATTTGAATATCAATAAATTTCCCAGCCCTGAGATGTAAAAGTAACACACCACACTTAGTGAGCTCATCTATTGTGAATTATGTATGTGTAAACTTGCACACAAGGTTGCACTTAATTTAAAGCGGAAATGGTGTTGAAACTTCATGAAATTATTATACCATCAATATTTAATTTTAGATAAAATTCCTTTATATAAGTATCATTTTTATTGCATTATTTTAAATATAAATAATATTTAATATAATTTTTAATAAGAATAAATAAAATACGGACAAAATAAAATAAAAAAGCTTTTTTTATGTATACTAAATTGAATTTGACTTTGAATAATAAAACTTTAATATTTTCTATAAAATAATAATTTTAAAATTTTATAATGAATATGACTTATATAACTTGAATTTAAAAATACAAAAAGATAAATTAAATTTTCTAATAACACTGGTCGTCAAAACAAAAGTCGGATGTTCGCACCGACTTTTGTGGACTTTTGTGTGCTGAATACAAATCTGTTTACAGATTTTTTCTATTATGTCTAGTTTTCGAGATATAGTTATTTAAATAAAGTACTGATATTCGAACATTAAATTCGTATTTATTATGATAACAATGGTCGGCAAAAAAACAAAGTCGGAAAAAAGAATTTTATTGTTATTTAATTGACTTTAGCGTGCTGAATCCAAATCTGTTTACAGATTGATTCTATCACGTCTAGTTTTTGAGATAATATTATTTAAATAATCTTAATGAGTTGCATATTGTTTGTCAAAGTAGGTACCTGCACTTAATTGTGAATAAAATCAACATTTGTGGATCGATTTCTATCATTTATGGCTTATGCTACTCACAGTATACCCAGCTTTCCGAATAAAGAAAAAATGTAAATATTTGCCGTTTTAAGATTTTTACGAGTTTTCATTAAAAAAAAATATTTTTCATTAAAAATATTTTTTTTGCCACCAATCTCTGAATAACTCCGAAATACTTGAAAGCGGAAAAAATTATGTAAATTTGACTTAAAGATAATTTTATCCTGCATCTTTTGTTGTTTCAATTGTTCAAATCAATCAAGCCGTTAAAAAGTAATGTATATTGAAATAACTTAGCGTGGTCGCCTTGTTTAGGGGAAAATATTAGCCATGCCCATAAAAAATCTGTAAGTGATGCACGAAAACTGAAAGTGGATTTGAATTTAACGAATTGAGATCACTATATTACACATATTTATGTTCAAGGACCAATTTTTTTGCAGACCAGTTTAATTTGCTTTTTTCAGCACTCGTGGTTACAAAATAGTATCAAACTTTTTTATAAAATGCAAGGTTAACTGAACAATTAAAATCTTTGTGTTTATTGATTATAAATTAAACACATATTTCTTTAATTTTACTATTCTAATATATACAAAAAGCTAAGATTCAAATTAATCTATACATGTATATAAAAATTAATCTATGCTTTGGATGAACCTAGCTGAAAGGCAAACGGTAAGACCGATCGTTTACAATGTAAATATTAATTATCCTATATCTAGAGAACTATGAAAAGAAACTGTCAAAATTAGGCATAGGGGGTCAGGTAGTATTTATAAATTATCCTATATCTAGAGAACTAATATAGTGAGGTTATAAAACTACAATAAAAATAAAACTACAGAGTAATAATGTATACAAGTAAAAGTTTGCAGGCTTATCTACAAAAAAGTGTGTTCTCATGTAATAACCTATAGGTGTAGGAGGAGGAAACGTGTACTACGCATACATTGTACTGAACCATAAAATTTTGTAAAGGTTACCTTGAACATAAAGTGATTAGTCAGGCAGGGAATTGGTGCAATAGTAGAGGGAAGAAACGTAACCCCTTAAAATAAATTATTTATTATCCTATATCTCTAAAACTACAATAATAATAGTAATACATTCTTTTACTAATTATAATTTATTGTTTATTTTCTTTCATGGTGATGAGGGTAGCGAAGCACAGTGGGAATTGCTAGTTTTATGTACATTAATACAACACTATTGTATTTAAATAAAATTAATTTGAAATATAATCTTTTCTTAACCGGTCATAAAATTCCAATATCTTCAAAATACTTCAGAAATATTTTTAACCTTTCCCCAAAATTAGAGTTATCGAAAATTATGCATCGATTTTGTGAAGCAACTTCTGTATCTAAAACGAAATTTTCCGAATCAGCCAACTCGGGATGTTCGTTAATTAAAATAGGCAGTAAGCACGTAGCAGTCGCTAAGCCTGTTAATATAAGTAGATTTATTATAATGTATATTTAAAATATTTCAAAACTACTGACCATGAAAAGATTTGTTAATTATTTCTTTTTTCACATCATCTATTGTAGGTATACGTTGTTTATAGTTGAATTTAATCAAAATATCTGTAAGTGACTCATGATACACCATGATTAAGTCATCCAAATGAGATCTTAATACATCTGGCTTCCAGGAGGAAAATATAAAATAATTCCAATCAACTCCAGGCGAGCCATAAAAACCTTCTTGAAAATCAATCTTAAGTGCAAGAAAAAAAAATGAAAAATGCTTGAATAAAAATTTTAAAGATTAAAAAAAAGCGATGTGATTTATTTATATTTAAGTTAAAGTATTATTTGGCTCTGACACCAAATATTTCTTTTTTATTATAAACCTTCATTTACTTACAAATAAAACTTCGTCCTCGTTAGATTTTTGAAACATTAAATTGTTCACCCACACATCACCGTGATTGAGAACATGAAAACGATCGGATGGTTTACGACTATAAACATTTATTAGTTTTGCTATAATCGTGATACTAATTTTTTCTAATTTTTGAGCATATTTCTTCAATTCTTCCTTTCTATTGCAATACTCTATGGTAGATTTTATTGCCTGTGTGTACACGTCATGTAATATAGAAGGATGTTCGGAGATATTGCCAGGTAAATGGTAACGAAATACATCGGGATTCTAAAACATTAAGTAAAATAATAACAAAGAATTTTTTACTAATTTAAAACCATAATTAAAATTAAAGAAGAACCCCATATATAATTTTTCCATATCCTTCCTCTAACCGAACAATGGCCATTTATTATGCCAATAAGGACCCTACCACCTCTCTGGGCCATTAGGACCTTTAAATTTTCTCGCCTACTCCAGGACTAATATATTCTATCTAAAGAAACATATATAACTCCGTATAGCAGTGACTGATCTGTTGTTCAACGTTTTTTCCCACATCTCGATTAAAATTGTAAATTTTAAGAAAATATGGAAAGTTCAGCAAATTTTTTTTTTGTCTAATCTCTCTTCAATGTACTGAGTTGGCAACTAAGTGATTGACTATTTTTTGGATAGATGGACTTTATACTTTCTTTTGTTTTGTTAACGTGGTCAAAGCATCTAATCTATATTTTTTCTTATTGTTTGGACTTCTACCTTTAATTTAGTAAAATTATATCGTTTAGTGCTTTAGTTTTATTTTTATCCCAATTTAAAAATGAAAGAACAGAACGTGCACTTCAGACATATTTTATTGTATTAATTCCGAAAAGGCAAGAACGCATCGCAAGCACAAAAAAAGTTATGTGCCGTATATGGAAATAATGCCTAGAAGGAAATGCAGTGTCGAAATTTGTTTGGTTATTCAAGAAACGGAGCCGGCATTTTTAAATCGTATGGGTGTCGTTTTCCGCCATAATAACGCAAAGCCACACACACAAAAACTAATGGAAATGGGTTAGGATGTTTTATCACATCCACCATATAGCCCTGAGCTTGCGCCTTTAGATTACCATTTGTTTCGTTCGATAGCAAAAGGTCATCGTCCTTCTGTAAAACTGCTGCTGTAAAAATAAGATTTACCTTGTTATACAAAACCATGCTGAAAGCATGAAATTTTCCCAATTTTTGTAAAAACAAATGACACTGATTAAGATTAAGACCCAGCTTAACATCGTTTATACTGAACCCCTTTAATTTCAAGTTCTCAATAACAATAATACGATCATCCACATAAATTACTCTGAAACCAAATCATAAGATAAAAATATCTTTATATTTAATGAAAAAAAAAAAAAAATACTTACTCGGGACAAAAGACGGTAGTATCCTTTATTTCATTCAATAAGTTTTTCATTTCCCTACTTATAACTTTATAATAATGGGCCTCGCGTCCGAAAATATCAAAATCTTCTTGCAAACTTGCCATTAACTCATTTTTTAAGCGAGTTTTTAGTACAAATGAGACATTTTTTATAGTTTCCTTGTCTGATTCCGTGCTATAGTCTACTGTTAGCAAATATAATTCAGCGAAATAATTTTCACCCTTGATGGTGAGAGGAGCTTTTGTAAAATTCCTAATGACAACTTTTTGAGTGTTACAAAATTGTTGTATGATTATGCTTGCGTAGTGCTTGTCAAGCCAAGCTGGTTCCATTTTTTGTTGTTTTTGATTGTTTTTTTTATAATCTGAAACTAATTTTAAATATGAAAAGTTAAGTAAGGTATGTATGTATATGTACGAACTTATTCTGTATTCCGAGTGTAATAAAAAAGTTTATTTCATATTTTAAGTTGAATATTTTTTATTCCAAAAAATTTTTTAGTCTTAATAAAAGAAATCTGAATTTAAAATGAAGAACAGCTAAAATATTCAAACCACTTTCTAAAAAAATTCGGATTCGTATTACAGTACAGGGGTGGATGATAATTAATTATTCATAGGTTGAAATAGACAAAACCTATTCATATAATTGTGAAATTATATAGATAACTCATATATAGTGAACTAAAACGTCAAAAACCTAAGTATCTTGTCAAAAAAAAACTAAGTCTAAGAATGTATTGGTAGGTAAAATTGTATGTGTTGGTTAAAAAAAATTCCCCGCAGCACCTAAACTGCACATAGTTGTATAAAATGTTTTGTAAAAAAAATCAGTCGTAAAGGCTTTGGATTGAGGAACACGATCGCGCGTCATTATCATTACCGTTTAAGGTCAATCAGGCCGTCCTTGTTGCTAGGTCTTCAAGTGGTTTGCGTCTCCCTCTCGCACTGGGGATTGGCTTCCACGGTTAGCTGTACTATGTTACAGTTAATTGGTGTTTGCATTAATCACCCACGTGCAATCGTTCTGGTTATCGTGTATAACCTAAATTTTGATATTTAACTACATAATGAAAATTAATAAACGAAAAGAAAATTTTACATGACAATAATAATAAATCAACAAGAAAAATTAACAAACTAAAGAAAACTAAAATAAAAATAAAAAATAAGGAAGAAAAAAAATTTATTGGATCAGCCTACATACATTGAAGAAACTCAACAAAGCAATAAGCACAAGATTTTAAAAACACAATTTGACGAGAGGACAAAAATTAAAAAAAAAAGTGGATGAAAAAACCTGGTGCAGACCAAATTAAAACTGAAAAATTTACATAACATTAAGTAACAAGAGGAAATTATACAATTGGATGAAAGAACCTGGTCTGAGGATTTTAACCTCACTTTTTTGAGGTGGTCCAGTACCAACAAAAAAAAACTAAGATTGATACTGGTGGAGACCTATAATACTCTAGCAGTACACTCTGGTGACCTACTTCCTGTGCAAAGGTACAGGTCGGCTGGATTTTCCCGAGGAAGGCTCCTACATGTTGATATACCCTGGCAATATAACACACTAGTGTTGGCCATTTTAAACCAAAACACAAAAAAAAAACATATTTTTTTGCATTCAATTTTAGATGTTAAAATTAAAAACATATTTCTTTTGTGTTTAAATAAAAATATAATTTTAATATATTTATGTGCGAAAAACATTATATTGAATAGTAATTTTAAATAATTATTATTTTGTATTGAAAATGTTCATACCCCAAAGACAATACTGCGAAGAAATAAATTTCACCTAGCAAATATCAACAAATTTAAATTTATTTATTGTTAAAAACTTGGAAATAAATTAAGTTCTGAATGAATTTTAAGAGAAAAAATTCTACTTTATTACTTATTTGGAAAGTACAACGATATATCGCGCAATAGTGTCTTAATGTAAGTAAAAAATTTTACTCCCCTATGTGTGTTAAATTCATACCGTACCCGCATGTAGACATTTATAGCCACGTTTTTGAAATTTGGAGAGTTGGCTATCTATGTAATTAAAAAAAGTTAGTAATCATATAAATATGTAATCTTTTGTTAATTTTTCCTAATATTATTCTAATATTAAGTTGAAAAGCCCCTACTTATGTACACTATAGCACATCGTTTTGTTATATTTTGAACCAATGCATTCCATTGGGCTGGTCTTAGTTTCTCCCATTAAACCTGTAACCTATAATGGCATCAGAATACTAAGGTACCTCCTCACAAAAGTTTTTTAAAATCCATCCAGTAGTTTTTTAGTGATGCGAACACAAAGAAAGAGACAGACAGAGAGGAAATGAGTTACTGTTTTATTATATGGATAGGTAAAAAGACCTTTAAAGAAATGTCACAATAAACATTTATTTGTTTTAATAATTAAATTAGAGGCTTTTGACTGTACAGTACAACATATTTGATCGTACCTTTAAGACTCTTAAGTTGAGTATTTTGATCATGTTTAGTCCCCTACAAAATCATGTAAAATACATTTTTAACCGACTTAAAAAAGGAGAAGATTATCAATTTGTCCGATTTTTTTTTCTTTTTTTTTTTTTTTGTACTGATAAGTATATTTGTTATAATCCAATTAAACAAATTATGATAATCATTTTGCTTCGTTTTATTATACACACGATAAAAATAAAAATGGAACAAAAATTTATAATAAAATAATATATCTGCTAAGCAAATATTTTTTTTTTGTCAGTAGAAATTGCATACCAATTACGATGAATTAGCAACTTATTTCTATTAAAAATTTTTTAAGTAACAACTTTGTTCTTAATAGCACGATAGTAACGTTTCGACTGATTTTATGAAGAGTTATTTAATCTAAAATTGCTCGTGTTTGACTGACTCAGTTAGTATTGTTATCATTAGTATGTACTTGTTGATGTACTTATGATAAGTATTTAAGTATATTTAAGAATAAAAGTTAGCTTTCGGGTAAAGGTGCATTAAATATTTTCGTGTCTTTTTGAAATTGTTTTACACTCTTAAACACTATCCCCCATATATATAAAAATAAAATAAAATAAAATATATTTGAAATCTATTTTCGAACAAATTTTTCAAACATAAGTTTTATTTTTTATAAACATGGGGGTATTTCTTTTTATTATACTAACAAGCAGACATTTCTTTATTTATTCTCAATATATTTTTTATACATATATTTTTTCAAATTTTACATTAATAATTGTGTTAATAATCCAATAATGTACAATAATGTACAATTTGAATAATATCTAATTGTTGTTAATTGCTAACCGAAGGTTTAATATACCAATATTCAAGTAAAGAAAATATATAAAGAGAATAAAATTAAAAATAAATGTCTGCTTGGTAGTATAATATAAAGAAGAGTGTAAAACAATTTCAAAACAGCTCTATCACCTATGAAATACAATACAAAAAAAATAAAATTCTCATATCCTATTTCTTTGATAAGTTTATTTAAATAGAAAAACTAATTGAAACTACCTTGCAGATAGATACGTAGAATGCTGACGGACATTCTGCTGGTTTATATTTTTCTTTATCTCTTTATAACAAAGAACTTAAGCCTAAATAATTAATTAATTTAAAAATAGTTCAAAATAAATTTGAAATTCATATAATTATACATATTATTTTTTGATTCGATCTTCTACTTGTTACATTTTAAAGACTTAATATAAAACATGACGTATTAGATTTCAGGGTTTGGCATTACAAAAGAGATGGACAATATTACTATTATTTATGAAAAAAAACTTTTAATGGCTGTTGAAGCTAAGAGCGTTTGATTAACAATTTAATCGAATAATAATATTTATGAATAAAATCACAATTTTATTTTCCTATTTAATTCCTGTAAATTAAATTTTAATACAGTAGTTTTAATAAGAGTTTTTTAATTAATTAATTAATTTTTTATTTATTCATTAAATTTTACAATACAATTACAAATTATATTCTAAGTATATATTATATTCTAAGTAAATTATTGAGCATTAAGTGAAGAAAGAGTCTTTGGTAGGAATTGAACCCACAACCCCCAGACTGATAGACTGGCACACTTCCTACTAGCCACACGGTAATTAATTCATTAGCAGCATTATATTAAATAACTATTCATATACGTACATACTTACATTAAATATGTGCCTAAGTACATAAAAAAAATCATATTAAAAAAAAAAATTAAAAAGTTTAGAAACTTTTTTAAATATCATACGTACATTTAATTTCAAATATGTATGTTATACTTTTTTTTAATTTTTTCGTTTTTTAATAACTTATGTATTAGTATGTATGTTTTAAAAATAAAAATTAAATAACTATTATCTATTTCATAATTAAACAAATTTACATTCTATTTGCCAGAAACAATATTTTAATTTAAAATTTATTTTTTCCAAATATTTCCTACTTTCCGCATCCACAGCAATTTTATACACTTCGTTAGTGCAAAATGTTGATATCGCCTTTTCGTTAAAATCTTTATCTTCGGTCAATAACGAATGACGACTTTGAAGTGACCACTTTAGTGTTGTGATGTTTTTGTTTTGTTTCTCTAACAAATCAAAAATATCTAAAACATTTTTACTTCTAGAGACGACAGGCACCACAACTTCACACAGTTGTTTAGAGTCGTTTAATGATATAATCTTGTAGGATTTTAGAGAATATTTAAGTAAATTTTCAGATATCCATTCAAAAGTATTTATATTCATACAAGCTATCCAAAGTTTGCCATCAAAATGTGATATTCCAGTTTTGCTATCAAACTGTAAGTTGTCTGATGAAGTACATCCACGAAATCTATCGAAAAACCAAACTAGCAATTCTTCACATTCCTCACTACTAATGGTGTTGGCATCGTTTGAACAAATGATGGCTAAATAATCTCTTATTTCAGGATTAATAGAATAGCAAGGGTGAATAATATTATCTTTTTTAAAATTTGTACTTGTTACTGTATTCGATTGGATATTGGTGGCGTTTACCTTTGCCGAATTTGTTTGTATAAAAGTTTTTGTGGCGTTTGTATTTTCCTGAAGTTCTTTTCTAGTTTCATTTGGTTTTTCAATTTCAGGAGATTCGGAAATTGAATTGAAATCGTTCGTTTCTTTAGTTTGGCATTTATTCGAGTCTTGTTTATTGTCCGCCGTTGTATTATTTTCAGTTAATTTTATTTCTTTGGAGCATTTTGGAAATTCATCTAAATACTGACATAAAGTTTCTGGGTACTGGTTTTCAGATCTGGCAGTTACTTTTAACCTGTTAGAAAAAAGAAACAATACGTGTTTTTCATTATAAAATTTCACTTTTCGTTATATTAAATTTTTTGGTTTATCATAATTGGACCTATTTTGTTTGTAGTTATACTTGCTATAATTATGGTTAAGATCTTAGAAATTGCATATAATTTTATTTGGAAAATATTAAGTACAAGTACCTATATGTTGCTGTAATTAAAAACAACTAAATATTTCAGAATAAAATATAATGAAAAATATTTTTCCGCCAGTTGTTTTTTTTTTTTTTAATTAAATAATTAATAATTGAGTAACATATTAATTCATTATGGTCTAACTTCTTTGCAATTGCAATTTTCAATAGCATTGACAAAAAAAGACAAATGTAAAAATTATTAATTTATATACATATATATAAAGCACAAAATGTGTTTGTTTGTTTGTCGGAAAGCTATAGCTTCATATACCTGTGAACCGATCTTTCTGAAATTTTCACAGTTTGTTATTAGATATACGGTTGGTAAAATAGAGTACTTATTTTGTTCATATTCGACGTAGGCGTGGCAAATCAGATACAAAGTAAATATTTATAATCGTGTTGCTTGGTAACAGTAGTAGGTAGCGGCTTGAAATTTTGCACCAGTAACCTCTATAATATATAGTCTAAAGAAAAACCGACTATTTTAAAATAGTGGGCGTGGTACCTCCAATATAAAGTGAACAATTATTATACTGTATCTACAGAACTGCAATAGGTAGCGTAACGTAAATAGTTTAGCTAAACACAGACTGGAATTGGTATAGTGAGCGTGGTACCTCCTATACAAAGTTATAAATTTTTATCGAGTACCTGTCGATCTACAATAGATAGAGCCTTAAAATTTTTCACGATTAACCCCTGTGCTAATGCGCATAATGTTCAAAATTTATTATCGTGTAACTAGAAAACTGCAATATATACAACCTTGATACGTTGCACGAGTAACTAATCTTCACAGTATAGCAAAATACAAACTGGATTAGGGCAGTGGGCGTGGTACCCCCATTCAAAGTGAAAAAATATTATCGTCTACCTAGAGAACTACAATAGGTATAGTTTTGAAACTGCACAAGAAACCCTCAGAGTAATGTGCATTATTTTCAATAATGATAATGTGTTTTAAAGAAATACTTTCATTAAGGATTATTTATAAAAATAATTACTAATAAGTGTAGTTTGTAATTGAGCAATTCGAATTACTTGTTTTTTTTTTCTTTTTTTTTGTTGTTACAAAATAATTTTTATGAAAGTCTATTTTTAACAAAAGTTTTTGATTATATACCTATGTATATGTACATACTTTTTGTTTTGTATGGGACATTTCTTTTCATGTTTACTGCGTTTTTGGCCGCATGAAGAATCAGAATTATCTGTACTACAGCCACTCTCCAAATCACTAGCCGAACTTTTACTTGAAGAGGTTTCAGTATCTGTTTCTTCTGAATCTGTATCTGAACCGGCGATCAGTGTTACGGATGATGTTGAACTAGTGGGGGTAGTTATATTATTGTCGGATAGTTTTGAACGATGTTCAAGCTCTTGCTGCTGAGCAGCCAATTCATTTGTATAAACTTGTAAGAAACATACAAATTGAGGTTCCTCAAACTCATTTAACTCATCGTATGCATACAACATGATTGCAGATCCTCGAGCATCGCACACTTCCTTCACATACCAACTATTTTGAAAAACTTTAATTAACGTTCGTATTTCTTGACGTTCAGCTGGCACATCCACATATTCTTCAATTTTCATTTTTAAATTAATAATGGTTGCATCATCATCAATAGAAAAATAGGAAATCTTCTAAATGAAAGTCACTCGAATAGTTAAATAAATTACTAAAAAAACATATCTCATATAGTATATGTGCATATATGTATATCACCTTTAGCAAAGAAACTGCCTTTGAACTTTGAGGTTCAAGTTTAATTTTAATAAACATGATTTAAATATGATTTAAATATATGTAAGTGCAAACTATTTAGGAAGTTGTTGCCCTTTTAGTATTAGGCTCTCTAGTTAAAACCGTTAGATTTCGTTAAATATAAATGCATTTCAATAATGTCCATTATGCGCTTTTATATTATTTGGACTTTAAAGTTGGCAACACATAATACAACACAGGATGAACAGAAAATATCGAAATATCAGTATCTTGTCAAATAAAATCGATATATATTGCCAATATTTATAATAGCAATATATCGATATTTATTTTATAACATCGAAATTCGATATATTTTTACCAGTTTAAAAAATTGAACCACAGTCTTATTAAATAGAAAACTTCATATAAACACTTTTGGTTTATTCATTGTCTTTTGTTAACACTGGTTTTCAAAGTTATAGTATCAAAAAAAAAAAAAAAAATACCCAAGTTTCTTTTTAGTTTATCAATCAGTCGTCCACCCAGCTGACTTAGTAGTTCGACATGTCAAAAGTTGTATGCAAGCCGAATTCATACCAGGTGGAGTTGATAGCCCAGCTGATCGTTTTTTGCTCTCGTTTTTTTGCTAATGTCTTGTCAAAAATACATTGTTTCATATCTGCTAATCTAATGTCAAAGTTGTTGTTTTGTTGTAGTTGTTGCTCTACTGCTCACACCTGGTATGAATTCGCCTTGGTTGTATGTGTTCAGAAATTTTATAGTTTAGAAGTGAAAAGGCAATAAAACACATACAGGCCTTCTCAATTTTCTCCTATGTTTTTTGACATTTCGAACTACAAAGCAACAACAAAATGCCATGTTGTTCTTGTATTGTTGTATTTGTTGTAGGGACGCCACTACCTAGTAAAATAAATATACCTTGCTAAATGCCATGTTGTTGTATTGTTTTAGAGACGCCACTACCTAGTAAGATAAATCTACTTTGATAATATATTTATTTTCTACTACTAGTCCTATGTTACGAGTTTTATGTTTAAAAAAAATACCACTTAAACTGGAAAATCTGGCATCACACTTCTTTTGGCACACCTGTCATTATTTACTGGCAAGTCGACGTAAGTTTTTTGTTGCAATTTTTCTTTTTGTGAAATTTTCTACAAAATTAATTTTAATAAATAAAAACTACTTTATTTTTTTTAAAAGTAGTTTTTATTGTCTATTGTTACAGAATAAATAAATTTATCAAGAAGATCAGTGCCAGAAAGGCTAGTCTGGTACAGCTGTAATTACTGACTCACTTTCTCTGTATTGACTGGTCGTAAGTGGACTTTTTGTGGCCATCGCCAACGTTTATACTGATTTGAAGCCGCAAAGATGTCTTCGTCGGCGATATATGTTTTGGATGTAAAAGGTAAAGTGCTAATATCGCGTAATTATCGTGGAGATAACATGGATTTAGCAGTAATAGATAAATTTATGCCCTTGTTAATGGAAAAGGAAGAAGAGGGTATGATTACACCTATTTTGCAAACGGCCGATTGCACTTTTGCCTATATAAAAACCAATAATTTATATATTGTTTCCACAACACCACGCAACAAGAATGTTAATATTGCGCTGGTTTTTGTGTTTTTACATAAAATAGCTCAAGTGTTCATAGAGTATTTTAAGGAGCTGGAGGAAGAGTCGATACGTGACAATTTTGTCATAATATATGAACTGCTTGATGAGCTCTTAGATTTCGGCTACCCTCAAACAACAGATTCGAAGATACTTCAAGAATACATCACACAGGAGGGTCATAAATTGGAGATACAACCACGCATCCCTATGGCCGTTACAAATGCAGTTTCATGGCGTTCCGAGGGTATTAAGTATCGTAAAAATGAAGTATTTCTTGATGTTATTGAGTCAGTCAATCTTTTGGCAAATGCAAACGGCAATGTTTTGCGTAGCGAAATTGTAGGTGCCATTAAAATGCGTGTCTATTTATCTGGTATGCCGGAATTAAGATTGGGTTTAAATGATAAAGTTCTGTTCGAAAGCACAGGCCGTGGTAAATCTAAATCTGTTGAGTTGGAAGATGTCAAATTTCACCAATGCGTACGTTTGTCTAGATTTGAAAATGATCGTACAATTTCTTTTATACCACCTGATGGCGAATTTGAATTGATGTCCTACAGGCTAAATACACATGTAAGTAAATTAAAATATGTTTTTGTAAATAACGAAGAATGTTTTTTTTATATACATATATGCAAGGTATATTTATCTTACTAGGTAGTGTCGTCCGCCCAGTTGATTTAGTAGTTCGACATGTCAAAAGTTGTATGTGTTCAGAAATTTTATAGTGTAGAAATGAAAAGGCAATAAAACACATACAGGCCTTCTCAATTTTCTCCTATGTTTTTTGACATTTCGAACTACAAAGCAACAACAAAATGCCATGTTGTTCTTGTATTGTTGTATTTGTTGTAAGGACGCCACTACCTAGTAAAATAAATATACCTTGCATATATATATGTATAATTCATTCATTGAAAATTTCAAACCACGCATTAAACAACTTTTTGTGGCCAATACATTACCTAACTCTTACCAAAAATTATAATTTTGACTTAGTTATTGCCTTTCGAAAATGCTTTGTTTTGAATCGAGGTACGCAGAAACTGCGTATTTTTTTTCAGAAACATTTCAGTACATAAGTACCTGTTTTTTCTTTTTATATTCGAAATTATTATTTATACAAATGATTTAATAATTTAAGCTTAAGTTCGTTAATCCACACCAAATTTTGAACTTTTATAGTGCTTCATTTATTATATATTTACTTTAAATACAGGTACACAACACTCGATAAACAACTCAGGAACAAAGGCTTTATACAAAATTCTAAAATTATTGTAAAGGTGCTGTCAAGTTTGCAGTATCTTTAAATCGGCCAAATTGTGTATTTTTACAAATTCTATCTTGGAAATAAGATTTTTTTTCGGAAAAAGTATACTTTATTTAAACCGAGGTATTAAGGCACCTCCTCACAAAATTATAAAAAAATTCATCTAGTAGTTTTTACATGATGCAAGAACAGACAGACAAAAAGTACCAAAAATTGCTATTTTGTATTCCATCTGCAACAAAATTTTCAAAAAATATTTAATGTACGAAATGGTCCTGTTACAGTTTTATTATGCATCATACATATGTATAGATATAGATTTCTTAACAAAAGATAAACTAGAAAAGGAGTTTTGATTGTATAGAGAAAAATTATAAATTCATTTGTAATAATTATTAATTATTAACTTATGATAATATAAAATATGATTTTCTAACACACTAATACCCCTTTTTAGGTAAAACCTTTGATCTGGATTGAATCAGTCATTGAGCGACATGAACACTCCCGTGTTGAGTATATGATTAAGGCTAAGTCACAGTTTAAACGTCGTTCAACAGCAAACAATGTTGAAATTATAATTCCAGTACCAGCGGATGCGGATTCACCGAAATTTAAAACCACCATTGGCAGTTGCAAATATGCACCTGAACAAAATGCTGTTATCTGGACTATTAAATCATTTCCAGGCGGCAAAGAATATTTGATGCGTGCTCACTTTGGGCTACCCAGTGTAAAAAGTGAGGATAGTTTAGAGGGCAAACCACCTATACAAGTACGTTTCGAAATTCCATACTTTACTACATCTGGTATACAAGTACGCTATTTAAAAATTATTGAAAAGAGTGGATATCAAGCTCTACCTTGGGTGCGTTATATCACTCAAAACGGAGACTACCAGCTTCGCACCAATTAATTTGTGGTCTTATTGATGGAATGTCTTGATTTCTCTTTTATTGAAATATATTATTTTTTTTAGTTTGCAAAGGTAATGTTCTTGTTTTTATTAAAAGTTAGCATTTCATTCACAATTTTTATTAAAGAGAAAAAAGGCACAATAAAATTCATTCCGTTTTCTAAACTCTGTTGAGAATTTAGATATTTTAAGATTTAGTGTTTATGTTTAAAAGTTTTAATAAAAGATAAAATTATTTCAATTATGTTTAACTGCTGTTGCTCTATATATTTTTAAAAATTACACGAAATAAAACATATAAACATCTGTATCTGTAAATTTATTCTTACACTCATACTTCTACACCATAAAAATTACCACATTAGAGAAGAATATATTACATGAACTATTGTGGAATAATTAACAATACAGTTTGGTTTAAAAAAATATTTTAACCAATTATTGCTTACAAAAATACATAAAAAATGTCTATAACTTGTACTATTAAAATTAACTAATAAATGCACTTTAAACAAGTCTCTTTGCTTTTTTTTAATAAAGAGCGTATCTAATATTAATAAATTTCCCTAAAATCAATTACGCTTTAAAATTTTTAACTGGGTAGTAGTCTTTATGAGCTTCTATATGACGTTCTAGTTCCTGCAGTTGTTCTTTTAAATGCTCTGGAATTTCATCGTAAACGTGCTCAAACATTTCTCTCCAGTTGGGCTTTAATATCTTTTCAGATACTGAAATCTGTTTCAGTACCTGCTTGCGAACGTCCTTCACAAAATTATTTTCTTCAACCTCATTAAACCAATCTTTCTTGATCATATATTTTTTTAGTTTAGATATTGGATGTTCACTCGAATTCCAGACCTCAATTTCTTGTGCAGAACGATAAGCCGTTGAGTCATCTGAGGTAGAGTGATGGCCAACGCTTCAAATGAAAGCAGAGTAGATTGATTTTTTGATAAAATAATTATATAATATACTTACCGATAAGCCATTGCTTCAAAAATAACGGGTTTGTTTTCACTCAAAGTATATTTTCGAGCCAATTGCATGCCATTGTAAACAGCAAATACATCAGTTCCATCTACACGAATGGTTGCTATGCCATAAGCTGGACCTCTTGAAGCTATACCATCTCCTTTATATTGTTCTTGAGAAGGTGTTGATATAGCAAAACCATTGTTGCGGCTAGACCAATAAAATGTACATTATATTTCTTGGAAAAAATATATAATATATTTAACATATGTGAGTGTATGTATATTTAAAGCGTGAACAAAAATCTCAAAGCTAAGCGTAAAAACAAAACAAGAAAAACGATTCAAAATCATGCTACATAGCTGATGATATCAATTGATGGTTTATACTAATTCTTACCAAAACATAATAACAGGACACTCCAAAGTGGCAGCAAAATTAAAAGCTGCATGAGCATCTCCTTCTGATGCTGCTCCTTCGCCAAAGTAACACACGACGCAGCTATCATTGTTTGGGCGACGTTTCATTGCATATGCGGCACCAACAGCTTGTGGCATTTGTGTGGCTTTAAATTACAGCAAAAAACATAAATGGTAAACGAACTACTTAGTTTACTTAAACTATTGAACTATTATGGTTCTGTTCTTTTTTTTCGGACTTTCACTTATACCCATAAATTTAAATATTTGGTACTTACAGAGGGGACTAGAAATGGTGACGAAATTCAACTCTTTGGAGCCATAATGTACAGGCATTTGTTTACCTCTACCCGTATCCAAATCATTACCATAACATTGGTTTATAAATTGTTCTATTTTATACCCTCTCCATACTAAAACACCGGCTTCTCGATATTGACCAAAAATTAAATCGCTCATATTAAGGGCGGCCGCGCTGCCAATTTGAATAGCTTCCTCGCCGAAGTTTGTCATATAAAAAGATATACGTCCCTGACGCTGTGATTCGTATAGAATCTTGTCCATCGTATTGAGCAAGATCATGTCACGAAACATTTTCTGAACAAAATCCTTATCCAATTTAGGATCTTGTGTTTCGTCTTTTACATTACCTTCGCTATCCATGACGCGATAAATGGGTATGGGAGAATAATCAGTAGGCATTGTAAAGCTAAGTTTTTCGACAAATGGAGCCTTTGCACCCGGAAACGCGGAGGGATGTTCCATATTTTTACAGCCATGGCAACGATATTGTAATATAGCTGAAACATTCTATTGTAAAACCGTAAAGATATGTGATTTGAATCAGAATTTACTTTTATTGATCTTGTTTTTACCTTAAGCTGGCCTTGAGCTGTAAAACAACGTGCAACAGATTTGACTAAATTTGGGGTTTGGCGTATAAATGACATATTATTGGTAAGGGAAAGGAAATAACTAGGAAAACTTGGATTTTTTTCTATGATGTTGCAACTAAACTAATAAAGTGATCGTGTTATTTTCCACCATAGATTATTATCTAGCAAGGCACATTTATTTGTGAAGGTAATCTCAGTTCTACAGCTGACTTTTTCTATGTCTGAATTTAACTTCTTCAAACGTCAAACAACATGAAGGTCAGTTTCCAATTTTAATCGCTGATTAAGGCAAATTAATTAAGTGTCTAGACCAAGGCGATTGTACGTCGAATTCAAGAGTTTTTGCCACATTTATGAATGGAGAACCATATAACAATTTTTTTTATGGAGTTTGACATTTCGGTTCAAATATATGTATGATAAAATTTTTCGACACTGTTATCACCTGGTTATGGTTATAAACAAGGCGAATTAATACTTGGTGATAGCATGTGCGAAATCAGGCCTTTTTGCAGATGTCAAACTTCATATATAAAAAAAATTGCTTATAATTTTTGACAGTCAATCACCTGTTATGGATTCTATTTGGTTACAGAAAATGGGCAGACAGACGAGATATATGTACATATATAGAAAGTAATGCAATACAAATTCTGCTTTTTAACCCCTTGCCAACAAATCTCGACTGTCAGTCCATTTTCTGTCCAAATGTGAAAGGGAATTAAAAAATGCACATTGATTTTAACAGGAAGTCGCAATTGTACAGCTATTTTTTAAATTTCTTTCAGCTGTCAAAATGTTCTCAAAAAATAGAAAATTGCAAAGTTGCGATCGTTGGTACAACATATCTAGTTTATAAAGATGAATGCTTGTTCCATACATGAAATAAAAAAAAGTATAATCCAAACAAACAAACATAAAATTAATTTTTCATTCAACAAAATTAAAAATGTCAATGAAGATAATTATTTATTAAAATAGTAACATCCGTAACTTTCTTAAATTATCTGTTTTAGGCCTACTGAAGTTTTCTTTAAAGTTCGTTAATCAATCAAGTTTATATAAGTTAAATATCAAGAACTTGAGTTGAGTGCTTTTTGCAGATAACATTTTTTTTCAAAAACACACAAACAAAGCAAAAAAAACGCTTATTTTTCTATGCAACAGAAATTTTTATTTCAGTCAGCTGATTTTGACATCCCAAAATTTTATATTATTGTTTAATATTGTATAAAGATTCCCGGTAAAATGTGTAGATAGATTCAACCTCAATGAATTTATCCTCAAACATGAATTTAAGTAAACAACAGTTTTGGACGGGCATAATAATTTTATTAAACAATTATCATGCAGTTAATCGAAAATTATTTGCTTGTTTTATCACCAGTGTCGAAAAGATATATAAAAACTTACAGGAGCTAAAATGCAACCTAAATGAAACACGCAAAGGTCTTACGGAAGATCTCGATAAATCCTTACTTATACCAGAAATATTGCAAATAACCACCAACGAAGAAATCCCAAACCATACTGAAGGGTTTTTAGTGAATTTTAAGTGCATACCTAAAAAAGGCGGTGATAGCACAAAAGCAGTAGGATTTATAGGTAAGATTGTAAATAATAGTGGATTATTTTGCTATCCACTATTATTTAATAAGACGCCTCATATATGTATATGCCATTCCATACCAATATACATACTTATGTCGACCTCGTGTCGTTCATTCTTTAGGACATCGCCCCCAAAACAAAAGCTGTCTAGGGGGTAAAAAAACATAATTATAAACCCTCCTATATATTTTGATGATGATTATTAACAATTAAATCTAATTATCGTTTAAAGATTTTGCAAACTCTTCTTTCAGAATGGTATTTGAAAATAATGGATTGGCGGATTTCGAAATAAAATTTAATGGCAAACTAATTGTGGATATGCTTAATAAAGATCCAGGATACGACACTGACTTGGGCTTAAGATGGCGCGACTTTCTGCTGAAACCAAAATTATACAAATGGTGTCTTAACGATGATTATAATTTAGACTTGAAATTTGACAAAGTCAATAGTAATACATCATTGCGTTTGATTGACATCGAAAAGTATAATCGACTTTACAATATGTTGAAACAAAAACATAGTGACCATGTTCTAAAGGTAAGAACTAGCAATATTAATCCAATTATCAATCCAATTTTTCCGTTAAATTAAAATCCTAAGTCAGTAAGAAAGGTCAACAATTTTATAATACCTATTTAGTAACGAAATTACATGTCATGTGACTTTTATATTTTCAGTTATGGAATGATGCTAAAGAATCTACCGACCCTTTAAAGTTTATATATGAAGACTTAGCGATAGCAGCATATTTAATAACTCTATGGCAAAGTGAAATGTTGAAACACCCACCTACAGCTTTTGCCGATTTAGGTTGTGGCAATGGTTTACTGGTATACATTCTTATCCAAGAAGGTTATCAAGGTTATGGTTACGATGTTCGCAGTCGAAAACTTTGGTCCCTTTACCCTGCTCAGGTTACTTCGCAATTATTTGAACAAACTGTTGAGCCATTTCAATTTAACTTGCCTGCTGAAGTTGATTGGCTTATAGGAAACCATTCAGATGAATTGTCACCATGGTTACCAGTTTTGGCGGCCACTTGCCATAAAAATGTTAGCTACTTCCTATTGCCTTGCTGTGCATTTGAGTTTTCTGGCAATAAATTTCAGCGCAGAAACTCGTCAATTTCTAGTTACAGGGATTTTTGTGATTATGCTGAACACATTTCGAATGTTTGTGGTTTTCAAACGGAAAAGGATCGTTTAAAAATACCGAGTACTAAACGTAATGCTTTGATTGGTCTTAGCCGCATTTATAGCAGTAACGATATTTCAGCTAGAATAGAATACATCAAAGAGTTCGTAAAAAGTGAACAGCGCAACCACCCAAATTCCTCATTGGAAGAAATAAAATTAAGAAATAAAACCGAAGCAGTCAGAAACTGTACACAAATCGAGAAAAATACTATAGAAACATTAGTAAAGGAAATTTTCTTTTTACTGCTGGAGGAAGATGCGAACTATCAAGATACAAACATAGGCAAGACAAATAGTTGGCAAACTGGAGGCCGTCTAACCATGTCTCAAATCGCTGAAAGTTTAAATAGAGAAAAATTGAAAGAAATAAAATCTGAATGCGGTGGCTTAAAAACATTGCTGCGAAATAAACACGAAATATTTCAATTCCAACAGCCGGACTTTGTTTTAATTCGTAAGCCACAGTATCAAACTACCAACGGAAATAAACCTCAAACAGTTAAGAAAAGAGAGTGCTTCTTTAAATTGTATCATCCACAAGGTTGCCCTCTAATAGATGATGAATGCACTTTCGTGCATTAAGAAAAGCATACGGTGACATGTTATCAAAATTTATTACAAATACAAATTTTTATTATATTTTTTTTTTCAATTTTACATTTTTAAATATTTCTTGTAAGTTCTAAGAATAATTCAGAAAGAATAAAATTTGTGTTTCGGAATTGAAACATCAATGTCAATTCCCTAAAAAAAATGTTAATTTCTTTAAGATAGTCGTTTTATATTCTCACTTGGATGTCTTAACGAGAGCTATCTGAACTGTTACTACGTCTACGCCTACGAATGGGCGAGCGGGAACGCCTACGTGGTGAACGTCGTCCGCCGCGTGGTGGTGAACGATTACGATTGTTACGATTAAAACGGTTGAAACGTGGAGGTGAACGCCAACGCTCATTTGGTCTGCGATTAATTGGTGAAGGACGCCTCTGGGGCAGCCGTATCTTGGGATTCAAAACAGGTGAAACATTAACCTCTTGTCCATCTATTTGGCCACCGTCCATTTGTTTTATGGCATTTTCACATTCCTCATGAGTTGCATATTCTACATAGGCAATCCCGCGGCCAAAGTTCGGATGAAAACGGTCAGTGGGAAATTCAACATTTTTTACCTCACCGAAACAGCTAAAAATTTCAAAAACATGATCCTTGGTGACGTTGCGTGTTAAGCGACCAATGTGTATACGTGTTGGCTTGGGAGTTGGTGAACGTTCTCTCGCCTTGCCGATTGGACTGCGGGAACGGGTACGTTCACGAGTTTTCGATACTGGACTACGGGTTCTTTCCCGACGCTTCGGTGGCGGCGAGCGGGATCGAGAACGTGTACGATCTCGGATTTTCGGCGGTAGACTTCTGGACCGTGAGCGACTACGCTCCCTCTGCTTAATAGCTGGACTACGTGATCGATCGCGCCGTTTTGGTAGAGGGCTGCGCGAACGTTCGCGACGTTTAGGTGGTGGACTACGAGAATGCGAACCACTTTTACGAGTTGAAGACGATGATGATGAAGATGAAGAACTGCTTGAACTTGAGGAGCTCGATCGTGAGCCTGAGCCTGAACTACTACGCGAAGAGCTGCTATCTGAAGAGCTATTTTTTAATTTTATTAAACAATATTTAGAAGTAAAAAATAATTAAAGATATATATGTATGTACAACGCAGAACACATAAATACACGTTATTAACATTACAAGAGACACTATGAGCCATAGCAAAATCAATCTAAAGGACCATTGTCCTGAAAATAAGAATGTCTATGAAAATCGATAATTTTCAAAACAATAATTTTAAAATGTTCTGATATATCTGTGGCAATAAGGAAAAAGTGCTTAAGTCTGATTTTTCAGTTTTGTAGGAGAGCAATTTTAAACTTTAAAATAAATTTTTCAAAAAAATAACTTTTCTTTAAAATTTACCTATGGGAGTCAAACGTATGATTTAAAAATATATCTTATATCTACCAAAAGTACGCAGGCGTTGCAATTAATAAGTTGTGAAAGAAGTTTTTGTGATTTCGAAAAATAGCTTCTAGTTTCTTAAGATTTTTTCCAAATGCGATTCGACATTGAAAAAAGATAAGCAGAAAGTTATTTTGCTATAACTTCCTGAAAAATGTTACTAAATAATTGAAAATTTGCACATGGGTACTTTGAAGTACGCAGATTTCAAAGGTGCCAGTAACTAAATTTTTGCTTAAGTCGACTTAAGCACTTATTCCTTATTACCACAGATATTTCGATCGTGTTTTAGAATCATTTTTATTATTTAATTAAATTAAGAAGACAAAATTCAAACAATAATTAAGGAATTAAAAAAATTCACAGACAACAAACATATATGCCCTTATGCAAAAGAAATAAAGTCTACTTTAAGAATACTTTATTTCAAATTTTATATGAACATTTTGTCTTAAAGTACACTTCAATAGGGCATTAATCTTTCTCGAGTTTAATCGTTTCGTTTCAAATTCGATTTCCGTCACATAGGTACATGATAGTAGTAACAATATTAAAATTTGATTCTATACTATTTTGATATGTATCATGATCAATAAAAAATATATTACGGAATTTCTGCCAGTTATGTGGGTTTGCATACCAGCTAACGATATATTGCGCTGTGTTCGGCATTAAATGTCATTTCTACTGTAAAATCTTGTTAGTTATAATTAATCTAGTGGTTTGCAAATTGCCAATGGCTAATATATTAACGTGCAAGAATATGTATTTACATACATATTTATTCATTTACATGAACGTACTCATGAATTTTTGTATTACCTGTCACTTGACTCGCTGCTTGAGGAGGCACTTCCACGCCTTCTGCGATCTCTTTCTCTGCCTCGGTTAGAATTTGAGGAAGAGCTAACTTTATTGTTACTTCCTTTAATACCTTCCTTAGTGTCCTTCAGCTCTTTTTTATCGGCTATATCTGCAGATGGTGAAAGATCCCGGGCCCTACGAAATAAATGACCTTAAAAACGAACTTACTTAATTTCCCAATAGCAAAGTGTACTTACATCCTCTCTTTTTTCGGTTGTTTAAATTTTAATCTAATTAAATTTTTATCTCTTTTTAAACTATTGACTTTTTAGATTTTTAGCAAAGTGCAAGCAAGACTTTTTCTTATAATAAAACGCGTTACATCAGGGATGTTAAATCCAGTATAATAAATCTATGTTAAGGGGCACATAAAGTACTTTTTCATATAAGCCAGTGTTACCGAATTCTTTACAATTTTAATTTTTAGATAAGACCAAGGCGAATTCATACCAGGTGGAGTTGATAGCCCAGCTAATTGTTTTTTGCTCTCGTTTTTTTGCTAATGTCTTGTCAAAAATACATTGTTTCATATCTGCTAATCTAATGTCAAAGTTGTTGTTTTGTTGTAGTTGTTGCTCTACTGCCTACACCTGGTATGAATTCGCCTTGAGTAAACTAAACAACAAAATATTGCAAAATTATCCTTGTAAATGTCAAAATTTTATCAAACAGAAATTGCTGGTATTTAATAAAATAATATTCATTCGAAAGTTTAAAATTAAAAAAAAAAATATTTTTTTTTTCGTTTTCTAAAAAACAATTTTCCGTTTTGTATCATTTGTATATGCTTATATTTTGACATATCTTTGTATGTGTGAGTTTATTTATTCAAGTTTAAGAAACCAACGTTGACCGCTTAAAATAGCAAATAAAAGTAATTAATTATTATCAAAAACTCAAAGCAAAAATTAAGAGTGACTAAGTCTCTGCTCCCCATTCTAAAAACCCGCTCTAAATCGTATATAAATATCAAGGCGAATTCATACCTGGTGCAGGCTGCATGACCAGCAAACAACAAAAAATAAATTTATTAACTTTTTTATTAAAAATCAAACCTAATGTTTTTTGTTTATTTTTAGTAAAAGAAAAAATTAAGAGAAAAATGGAACTAAAAAAATTAAAAGCAATTAAAATAAAAGGAGAAAAGAAGAATCTGGCCCTACCACAGCTCATTTAAACTGTTAAAATGTTGTGAAACTTTGTGTTTTGTGCATTGAAATTTTAAAATAAAAAATCAACATACATTCATATGCGATGGCTTTTTTAAATAAATTTTTTTTATTCCAATTTTGTGTTTCATTATTGTTTCAAAATAAACAACTTTTGACAAAACCAGTCTCCAAAAAACGTAAACAAACAAAATCCAGCTAGTCTATCAACACCACCTGATATAAATGTGACTTGATTTATAATATCATAAACATTATTTAATATATACACATGGCACAATAAACAAGGTAGACTCGCGGCGAAAAAAGAGTACAACTCTGTAATAAAAATACGTACATTTTGTTGTTGTATAAATCATTTTTGGCTGTCAAAATAAAAAATGTTAGTACATTTTGACACTGTAAGATGGTGACAACAAATAGTCAGCTGAGCTCTCGAGTTTACCTGTTATGAATTCGCCTAGATATATACATATGTATGTACCAAGGCGAATTCATACCAGGTGGAGTTGATAGCTCAGCTGATTGTTTTTTGCTCTCGTTTTTTGCTAATGTTTTGTCAAAAAATTCATTGTTTCATATCTGCTAATCTAATGTCAAAGTTGTTGTTTTGTTGTAGTTGTTGTCCTACTGCTCACACCTGGTATGAATTCGCCTTGGTATGTACTTAACATTTTAATTACATAATAATAAATAATACCTTCAATTGAGTCATTTTCTGGCCCTATTTGTTCATAATACTGTTATAAATGGCTTTGAATACAATAACTCACTTGTATTTACAAGATAAATCAAGTCAAATTCATTCCAGGTGGTGAGCAGTATGGCAACAACTACAACAAAACAACAACGTTCCCACGACAATTGGATCTTCGCTCCGGAACGATCCGAGTCATACTCGGCCAAAGATTGTCAACTCAGCAACAACTGTATCAACCGAAACATGGAACAATTCGGCTTTAACCGAAAGTTTTATCCCAGGGAAGAACTTCCGACAGCAGCAGAGCTTTTACAACAACAACATTGAGATTCTACCAAGGCGAATTAATACCAGGTGGAGGCGATAGCTCAGCTGATTGTTTTTTGCTCTTGTTTTTTGCTAATGTCTTGTCAAAAATACATTGTTTCATATCTGCTAATCTAATGTCAAAGTTGTGGTCATAGATAACACATAGATAGTCAACTGAAACGTCAAAAACCTAAGTCTCTTGTCAAAAAACCTAAGTCTAAGAATGTATTGGTAGGCAAAATTGTATAAGTGTTGGTTTTTTTAAAAATTTCCCCACAGCACCTAAAATGCACATAGTTGTATAAAATATTTTGTCAAAACAGAATATTTTTTTACATTCAATTTTAGATGTTAAAATTAAATAATTCTTTTGCTTTTTACTAAAAATATGAATTTTATATTTTTCTAATATATATATATATATATATATATATATATATATATATATATATATATATATATATATATATATATATATATATATATATACATTCATCAGGTAGCCCCACTACGAACGGGAATTATTAAGGCGAAAATTTAAAATTTTTATTATATGAAGTTTGATAGTTCAAATTCCATTTACGGGGAAAAATTGTAACTTTAACTGTCCAAATCCATATAAAAAATTGATACTTTTCGTATTAATATTTCCCCCTCGTAGTGAGGTTACATGATAAATATGCCTTGAATAAATTCAAGGTAGATTTATCTTACTAGGTAGTGTCGTCCGCCCAGCAGATTTAGTACGTCGACATGTCAAAAGTTGTATGAGTTTAGACATTTTATAGTACTGAACAAGGCGAATATATACAGGTGATTGCAGGGCTACAACAAGTACAACAATAAAAAAACAACAGGCAATTTGTTTTTACAAAATCTATGCCACTTGTCAAAAACATTCGTAGAAACAAAAAAAAAAAAAAAAACAAGTAAACAAAAATAATTAAAATTTTTCGGGCTACAATAATTAACATACCAAGGAAGTTATTTTAAATCTTCAAATTGCACCCACGTATCTCTATTGGCACCATCTTTGAGAAAAAGTAAATGCGTTATATCATAGCTTTTTTTCAATTTCAACAAAAAATTTTGTAATTTGGTTATTGGATTTAACAAACAAGCTATTATTTTTTAAACTTGAACTTTTGCAATACCGTTTGCTTGAAACACCGAACTCCGCTTATGTATAGTCTTGTAGCACTTCCTTAATTTTTTTAAATTGTATCTATTTTTATTTAAATTCCACACAATAAACAATTAAAACAAATTTTAATGTTAATTTCAAAATTATTTTTGTTTTAAATTAATCAGATGATGAGAATTTTCGCCCGTGCAATCACCTGTTTAAATTCGCCTTGGTACTGAAGTGCGAAAGCAATAAACATGGCATAATGATAATGTTGTTTTTGTATATGTTGTATAGACGCCACTACCTAGTAAACTAAATCTACCTTGAATGAACTTTAGTGTTGTATTACTGTCAAACTCTACAAAAAACTAATCAAATATTACTCTTCTTTTTAATGCATTTACCTTGTTAAATTGCTTTCCTACTATCATTTACAATGGTATTTTGCATATGAAAGACCTTGTTAGAAAAGAAAATTAAAATAAATTCGGAAGTCTTCATATTTTTAAATAAACATATGATAGAATCCATGTGCGTATTTTGGAGATGAATATTAAGTTTTAAACTTTTTCAAGTTAAGATTTTAAACTAAAAGTGTTGTTAAAAGGTAAAGTTTAGTTGTAATGGAACAAATTGATATTGCTCGTCTGGAGGAGGCTGTTGTTGTGTTTTATCGGTCAACATCTCAGGAACAGGCCCAATTACATGAGTGGCTTACAAAGGCTCAGACGAGCACACAGGCGTGGCAATTTTCCTGGCAGCTCATGCAGTTAGGAAAGGTAAATATTTTTAATTGCTGAATCGATTTATGATGCTTATATGCTAATGTATGTATGTTAATAGTATACATATACCTAAATATATCTAAAATATGTACATATGTATGTTTGCATTTTTTACATATTTATAAACAACTTTACAGAGCCAAGAAGTGCAATTTTTCGGTGCGATTACTTTGCACTCTAAATTAATGAAATTTTGGCACGAAGTGCCACAAGAAAACCGAGACGAGCTAAAACAAAAAATTTTAGAAAAAATTATACAATTTGCCGGTGGACCGAAATTGGTGTTAAATCGTCTATGTATCGCAGTAGGTTTATCATTATTAGATTCATAGTTCTAAATATAGTATTTAATATGATTAATTAATTTGAAAACTTTCGTTAGTTGAGTGCTTACATTGTTCACATGCTGGGAGAGTGGCCCACTGCTATTGAGGACGTTATCAATACATTTCAAAACCAACAAATACCTAATGTAACTAATGAAACTCAATTGTGGATAATGCTGGAAATACTTCAGGCAATTCCAGAAGAAGTAAGTATGGTTGAATAAAATTATTGAGAAGCTTGTTTTTAATTTAAAAATTGTAGATGCAGGCAATATATTCCTCAGTAAAAAGAACAACACTCAGAGCAGAAGTAGCAAAAAGGGCACCCATTGTTATTGACACTACTGAAAAATATCTTCAAATGCAATTGGACAGGCAGTGGGATGCAGAGGCATTTAACAATATGACAAGAGCTGTAAAATGTGTTGGAACATGGGTTAAGTAAGTACCTATACGTATATCTTGTTTTAGAATTTATTTCATCCAATATAAAAAAAAACTATCTTATTTGTTAAGGAATATTGGATTTTCTATCGAAAACTGCATCAATATCACAAGCATTCTATTAAAAATGGTAAACAAATGCTATTGGTCATGTACTCAAGATCCAGATGGGGATGGTTGCATGACAGCTGATGAAAATGATTTAGCCGAAACGTGTCTCAAAACTTTAGTAAACATAATTATACAACCAGATTGTCATCTATATCCGAAGACGGCTTTTGTTCTTATTAAAATGTTTCTAGATTCGTTGTGTAATATCACTAAAATGGAATGGAAACCGGATAACAACAACGAAGACATAGTATCCTATATATATACACTGTTTGTATCGGCGGTAGAACGCCACTCTCAACTTTTGTTGAGTGGTATAACGACAATTGATCCAGAACTTTCAACGCTTTATAGTCGGCTAGTTCATGAAATTCTCCAGTGTACTGATAAACCAGGCATTTATCCCGTCGAAGAATCCTGCAGCAGCATGGCTTTAGGCTTTTGGTACCTTCTTCAAGATGAAGTATTCGCCATGAATAACGAAGAAGAGCGTCTTAAATGTTGGGAATATATTAAGCCATTGTATGCCCATCTGACTCGTATTTTAGTGCGAAAATCCGAACAACCCGATGAAAATTCTATAGACAAATGGAGTTCAGACGATCTTGAAAGTTTTCGTTGCTACCGTCAGGATATATCAGATACTTTTGTAAGTACATGTGCCAATTAGCTTTAAAAATTTTGTTTGTTACCGTGTCTACAGCTTCTAACTTAGTGTGTGTTTTTTTTTTTCGATGTTAAATTGCTTGAATTTCAAATTTTAAATTTTTGTCGCTCTTACAGATGTATTGTTACGACGTTTTACATGATCACATTCTTGATATATTATCAGATGTGTTAGACGAAACTATAGCTCAGCTGCAGACAAATCCGACACAATGGACAAAGCTAGAAGCTTGTATTTACTCATTTCAATCAGTTGCCGAACATTTTGATGGCGAAGAAACGAAACAAATACCAAAATTAATGCGAATTCTTAACGAAATACCTTATGAGAAGATGAACGAAAAGTTGCTAGGTACTGCACTGGAAACAGTTGGTTCCTATTGTCAGTGGCTTAAGGATAATCCAGCTTATATACCATCAGCCATAGAGCTTTTAGTACGAGGTCTTAATTCAAGTATGTCGGCCCAAGCAACATTAGGCCTAAAAGAACTGTGTCGTGACTGTCAGTTGCAAATGAAACCCTTCGCAGAACCCCTGTTAAATGCTTGTCAAGTCAGCTTGACGTCGGGCCAAATGAAAAATTCAGACTGTGTTCGTTTAATGTTTAGTATTGGCAAGTTGATGAGTCTTTTACCACCAGATAAAATTCCAAATTATTTGGATATAATTGTTAGTCCATGTTTCGGGGAATTATCGAACATATGTCAAAGTGAAGCCGTAAGTATAATTTATTTTTGAATGTTCTTTTTATTAGTTTTTTTTTTTTTTTTAATTTTACAGAAAACTCCCCAAGCACGTATACGCACAATATTTCGATTAAACATGGTATCGACTTTGTTTTCCTCGCTTAACACCGATCTCGATGATGACGACACTATAGAAGATCTTCAAAATGTGCAGCCAGTTTTAATAGTAATGCAAAAGACTATGCCTATATTTCGACAAATAGCTGAACTATGGGTAGAAGAATTAGATGTTTTGGAGGTAAGAAATTATGAATATATATATAAAACCTTGTAATCATTTAATCAAATTTAAATTGTTTGCGCTTCCAGTTATTCAAACAACATTAAAGTTTTAAAAATGTGTACATATGTATATAAAATTAGGTAGACTTTATATTTTTATTAAATTTTCAGACTGCTTGTACGGCACTTAAACATGCTATAGTGAATCTAAAATCCAGCTTTAAACCGATGTTGCAGGATTTATGTTATTTCATAGTCGCCATTTTCCAAACTCGATGTTGTGCACCTACTTTGGAAATTTCCAAAACCGTATGTTCTTATTTCTAATTTTAAGATAAGAAAATAATTTTAAATAAATATTTTGTTCTCAGGCCATAGTTATTTTTTATAAGGACACCGACTGTAAGTCGTTGATGCAGCAACTTCTTGTCGAATTTGTTATGCATAGTTTTAAATTATTTGAGGTAAACAGATACAAATACTTAAATATACATATGCCAGTGGTTTCAATATTTATAAAAATATGTTTGTCCTTTTTTAATTTCAGTCAACTCCGGAAAATGGATTTTCAAATATTGCCGAAACCATTGAAATGTTCTATGCTTGTCTTATGCAAATTATTAAGAAAATACCTCAGTCATTAGACGACAAAGCTATAGCTTACGATCGTTTGATATTTTATGCTTTAAAGGCAATGACATTACCCGAAAACGGTCCCATACGAACAAGTGTGCAGTTTCTATCACATTTCGTTATGCAGTCACGTAATTATATACAAATGACACAGGCTGTTTTGGCAGCGGGAGAAGAAATTCTACGCACTGCCATGGTTTGTGTGGCTTGTGTTACGCCTCGTCAGCAGGTTGAGAAATTTGCAGATATTTTCTTAGCCATTAACAAAAAATACCCTGCAGAAATGGTCGTCTGGCTTAAGAACATAGTACACGTATCAAATTTTCCTACTCCTTTAGTAGACGATTCTGAAAAATCAAAGTTTGTTACGCAAATCTTGAGGTGAGTTTCCATATTATTTTAATAGTTTAAAAATGCTAAAAACACTTGATCCTTTTTTAAGGGAAAAGGTAAACAAACGTTTGCTGCAACAACACCTTACGGAATTTGCCATAAAAGCTCGTGGTCTTACGGATAAATTTCAATAAACAAAAACCCAATGAATGTTTCTACAATTAATAAATTTAAAACTAAATAGGACTGTTTTTATCATTTATATATAATCCTTTTTCTCTATCAGGGCATACTTAACAGAGACTTTTATTATTATTTTTTTATATTAAGATTGACATGGAGTTGACGCTAAATAAAAAAAGTTCTCTCCTGTGCCTGCTACATATATATATCTTTAAAATATGACTTGTTCTCTATTCAATAATAAAAATGTTTAATAAAATACCTTTTTTACACACTTCATCTTGAGGTTATATACGAATAACAACAAACGAAATGAATTATTTGTTGCTTGTAAAACGTACACACACATATAATGTACAACATAAGTTTATACTTACCTTATAATGACTATTATTTAAATTAATTTTCTTCATGTAAAAAAAGAATGAATTAATTCGTATAAAAAAGTTATCTGCTATTTTTATTTAAATATGTGTAGCTTCTAAAAAAAATGTGATAAATTATTTTTATGTGTATGTTATAATTTATTGAAATTAAAATAAGTGTCAAACTATATAAATTATTTTAAAGTACATTAAAAATTTTAACCCCGCCTCTTATTTCCATCATTAATGAATGTGTCAAATATTAAGATTTAAACAAAACATAATAAATACTAAATGTTTTACTCCTTCTAAAAATAAAAGGTTAAAAATTATTTATTTTAAAAATATGAATTCACGAAAAGATCAGTCATTAAAGAATGGTCTTAAAGTATAAATTAAAACAGTTTCTCATGTGCTATTGTACAAAAGGCTTTTAATTATAATCTTTTTGTAAGATTTATTTACTATTTCTTTTAAAAATAAATATAAAAAGATTGTGAGTACCCTTTTATTCAGGATTACCGCGACAAAGTCTGCGGTCTCTGAGCCTATTTTGTTTGAATTTGCCTTTTGTTTTGAACGAAATTTTAAGACTTACTTTTATAATGCTGCAGTTATGGTTTATATATTTACTTTGTATAAAAGTACCTGTTTCTGGGATATTACTCAGACTGGTTTATATTAAATTTTGGTAGAGTTCTGTAAATAGTGAGTAAAACTGCTCGTTCACAAAAATAAAAGGTGCTGTCAAGTCATTTAAATAGTTAGTTTTACTTGTTATTTTATCTTACAAATGGGATATTTTTAGGGGAAAAAGTATCCTATATATGAACTGATGTACCTCCCCACAAAATTTTATTATTATTCATCCAGTAGTTTTTATGTGATGAGGACATAGACTGGCAAAAATTAGAGTTTTGTACTCCATATCCATTACCATCTATATATCTACACCAGCAACAATATTTTCGAAAATATTTCATGGACAGACACGGTTCTGATGGATTTATTGTGAAGAAATTCGAAACAATCGGCCGTTTCAAAATCACTTGTTACTTACTGTGTTCGTTCTTCGAAACTACATAAACAGTTTCAATTAAAATTTTTTTCTGCGAACAGTCTAATTCGGTTAAGCACACTAAGCACTATTTATCGCTGCAACAAAATCCTTACTTTAGCTATTGACAAGTTATAATACTGGGCCTTAGTAATATAAAGTTAAGTAAAACTCGAGTGGCCTACACTCAACTTTACCATACCCAATGGAAACAGATATTTTTATGGATATATTATATAAAGAATAAAAGTTCAAAGTATATTCGAATCGAAAAATTAATTATTTTCGGTTTGGGGTGTTAAGTCAACTACCCCTTGCCTCTTCCCGATTATGCCAAAATGTATACAGCTCTTTATCTCCATAATCTAAAGGCACATACTGAATTTCATTTTGATATGTAATACATTATAACCTGTAGAGCGTTTACAAAATTTGGGAGTAAGTAAACTACCCCTTGCCCTTTCCCGATTATGCCCAAAAACTATACAGCTTTTCATCCTCATTTACCAAAGGCACATACTAAATTTCATTTTGATATGTCAAACTGTACAAATAGTGGCATACAGAGTATAAACTTCTAGTATGTATGCATCATACCATTTCACAACAGTAATTTTTAAATCAATCGTTTTCTATAACATACCTGACAATATCTGCTGAAAAAAAAAAATAGGTACATTCAACAAATTTGTACAAACTAAAAGTATTTATTGGTACTTTGTGGAAAATCCATTGTTTTGTCTAACTCTCAAGCATCTACTGGATATTGATTGGACTAGTGCTTGACAAGTTTCTCATGGAATCGAATACCAAGCTTCTTGCACTATTGGCCATAGATCTTCTCAATTTTTTGCTTTTTGAGGAGCAGTTTTTTCTTTAACGACTCTCCATAGGTTCTCAATTAGATTTAAATCTGGCGATTGAGAAGGCAACTCCATCAAGCTAATGATTTTACCGCTAAACCACTTTTTTACGACCTTAGAGGTATGTTTAGGGTCATTATATTGTTTATATTGCCAACTTAGAGGCATTTGCCGTTCGCCATATGGTAGCATAACATCACTAAGGATATGAAGATAAAGATTTTTGTCGATATTTTCCTTTTTTTTTACCAAGAAAAAAATCCTCATATCATAATTTTTCCACCAACATGCTTTATGGTCTTTGTGGTGTACTTTGGATCATGCCTTACCTAAGTTCTTCCATTAGGAAGAATTTGGGTAAGGATAGATAATCTTCGATTCATCAGACCACAGGATGTTTCTCTATTTTTTTATGCATTCATACCCAGCATATTCAGCGCACATCTTTTCAAAATCTAGCCGGCCTATTCTGTGTCTATTGTTTAACAACGGATCTTCAAAAGATAGTCCACTCTGAAACTGCTAGGTCTAATTCATTTTTCAGCTATACTGCAGAGATGAAAGGATTTTGCATAGACAACACCTTAATTCAATCATCGTATCTTTTGGAAGCTTTTCCCTTAAGATTTAATTTTCTGGGTTGAAGAGCATTTTTAACCACATTTTGAGACCTTCAAATAATTTGTGGAATCTTACGTTAACTATTGCCATGACTTTGGACCTTCTTTATTATTATTTTTTCTTGCTCACTAAAATGTTTTGAGCAAACCATTTTTAAATATTCTTTGTAATTTTTCCAATTTGTGTTAAACCACTTAGTTAAAATTTTTTAATAAACATTTTTTAAATTTTGACGTTAAATTTTTTTTACCTGCCATTATTTTCAAAGTGAACCTATTTTTTTGCTCGACAGATATTAATTACTATTTAAGATAACTTAGACTATATTTATAATTAAATTTTGTTAACTTCTTGTTATATATTATGAAAGCCTACAACATTCCCCAGTAATAATCGTTATAGTTTAATTTGTAACATTTGTTATGGTTATTCTTCAAATGCAATTTTTTCCAACCTAGTTTAAAAAATAACTATAAATAAAATTAAAAATTAATAACACGAAGAAGAAAAACTAATTTTACTTAAAACGTGTTTATTTTCTTTTGTTTTAATATAATTTATTTTTTATTATAAATTTATTTCCTTTTTTATCAATACAGTTTTATAAAAAAGCATTTACAACAATGTTGACATAATATAATTTGTTTTCATTTTTTATTTTATTTCTCACTTCATTTAAACTTCTCTTAAGACTGGTTCATTTTAATTATTAAAATATATATTTTTTGTAGCATTAGTTTAAATTATTTGCTTTAAGCTTAATTATTATAATTTCTTTCTTTTTTATTTACTTATTGATTTTGTTAGTCATTTTATATATATATATACTTTACATACATACTAATATGTCTTAGTTGTAGTAGATATTTTTTATATAATTTATATATTTATATAATAAGGTTTCTTTTCCCGTCTATCTTTGTGTATTAAATTGCTATTTTATTTTATTTTCTTTCTGCATATATATGTATGTATGTTTGTATTTGTATTTATAGCAAGTATGGATTACACTCTTTAACAAATAAATTAACTATTTTCATAGCTATAGAATCTTAAAATTAAGTTTAAAATATATGTGTACTCCTACATTTGTTTCACTGAAAAAAAAAAGAAAAATGCGAATGTATTATTTAATCGATGCAAATTGTTTTGAAAATAATATTTATTCATCATCGCCCTATGTATGAAATTTGTTCTCCCATTGGCCCCAAATGTAATACAGAATTTAATAAATTTGGCTTATTAGTTTTGTAACGAAATGCACGAAAGTTTACAAATTTAGGTTATTTGTAGCGCTGACTTTAAATTGCTTACAGTTTACAGCGGTTACAGAGATACGAAGTTAAATAAAAAATTTTTTTTTATTAAGTTTATGTTCTATCAAGGCGAATTCATTATAAATTCGCCTTGTTTTTTATGTTATATGTGTCACTTATCTGTCACACATAGTACATAGAAAAAAATTGTCTATTAAATTAAAAATAATTTATTTTTAATAAAAAAAAATAAGCTCATAAGGAGAAGAATCTCAGTTTTGTGTGGACGATGATTAAGTTTATTCCAAGGCGAATATATACAGGTGATTGCAGGGCTACAACAAGTACAACAATAAAAAAAACAACAGGCAATTCGTTTTTACAAAATCTATGCCACTTGTCAAAAACATTCGTAGAAACAAAAAAAAAAAAAATAAGTAAACAAAAATAATAAAAATTTTTCGGGCTACAATAATTAACATACCAAGGAAGTTATTTTACAGTTTCAAACTGCACCCACGTATCTCTATTGGCACCATCTTTGAGAAAAAGGAAATGCGTTATATCATAGCTTTTTTCAATTTCAATAAAAAATTTTGGAATTTGGTTGTTGATTTAACAAACAAGCTATTATTTTTAACACTTGAACTTTTGCAATACCGTTTGCATTAAACACCGAACTCCGCTTATGTATATTGTTGTAGCACTGCCTTATTTTGCTTTAAATTGTTTCTATTTTTATTTAAAATTCCACACAATAAACAATTAAAAAAATGTTAAATTTAATTTCAAAATTATTTTTGTTTTTATTGAATATTTTGACATTTCTAAATTAAACAGATGATGAGAATTTTCGCCCGTGCAATCACCTGTTTAAATTCGCCTTGGTTTATTCCTTTCATTTCAACCAAGTTACAATTTTATTATTGTCATCGTTTGTCAAGCAAATAGTTTCATGCAAAAATATTAAAAAAAAAGTTAAAATTCATGCCTCTAAATTTGAAACAAATTAAATAAAAATTAATACAGATTATTTTTAAACTCAAGTATAAGATAAATTTCAGTGGTCGTGTACTACTACGTATATCGACTCGAAAGAAAATCTTTCGAGTTTGTACATTGTGTTTCGAACAGTTTTTTAAATTTAAAACTTTGTCATTCTACTTTTTCAAAAAATTAATCAAATTAGTTGAAATTTATGTGCTCCTTCTATATTGCAAGCGAGTACACCGTCTAGAAAATTTGTATTAAAAAATTATTTCTGCACCAATTTTCTAGACGAATCTTTTGTTTGCAATACAGAAACAGCATATTAATTGAAGTTTGTCTTCACCAGAATATATAACAACAGCATTTAATTTACTGCTGGAACAAATCCAATTTAATATGTACTTATGTAATTGTACTGCGTATTTCGATTCGAAACACAATGTGAAAGACAGTGTTTAATGTAAATGGAGTTCAATGTTTAATGCAAATGGTCTTGCAAAAGTGCAATTGCATAATATCATAGCTTCTTTGTGAAGTCCAACAACAAAATATGGATATAAAGCTGCTATAACGCATTTGCACTTTCGCAAGACTATTTGCATTAAACACTGAATACCGCTATTACATATGATATTACCACATGCACAGAAAAAGCATTTGCAAATCGTCACAGTCTCACTGTTATAAAGTGATGAAATGTCCTCTGGATCGGTGTAATTAAAAATAAGTTTGGTAATGATGCTGGACGCAATGTAAGAAGACCTCAGGGTAAAAAAATTTATCCCGCAATACTTAACCTCTTCAGGGACGAATTTTTTAAAGTGAAAAAACATTGATATTATTTTTCATTTTATTACTAGTTGTTTACCTTATATTTATAACAATTCAGTAATATAAGATAAAAATAAAAATAGTAAATTAAAAAAAAAAAATATATATACATATAATGTCGACATATGTATGTGGCCATTTAGCGTAGAGTTCATCTATGAATGGAAGGATTTCATGCATTCAGGGCATACGGGTTCTTAACACTTTTCACACATGTAGTGATTTCGTCTCATACAATTTTTATCATGACATCGTGCTCACCTTTAAAGGATAGTGTCCTATAGAATGTAGTCGAATTTCTGGAATAACTTTAATCTTGTTTTCGACTTTTGAGATGGTTCAGAAATTACACAGGGTACACATCCTTTTTTGTTACGTTTACCTATGTATATTAGTGAGCTAGCAAATGAGGCTTTAAACTCAAGAAGAGACATCTTTTTTTCTTTGTCTAAGTTAAAAAGAATGTAAAAATTCGAAATTAATATATTGCAAAATCAGAATGCAATCCTGTGATAAAAACTTTTTGCTAATTCCTTTTAAAATAATTTTATTAAAAAAGCTAAATGTACACATACATATGTGCCAATATCCCTGAAGAGGTTTAAAAAACCATAGAAAATGGAGGCGGTGACATGATAATTGGGTCGGTATGTCCGTCTTGCAAGATTCTGACTAGAGAAGTTATTACCGAAACAGTCTACACAGATGTTTTTAAAGCAGATAACCTATCTTTTTTCTGCAAAGGAAAAGTCACTGCCCCAAACGACAACGACCCCAAACACTAATCAAAATTAGGAAAATAATGTTCGTCAAGTTAAACATCAGATATGAACCCAATAGAATATTTTTGGAGATCAAAAAACACATGTATTCGGAAATAGAAAACATGAATTTTGAGTCAAAGTCTAAGAAATATGATACGTTAACCCCGTAAAAGGTTAACGAAGTCATTGAATGATATTAATGATATTAATTAATGCTTCTTTTTGTGTTAATAAATGCAAACACCTCTAGGTTTATAGAAGTGTCAGGTATGATGGTTGTGTGACGATTCCTACCAAGTTTTTTGTTTATTTTGGGCTTAAGGAAGCCATGCGTTTATAGCTTAGAGAGAGCTTTGAGTTTCTCCCATTGTCCTGATCTTTTGGATCCGAATTCTCCAGATAAAACTTTGTGACAAATTAATATAGCATGTTCTTTACCACAAATCGACAAGTACGACAAAACTTGCATCCATCATCTGTTTCAAATAAAGTTGTATGGGTTATAAATCAAACGATTTATTGTAGAAGAAAGTTTAATTTTTTTTTATAGAAAAAATTAAGATGCGAAGAATGCTGACGACGGATGAAGCGATCCAGAATTTGCTTTGCATTCTGTTGGGGTCTAATTTTTCTTTATCTCTTTATAACAAATAAAAAAATAATTTAGCAAAATCCACAAATACGAATATTCAATAATTTTTTTTTTTTTAATATTAATGTAAATTATCTTCAATAATTCTAAATAATCAGGAGGAATTGGCCGTTTATTTATTATTATCCTAAAATGTAAATTTTTTAATAACTGTTTTGCTTGGTACATATTTAAAAGCAATTTTGACTTTTACAAAATATTACACAAGAAAATCCACAAGTGAAATCCAAATTTAGTTTTTTTTTTTTTGATACATTTAGTTTTTAAGGTGTAAAAAATATGTTCACGTTCATATATGAAGACATTTTATTGCAAATAAATCCTCTTTTATTGCAAATAAATAAAATTGCCCATAGAGCAATTTTCTTTGTTTACTTGGCGAAAAAAAAAACAAAAAGAAAAAATATTGTTCAATTATAAGTGGAATGGAACTAAATTAAATGAAATACAATTTTTTCCTATACATTTATACGTACATATGTATATCATAACCTCAAATTAAAAAAAAAAATTACCAAAAAAATAAATTAACTGTAATACTCCTTTTTTCGTTATTTTAAAGTTATTTGCACAGGATTAACCAGCCTAACAAGTCAAAGCTGATACATACTTTGTATTTATTATTTAAGGTCATAAACAGTTGATACATTTTATAGAAAAATATGGAAATATATACATATGTATGTATATACTTTTATGAATATACTAAAATGTGTGTGTTTCAGTTATATCTTTGAGTACAGACAGTTGTTAGTGTAAAAGCGTTGTGGCGAAACACATCAAATAAAAAATGAGTAATATTTTCATTGCTTGTTCTGAAATTCGAATTCAAAAATTTTTCTTCGAATGTGGATTAAATCGGATTTTTAAGATGTATTTGTATTCCTCTTCTGAACTCATTTTTGTTTTTTTTCAAAATTAAAAATGTGAAATGAAAAACAATCAACTTTCTTAATAAAAAAATTTACTAATATTTACACCGTCGCACTGTGGTCAATATTTTGAGATAGCGGCCAAAACTCCTTTTGGTTTTTGTTCTCCGATTTTAAAGTTATTAGACTCATATGAAAGTAGACAGTAGTAAACCTCGGAAGCCAAAAAAATAGAACTCTATTTCAACTATTTCACTGAGAACAAGGTGGTCCAAAATGGGCTTTTTCAGAATTTAGTAAATTTATGATATTTTTAGTTAATTTTTAAAGTTTAAATGATCATAACTTTTTTGTTTTTCAAGATTTTTGGACGAAATAAATTTTGTGTTGTAAGTTAACTTATTTCCTATTACTGGTAAAAAAATTGAAGCTCTACTGTTTTGAGAACAATTTAAATATTTTTTTTAAAAAAGGTCAAATTTCTCGGAAATTTCCTACTTCATAGAGCACAACTCCTGTGAGTCAAGCTGAGTCAAAACACAAACTTACTATTTTGTAGTCCTAACTCTCCCCTACATTCCTATATATACATATCCATGCATCGGGACTGCACTTTTTGAGCTACAGCAATTTTTCTGACCCAAGGTAAGATATTCGGTACAAATGCACGTCATATTTTTTGAGAAGTTATTTGTATGTGAAAGTGGATATTATGCATATATTTTGATGCAATTTTGTACAAGAGTTCTTATTGACCCAAAAAATTATTCTGTTGAAATTAGGAGAAGTTGGCCCATGTTTGGACCTAGTCCACATAGAAGGGTGTATCAAAATTTTGACAAAAATGACAATAGAACTCTCAAATTATGTGGTATCTGGCAATTCATTTGGAAAAGGTAAAAAATGATTTTATTGCCATCTGATATTACATAACTTAAATACCTGAAAATTGCAAATAAATTTAAAACCAATGGAAATAACTGGTAAAACCAAGTACCTGTTATATTATGTTTCAAAGAGGTAAAAAAGATCATGTTGAAACTTCGAGCAATAGTATATTAATCCATGCATTCATTTTTTTTCTTCATTATTGTTTAAACAATGGCTAAATTCAGTTATAGTGTTCTATCTGATATATATTTTGAACGGAAAGATGAAAACGACATTATTTTACATATAATGAATAATCCATTCTTCAAAATATGCGACAAACAAGAAATTAAAATTCATAACTTAAAAATAAAAAACTTTTAAATACTTTAAGAAAACGGTACAATCAATGTTCCAGAAACAAGAAATTGTTTTACTCACGCAACCAAGAATGGCTAAGAAATAAACTTATTTTTAAAAAGCCATCAGTAACTACCACGGAAACTGGAAAAGGTGGTCGACCAGCAAAGCCAATTGATAATTGTAGTGAAAGATCACGAAGACGCAAGCTTAAACATATCAATGAAGAAGTTTCTTGTAGCATCATAAAGGATTCATTTCTGCATCAAATTCAACCATCGAAAACTAAAAAGAGTAAAATTGCTATCATTGAAAAAATAGTGGAAGCAAGCCCAAGACGCACAAAAAGGATTTTAGAAAGTATGCCGACACCAACTGAAGAAAATAAATTTACTCCAGAAGAAGCATTTGCACTATTTTTGGATTTGAAAATGAATAAAAATGAATATTCAGAATTGCGGAAGCGAACCAATGAAAAAAATTGTGGAATTTTTCCATCATATAGAGATATAGTTTCTGCCAAAAAAGATTGCTTACCTTCAACTGCTATTAGGTAACTTCAAGTTCAGCAGAAATAAAATTGCAGGATCTTCTTGAACACACTGCAGAACGATTATTAAAGACATTTGATGCTGACTATTTAAAGAAGTTTAAAAATTGCAGTATAACTTTTCTAAATGGGGATGTGTTGGGTCCTCTGGCCAGAAACAATACAAACAATGTAATGCGGAAAAGTCATCAGATGCCAATTTATTCATGATTTCTTTCGTTCCATTACGTTTAACAAAAACTTATATTGGTTCAGAGCCGTCAACTCGTAGAGCTGCAGAGATAGATGTATGGAAGAATGAAATTCCCTCGTCAACAAAATTTTGTAGACCAATAAAGTTTGCTTACAAAAAAGAAACTAAAGATGTCATAACTGAAGAAGTTGGCAAAATAACAGATGAAATTAAAGAACTTCAACCAGTGATATTTGAATTTAATGACCAATGCATCGAAGTTAACTTTAAAATGTCACTTACAATGATCGATGGAAAAGTTGCACAAGCTTTAACCGAAACAAAGTCTTCGTCAAGCTGCACCATATGCCAAAAAACATCAAGTCAATTGAGCCAACCACCAACACAAGACGATAGTTTTAATGAAGCATATGAATTTGGAATGTCACCTCTTCATGCTAGAATTCGTTTTATGGAGCATATTCTTAAATTGGGATACGATTTGGAATTTGGCTCGCCTAACGGGCCAAACAACAAAAATTTGGAAAAAAGAAAGCAAAAAAAAAAGATATTCAAGAAAAATACCGTGAGATAGGCCTTATAATTGACCAGCCAAAGCAAGGAGAAGGAAATTCTAATGATGGAAACACAGCAAGGAGATTTTTTTCCGATCCAGAAACTGCAGCTTCTATAACTGGAGTAGATTATGATTTAATACGACGATTCCAAATCATATTAGAAGTTATAGCATGTAGCAAAAAGATAGATGCAAAAAAATTTGGTCAGTATGCTAATGAGACAGCAACCCTTTATAACCAAAAATATTCTTGGAGACATATGCAAACCACAGTTCACACTTCCAATTGGAGATCTCTCAGAAGAAGCGCAAGAAAAAAGGAACAAAGACTACAGATTCTTTCGCGAGCACAATACAAGAAAAATTTCCAGATATTGTACTAATGAAGATCTTATTAATATTTTGTTGTGCACATCAGACCCATATATGTCCAGTATTCGACAAATATGGAAATCAACCTCATTAGAGTTAGATGAAGAAGCTAAACAACTAATGCAAAATGAAAATCACAGCTATTTGGAAGAAATTTTTACTAATATTGTTTAATTAATACTAGTTTAAAGATTATAATTTGTTTCTAATTTTAGTATAAATTTTACATTTAAATAAAATATATGTGCACTTTAAATCAATAGTAAAAGTTTACTTAAAATTTTATCGATGTTATGTTCTGTATATAATATATCCAAATGGTATTGATATTGTTGGGAATTTCAGTGTTATTTTTCAGTTTAATCCTCACAAGAATTAGCTTTCTTCCAAAAAACCAACCTTTGGCCCCTGTGAATATTGAGACTAAATAAATGTCAGGGGCCAAATGTTGGCATTTTCTGACCAAAATTAAGTTTAGGAATAATGAATAAGTATTGGTTGTAAAATACGATTGAACAAAATAAGAAATTATAAAAAAAAAATACCTATTTAAAATGTCAAAATATTCAACTTTTACATGGAAACTCAACAAAAAATTAAATTGCATTTTTAACTCCACATTACTTACGTTCCTATCAGTCGATTTTTACGTTTGAACACGCAAATTGAAGCTTAAAGTCCCTCCTATTGAACAAAAAAAATCGCGTAAAAAAATACCACTCCGGTCAAAAGTTATAGAGTTTTGACCGCTATCTCGCGAAATTTACCACTGTGCGTCGTAGCAACTATAGCAAATGTATTGAACCATAATTTTAACCACAGCGTACAAAAAAAGAACGTAAAACGCTTTATCAAACACGTGTGTTATTAATGTAGAGTAAATATCGAAGCAGACGACCACTTCCATAATGGGTTTGTCTAAACACGTGTGTTAAATTTATCAGAATGAAACAGCTGGCCGTTATGTCTTCATTTGTTCATTTCCTATATTTTTAAATTATGTACTTTTTCTATTTAAATAGTCTAAAAATATGAATGAATGGTTTTAAACCCCCAACTTTGAACGAAAACGTTTACAATATGCACAAAAAAGACACTTTGTAGTGAAAAATCGTAGTATATATAATAGACGGGTGAAATTGAACCAAAGAGTGAAAGCCGCTAATAATTTCGAAAATATATAAAAACTATGTGGAATGTAATTTAAAAAATTTAAAATTTTTGCAATTAAAATATTTTACCACTTTTATACTATTTGTTCCATTCGGAATATAGAACAGTGATGTTTATTTCACGTTTGTTGAAAATAATTATTAAAATATTTTTATTTCAATTTAATTTTTAAGCTATTTCATTTTCAATTAAATATATAAATTAGGCAATTCAATAAAATAATTAAAGGAGCCATTTGAAATGAAATATGTACTAGGATATCCACAAATGTAATTTATTTTGATTAAATATTTTTTCATGTTTTTAATAAATGTACGTATGTATAGTATTTATTTAATTATATACATAGATATGTGTAAAGTTAAAAATTCAAAATTATTAATATATTGTTGTTGTTTTTTATTTTAAGATAATGTATGGATATATAATTGTTTAAACAAGTAGTTGGCTGACATATAAATTATATTTTTCCTATTGTGAACTGAAAATCCAAATAATACATGTATACTTTACGCCCGCGTTGTGTTGCTGTAGGGTTATGTGTTGTTTGTGTACTGTTTGAGCATGTGTATTAACTGATACATATGAATTAAGTTCTTTCATGCAGCCCTCGTATCTGATTTATTTGTTTATATTATGTAACATAAGTAGTGCTCTTAATACAAGTTTGCATCTGGTGGTGTTTTTAAATATTCATCGGGTCTTTTGTGTTCAATAAGGGCATGTACTGTGCCGCTGTCAGCTGGCAAATCAGATTTTCGTCTAAGCAATGGTTTATCCATATTACGAGGCGATTTCTGAGAATTGAAATTTACACCAAGTAGCAAATACTTTAAATTAGACAAAAATAAAAAAAAAAATAAAACTAAACTCTAATATATACATATACATATATAAACACATACAAACACTATTTGTTTAATAATAGTTGACACAGATACGTACTACTTCGTTGAATGATTCTTTAAAAATGTTAAATTTAATACGTTATCAAGTTCGAAAAACTCACAAAATAGCTTTGTCTACAATTATAACTTGGTAAATCTAATTGGCCAGAAATGAGAATTTTAAAAATATATTGAATTTTGTATGTAACCACTAGCTCTTGAATGTATGAATGTAGATATGTATATATGTATGAGTGTACATGTTGTAATGAAAAGTACTTTTTATCCGCTTTTAAACCTTATTGATTATAACAGTCACAATCATTTTTAAAAACCCATCCCAAGGTACAAATTTTCTAGTATTAATTGTTATATTCATATGGCTGTATGCAAAAGAAATATCGTTAATTGAAGTGTACTTTTGTACTCAAGTAAACTTTATCTCTTTTGCTTAGAACATAATTAAGCTAAAAAATAATTTATTTTGGTTACATATTAAGTATTAAAACAAGAGATTAATAACGATACAGCAAACGAAAGTAAATATGTTTTTATGCTATATTATATTCACTGAGCAATGATAAAGAACACAAATTTTTCGGAAATTTACAATACCAATTTTCACGTAAGGGGAATGTAAATTTCAAGGGAACAAATTTTACACTTTTTATTCATAATACTAAATGAATTTTCCTCACTTTCCAAATGATAAAAAATTTATTCTTGATGTGTAACACTCGAAATTTTTACAGAAAGTGTATGACTTTCGTCGCTGTTTAAAAAAATACACTTCAATAATTACGTTGTTGAAAAATGAGTTGCATACTTTTAGGATGAATTAAAACAAAAAATGATTTTTTTTTACAAATTTCTGAAACTATAATGAATGATGCAGTCGGCAAATAAAATTTCCAATGCATTTCAGTAATTGAAAATATGCTGTCTTTGACTAGCAGGTAACAGTATTAACATAAGCAAATACATACAACATACATATAAACAAAAGAACTACAAGCCAGAAAGGAAATTAAATATTGACAACGGAATACAATTGTAATGGGTCCTTACCCATATGTTCTTTTTGTTTTTTTACTTTTTAGCTTAAGGATACGAAAGTAAGTATTGTTAACTAACTGAAACTAATAAGAAAATTTTAACAATTAAAGCATTTTATTTTTGGGGTTCTATAATATATAATATTTAAATTTCCTCAATTTTTGTTTAAAAATGTGTCACATAATTTGAAAAAAATATTAATATTGAGTGGGTCATTTCTATGTTAATAAATAAGTTCGATTAATAATTTTAAATGTTAAATAATTAATATCAACCAAAAAATAATGTTAGGGAAAAAACAAATAACCAAAAGATGTTTTGATTGCTAATTAAAAAGTTTTTCTACAAAAAATAAATTGGCGAAACTTCGGGAAAAATATAATTTATTTACATTAAAGAAGTCAGGTCATATTAGCTTATTAGTACATAACTCTGGCCAAAATATTCCAAAAAGTAAATTGTTTTTTGTTACTTTTTCTCTGAGTTCAGACAGGAAAACATGTGATAAGTTGATGCCAAATTTTTAGTATTATAAAATCGGTAAAATTGAATACTTTGACTATTTTACCATAAAATTTTATTTAAATTCATCTAGCAATTTTTAGGTGATGAGAACACAGTCAGAAAGACAAAAATTAAATTGGCTTTTTGTATTCCATATTGATTGCTATCTACATTAACAACAAAATTTTCATAAAATATTTATATACAGACTCGATCCTGTTACAGTTTTATGTATAATATATTTATAAAATATAATATACATAAATATATAGGGCCAAATTCATAAAAAATATTTTTATTTTATAAAAGGTTTATAAAACAAATTTTCATACAAAATTTGTTCAAAAAATCTTTTATAACCCAAAATTTTTTTTTTTTTTTTTTTTGATTATGGCCCATAGTACATACATATATTGTATATTTTTTTCTTTTCATTTATTTTTGTTGTTTTGCTGTAACAATTTAATTTAATATTTTCGATTTTTTACAAATACAAATATGGCGCTTGAAATGTCAGAAGTTAATGTTTACTTTTATTTGCAACTTTTTTTGGTATTCTTAAGTTCGTTCGGCCCTCATATTATATTGAAAGCTGTTTGTTTTAGTAATTTTTTATTCTGCTTTTCTAAATTAAATACGTTTGCATTTAATATTCTAACTAGTAAACACTAAGCTACAGAAAAAGAAACACTATACAAATGAAAAATTTTAGGATTGTGTTATTTAAATTATAAAGAAAAAGAAAAAAAAAATAGCAAGCATTCCAAGTAAAATGTATATTAAATAACATAAGAGTTATTTTAAATTTATCGCATTGTGTTAATTGTGTTAATGCAACAACATATATGTATGTATGTATGTATATATGTACATATGTATAATGACAATTATATAAAAAAATTTACATGACTTATACTCGCATATTAAAAACATTACATTTTTAACATACCTCACGATTATCCTGGACAGAACTGTGTAGCTGTGATGATTGTTGCTGCTGCTGTTGTAATTGTTGTCTGTCTTCATAATCCAATTTATCATAAGTTAAATCGCAGTTATCATTGTCTTGATCAAACTCATTTTGACTACTTGAAATACTTAAGTTGTCCATTTGGCCTACAATTTTTGTCCAATCTGGATTAGTTTTAGCCATATTTTCAACCTGTTGCCACAGACCTTCACGCTGGGCAAATTTTTCTCGCTCTCTTTAATAAAAAAATATTAGAGTTTACATGTTATACAGAAACTTTTATCAAAATATTTTTTTTAATAACTTATTATCAAGGCTCATTTTTAAAACTTAAATTTTTAAATATTATTTAATATTCCCATACAGAAATTAAAATTCATTTCGTTTACTAACAAGTGTGAAAACCGCTTTTGTAAATTTGGTAAAAAGTATAGCATTAAACACATAGACGACAGCAGGATACCGACTACAACCTGTGAAAATTAAAATACACACGTTTATATAAATACGATTATTTTGACGACATCATAGCTACATGGCTACACGACCACCATTGTGGCTGTAGCTAACTTAGGCTAATTTCTATTTTTCTTTGCGACAATTTTTTTCATTCAACAAAAGAAAATGTCACAAAATTAAAAATACAAATTCATTTACAATCAAAAGGTTTTGAGCAAATATATTTATTTTTATTATTGATATAATAAAAGTATTTTTGAAAAAAAATTTTTTTTGGAAAGGAAAAATATGTATTTCTACAACATTTTCATAGTTTTGATGTATGTAGCTATCGTCTTCAATATAATTCAGTAGCTGACTACACGGCGACGATTGTAGCCAACGTCATTTGTAGTCGTGTAGCTGTGTAGCCGCTGTTGTCTATGTGTTTAATGCTTATGTTGTGTTAATGAATAAAATAAATAAAAACTCACAATTGCTTCTCCTGCCGATAATTTTTGCTGCATTCGTCAAAAAGGCGTTGATTCATTTCCATAAATAATTTCAATGCATTATATATGAGACCATGTATAGTTTTGTTCCAGTGGGTTTTTGAGTTACGATTTAGGGCAGGAAACATTATCGGTAAAATGACTTGAGAATTGTCCGATATCAATGACATTATATACTCGTTGTTCCAATAGTATAAAGCACGCTCGGCCACTTGGAAGTGTGGTGATGATACACACTTGGCAATTTGACGAAACAGTGGTACCATTACCTTTTGAAATTCTGCTGGTTCTATGACATCTAACAATTCCTCAAGTTCGTTTAAAAACATAACCTCTTTCGGACTATGAGTTTTAGGCCAAAACTTTAAAAGACTCCTTAATACATACATGAAATGTTACATATGAAAAAAAGTCATTTTTTAATATATATGTACAAATAATTTACATACTTTATCACGGGTTCTGCCAAGCTAGGATCCTTTTCTAAGAATTGCACAACACAATAGGTTAATTGTGGATGATAAACAGAAAGACTTTTTGCTTTGTGCAGTGGCAACAAAACCTTAAGCAAAAACTGTTTATGCTCTTCTTTAAGAGGCAAAGCAAATCCATTTATTATACTGCCCAGGATTTCCAATAGTTCGGCGATACCATTATGATGCTCAGTTTCATATATAAATCTATTTGTACAAGAAACATAAAAGAAAAAGTAATTTGACAATAGAATTTTAATATTATAAATTTATTTCAGGCAACTTAAAGCTTTCTGTTATCATCAAATCTATTTCACATACTACATAACTAAAACTAAAAAATGGACTTTATAAATTTGTCAAAATAAATCATTAAAATAGATACATGGACAACTCGGTGAAATATGTCCACATAATTCCATTTCAAATAAAATAAATCTACTTCGAAAAATGCGTCTAGTACTATGTTTAAAAATTGTACAAGTTTTATTTTTGAATATATCAAAGTGTAACTTAAAAATAATTTGTGAAAAATATATATGTATATCTTAAAAGTATATTTTAATGCTATATTTTATTCGAATTCGCGAAGAAAAAGATATGATTTATATATTTACTACATATAGAGGTACCCAACTCTGGGTAATTACACACGATACAGGCAACAAAGCTTTTATATAAAATTTAATTATGGTAGAGTTCTGTAAATAGTATCTCAAATTTCCCGTTTACAAGAAAATATAATATAATGTGCTGCCAAGTTTTCAATATTTACAAATCAGTAAAATTGCGAATTTGCACTATTGTATCTATTTTGGAAATAATATATTTTTATGGGAAAAAAGTACTGATTGAATTGAATAAAATTGAAAAAAAAAATTTTGTTTTTTTTTCAAGATTCTCTGTTGAATTGAATAAATGTTGATCATACCCGCCTTATATCATACGAACTTAGTATTTTTTCTTACGTTTTTCGTAGAATAAAAATAATAATTTAAAAAACTAATATAATTCAAACTGGTACTTGCCTATAAAAAACATTATTTATTTGTTTGCGTATAAAAGCTCTCAGGCCTAAAAATTTTCCATATATACGATGTAAAACAGTCTTTAAGAAATCACGTTCACGTGGATCCTCCGAGTCAAATAAATCCAACAATTGCAAAACAAACTGATGATCTATATATCGCTTGGCAATGTTTGCTTGAAAATCTGGCGATTCCAAAAAACGTAAAAATAATTCATAAACAAATTGCAAATGGGGCCACGAAGACTCTAATGTAGGTTCATCTTCTTCGGGATCAAATTCAGCACCATTTGGATTAGAAGAGGGAGGCAAAGTTCGAAACAAATTTACAGCGAACTATAATCAGCAAAAGAAAATAATTATAAAAGCTAATAACAAAAAATATGTATACAGTGGCTTAGAGTTTATTTTATGCAGTAGATACTTACTTATGTATTAAAGGGTTTATTGTTACAAGATTTAAAGGAATTAAAAAGTATGGCGCTATTTATAAAAGAAAATTTTTGATTAAGCCAGACTTATTTTCTCGAAAAAATCGCAATAACCTAAGAATTTAAAAACAAATATTATCTACTCCTTTTAGGTCAGATCTTACTTTATGCAGTTACTTATTTTCTATGTAACGATACCTAAATTACCTAAATTTGGGTTCCGCCAATAACACTTAAAAAAAAATGACAAAAGTAATCGATCGTATTTCAATATAGGGTTATTGCATATCAAATGCACATAACTCTCAAAATGACTACTACAGATTTCATTAAAACGTTTTTATTTATATTCTTTGATTCCCTGAATACAAATATAATTTTAAAAAAATCTATCTCTTTCAGTTTTTTAGCTATATAGTTATCAAAATAGGTAAATTTCGCTTTTTTGCTTATGCGCTCGAGGATGAAAAATATTCTAATTTCAGTTCTATAAGCTCTAGGAAGTTGAGTTAAAGCTCACTTTAAAGAGAAGTGAACTGTATACCTAAAACACTGTAAGATAGAATTATTTTAAAATTATATTTGGATTCAGGGAGGCAAAGAATATAAATAATAAAAGTTTCAATAAAATCTGGAATGGTAAATGTGAAAACAATTAATGAAGGAGAGACAAACATACATACATACATACTTATGTATATTATCAAGAACAAAGGTAAACCTAACGCTCTTAACACTGGTTTTTTAACTTCAAGCCAATGGGCACTACCAATGTTATGTCAAAACCGCCAACACGATTTTAATGCCAAATTGACCGAAAAGTGTTAAAAAAGACATGGAATATGCAGGCTCAACTTTGCCATAGAACAATTTTTCAAGGACTTATATATGTCGGCTCCTGGTATTAAAACAACCGGCAAATGTTTTTTTTAGATCCAAAAAAAAACAATTTATTCCAGGCCCTAGATGATCTAACCACAGTCGAAAGACCTTCATTTTATAAAAAAATTATAATCTATTTAAAATCTAATACAAGGAAACAAATAATAGTGACCCTTAAGGTAGCAACATAATTCGTTCTTTATATCTGCTGTAGCTTAATTTTAACCGTCCGTTTTTTTACGTGTTCATTCTTCTTGACAATTTCTATTCTGCAGCCACTTTGGCCGAAACTGCTTACGTTGTCATAGGATACATCACAGCCATAATATCAAATAAACTGAACGAAACAACCAGTGCAATTAAAAATGCGCAAAAAAGACCTACGTCTGTGGTTACCTTAAGGATGTAGTGAAAATGGAATGTTACACAAAAACAGGCCGCTTCGATGACAAACACTCCAAATTGGTTGCATACAATACATAAATGATGTCACGCCAAATATGAATCTAGTAATTACCAGGCGCTATAATATATCGGGCTTTGGAAAATCATAAATGTCTGCATAAAAAAAGCTTAATATCAAGTGTATAATTTAAAAAAAAAAAATTATTTGCCAAACTAGGGAAATCCCTTTCTTTAAAATAATACTAATTTTTAAAATTCCTTTTAGTTTTCTTATGGAAAGTATGCACTGCATATAATAAGCTGTGAGCCACCGTATAGAACATAATTTTTACCATATTTATTGCTTCCGGATAAATGGCTTCTGTAATGACATTATTTTGATTAGACAAATATTCAACCATTTCATGTAAAGCCGCTCTTTTCACTTCTTTCCATTTTAGGTCGCTTAATGGCTCCGAAAAATCGAACAATGTACAACATTGTCTTATTTTTTGCACAAAAAGGTCTTCGCGCTCATTAGCTGGAGTTTCTGTACAAATAAATAAAAAAATGTTTAATAATTTATATTTTGTTTAAATTTTCTTTCATAAAATAAACAACAAAAATATCAATTTTTTCTATTAAGACAATGATAATTATGTAATTGTTTGACTGAGTTGATGATTTATTTACACCAAATAATTTTATAAATTTTTTATTTTTATATTTTAACAGTTAAGTTTTAAAAAATTTAGAAAAAATTGTTGTATTTAAGTTGTTAGTATATTTGGTAATTCTTAAGGCTGGGGCACATAGAATCCGTCATACGTTATACGTCGTCTTTTTCGGCGTAAAAGAAAGTTGAAATACAGGTTTCAACGTCAACGTCAACGCAAATTACGAAAGTTGGGCAACTTTTAACTATTGACGTACGTTGAAAGCTATAAATTGGTTTCTCTTTGCTTCTCTCTCTCAAAATTAAATTTTTGTGTTGAGTGGCAGCAAAAATACAACAAAATAATTTAATATAATAGAGTAAAATGGAGAAATAGCTTTTTAAGTTAAGTTTTTTCTTTTCTGATTTAATATCTGTCTACAAAGTATTCATTGTGTCAACCTCTTCCGTTGTTACTTTGATTTCAGTTGAGTACGTTAAAGTATATAACGTATGACGGATTCTATGTCCCCCGGCATTTAAGTTATATTTTACATAAATAATACAATAATAATAATAATAATAATAATAATAAAAATAACTCTTTCAAGAAGGAATATCTAAATTCCATTTTTCATTTATATCATCAGGTCAGGAATTTAATATTTTTGAAATACACATAGTCGAAAAATTGCGCTTATAACAAGTGGTCCTATATTCATCTAAGTAGGTTGCTATGTCAACACAGAAACTCACCGCATTTGGGAATCGGTAAATATATACATTACGAAGACAATGCATTATCAGTGACATTTTGGCGTGGAACATGGGGTGTTGGCTTTATTATCTCTTTTTTTCGATAATACTGCAAAAACCTAATTTCAGTCAACGGCGTGCGATACAGAGTCCTGATGACGGCCTTTTTATAGCCTAAAAAAGAAGATAAATAATCTTTGGTTTCAGTAGAATGGCACGCCATGTCACACAGTTCATAAAACAAACGATTTTAACGGCAATCACCGCTTTAGCGACGTCAAATGTGATTGGGATAATTAGACTGACAGGATATGCTAATGCGAAAGCCAGCCGTGGCATATTACTTGTTATTATGTGATACTGCTTTAGATCCAAACCACAGCCATTCATTGAGATTGGGGATATCCCTATGGGGTACCCGGTACCCTTGGTACCAGTTATTTAGACACTGTTGAGAACTCGAAGGTTCTTATCTTAAAGTTTCAATCCCCGTGCAGGCCTTGGGGAATGGTGCCCCAATATACCCCGGAAGCATTGGCGTCAAGGTGTTAAAAGTCAGCAAGACAAGAGGCACCGATGGGGTATATTTGTTATATGTTATATGTAATAAAGTCAAAAAATTCCAAAGGAAATTATATTATTAAAAAAATACTTTTTTCCGGCCAGCCATTGCTTTATTTATCATTTATATATTTTTCATTCTATGTATTTAGCTTAATTAAAATATGCATTACATTTTGTTCACAGTATGGGACGAAACTATAGCACGATTTGTTTACTTAATACATGATTGTCATTAAAAATAAGAATTGAATTTTTTCTTTTATTACTTTACTAGCTGTGGCACCTGGCTTCGAAAAAAGGTTGCGAAGGTTGCGAATGGCAAACACTATTTTAGAACGCTTCTGTATTTAATTTGTTACACAAATTTTAAGTTTACAAGTTTTTGTAAGCAAACATAGTTTTATAATTTCAATTTATTCAATCGTTACCGAACGTTCCAAACTATTCTCGAAAATTACACATCATTCCAAAGTGTTATGGACAGGCAGTATTTTTTTTATGGGATTTTTCTTTTGTTGAATGTTTAGGTCCTAGTCGACAAGGGTTCTAGTCGTGTGGAAATCTTGGAAATCGAGTTGAAGTCTATCCTAGAAGGGAAACGTGTTTTTCCAAAACGATGGCAAGTAATGCTGTATCGAATTGTAGAAACGATGGAATCTTTGAAAACAAAAAAAGAAAATCAAAATCGTCGTCTTGACTTCTTGCGAATGGTTTGCGAGCATGCTTCGCCAGAAATAAAAGCCTGGAGAAACATACAAAATTTTGAAAAAATACTTTAGGAGTATACAACCGAAAAGCTCACTCACTGCTCAAACATGTGTCAGTATATACATTTCATTTTTTCTGCTTCTCATCATACATGACTAGAAAATATTTCGTGTTTGTTCATTTATGAGTAAGAAGATTTATTTTTTCCTTTTTATTCAAAAGTGAATTATATGAGAAAATATTTTGCTCATAAATGAGAATTTACAATTTTGTTAATTTTTCATAAGTGAAAAGATCATATATAAATAATACGGATATTTTTCGTATTTTCACTATTCATTATTGAATGTGTGCTAAAAACAGGAACAGTTAACACATTTATGTGTGATCGTAGGCAGAACATTTTTTGGTGTTCATTTATGATTGTAAAAAAAAAATAAAATTTTAGAAATCTTATTAATGAGAAATAATAAATGTTGAAATTTGAACGCTCATAACTGAAAAATTCTGAACCTTGCTTTAGAGCAATGCTTATACATATGTATATTTAATTTACTGGTTCGGATGGGAAAAAATATGTGCGACGTCCATTAAGAACTCAACTCTCGATATACCCTCAAAACTATAAATCATAGCAAAAAGGAGTATTATTGTGTAGGAAGCTTTTTCATTTTTATGCTTTGACTCTATGTGTCGCATAAGCTTTATGGGGCATGGGACAGCATAATGACCGTAAATATGCACAGTAAAATTTAAATGATCTTCAACAAATAATAGCTTACACTGTTTTTAAAAAATTTATGAAATTTATGGTTAAAAATTTATGTAGATTAATAAAAATGGGTTGCACCATATTTAAGTGTCCAGGCAATTAAAAGTGATTTTTGTTTTTTATGAAATTTTTTGTATATTTTGTTTAACAAATTTGATAATTTTGTTTAAAAATATAGTTTCCAATGGAGACGATTCAGAAATTGATTAAAAAACTTGTCCTGATGTGCAACAAAATCTTGCCTCTAACTCGCTGGGCACTACTGCCTGCACATGATTACGATTACAATATACATAAATGCCTTCTGAATCATTGCGAATACGTGGTTTCCTATTCGCTAATACATATGTACGTCAAAGTTAGAAATAGTATTTTTTAATTTTTCTTGTTTGTTTGTTTGTTTTGGTATCTATTATTTCTTGTTTTTGCAATTTTTTGCACCTACTTGGGACTCTTGGCAACTTATCAATTTGCCAAATAAATAACATAGATTATTTGTAAACAAATAGAATTCTTTTTCTGTTTAGATTTCTAATCGGGAGAGAGAAGATAATATTTATACATAGTTGTGCCTAATGTTTTGTATGTTCATACAGTAGCTCACATAAGTGTATGAAATTAACCGTACTTTATCAATTAAGTATCTACAAGGTTAATTAATATGTCTACAAAATCATATACGGAGTACCTGAAGACCGTGGTTGTTTGGTATGGTTGGCGAGTTAATATTAAATGTTTTGCTATAAAAAGTGGAAGTTTCACGTAATTTGTTCGTTAGGGTTGTGTTTAAATTGCATGCTACTTGGCATATTTATGTGAAGTGAGTATAAAATTAAATATTTCCGTTTTTAGGGTTCCGTATCTAAAGGACAAAAACATAACTTTATTGTTTTCGCTACAATTTCTGTACGTCGGTGTGTCAGCGCCTTTTATCTCTGGATAAAACAGGTAACAGGTACTCTGGAAATTTTCACAGAAGATGTATAATTGTTGTCGCTATAGCAACAAATTTTAAAACTTATAGGGTGTCCGATAGAGCCGTGTTCTTACATTTATATGGCCTAATTTTTAACTATAATAGGTAGACTCTTGAAATTTTCACAGATGGTGTATTAATATGGCATTTATCACATAAATCACATAATTAAATCTCACAAGCGCTAATAAGTTTCTTAATCACAACAAATCAATTAAAATGAAAAGTTAACTCTAAAGATCGACGCATTCGCAACAATTTGAAATTCGAAAGAAACGAAATTCAATTCAAAAGAAACGAAAAACCAAAAAAGTCATATAAAACCATTATATAATTTTTTAACTAATATTTTTCTATTTAAGTTATTCGCAAAATATTCTGCGATTGCAAAATCCATTACACATACATACTACGTATCGTATTCGTTAATTGTATACTATTTGAGATTTTTAGGTTACGGCGAATACTTTAGAGCTACCAACGAGCTAAAATAGACAAACAATGTTAAGGTCACGGAATTACCAGTGATTTAATAACTTACTTTTTTATTTTAATGCCTTCACATAGAAAAAAAAGGACTTTTCATCAAGAACATCGACCTTATTCTCCAGATATATGTACCTCTTACTATACTATATGCCTATATGCATATCTATTTTATACTTGTATAATACTACCAAGGTAGGTAGTCTAGCTTTTTGCTACTAGTGGAATTAAAACCCAACCAATTTTCATCAAACTTTTTTTCCAATGGATTGACAACAAATGTTGTAATATTAGGAATGAAAGAAGTAAAAAAATAAATTTAAAATTAAAAAAAGTGGATTTTTTTTAAGTTTTGGGAAATAAAGTACATCTATTCCTTTTCAATTATTTAAAAAAGTTACTGACAAAAGTATAATGTGTTTTATTTTTTTGGAAAGTGTTTTTATACAAAACATTATACAAAAAAAAAATTAATTTTTATTACTTCTAGATCTAAAATCCAGAAATACACCATTTTTTATGGGAATTATCAACTTCCAGCTAGATTTTGTCTCATGGATTAAAAAGAATAAAACCATTTTCGAATGCTCCAATATGTCCTTTATTACCGTGTAATTCGAATTTCTCCATAAATTTTTTTATAGTAAATACAGAATGTCTGTCTGTGAATGGTGGGAAATTTGCATTAATGGATATTGAAATTTTTAAAATCAGTTAAAAAAATATTTTTATAATTTTTCATACATCCGAGAGCATACATCATAGCGCCGCCCCTATGCACTATATGGTGTAAATTTTTAGAAATTTTTGCAACTTCTCTTATAGTGCCCCCTAAGCACTATAAGTTGTAAACTCAAAATTTTAGCTTGATTACACCTCAATAGAGCTAATCGTTTATAAACTACAGCTTCATTTTGGAAAAAGTCTTAAAACAATACAAGAAAACAAGGAACTTAGCAAATTAAAAAAAAATACATATAAATATGTATTTTGGAACTAAATAAAAAAGCTCGATGAGTAAGCGACATGTTGATAAAAATTATTAAGGGATTTTACATTTTAAGGCTTTTTTTATGATCATCTATGTAAAAAATTTATATGGATTTACTAAACAGTCAACTGTAAGCAAGAAATTCGATAAAAGAGTATTAATTTTTTGCACAATAAAATTGTTTCCAATTAAATTTAACGAATTTAAAGCAAAAGAAACTGATTAATGAAGACAAAACTTAAATATTTTAACGAAAAAAAAAACAAATATGTAATTATCGAAAACATAATTTGAACAAATTGAAAAAATACACAAATAAAAAAACGAAAAAGTATGTATGAATTATATTGTTTTTAAAAACCTCGTAGTAGCGGCAACTGTACTGGTGTTGCTGCTGATGTGGGTGTGTGAAAAACATTTCTATCCCTTGCTCTTCCCGGACTACCAGAAATTTGCTGTAGAGTTTGTGTCATAAAAGGTCCCGAACCATTTAGACTAGTATCATCTGACTGATTAATACTCTGACAAGCGTTATCAGTATTATTAGTGCTATTTTCATTTTCATTTCCATTTCCATTGTGATATTGCGTATTAGTTGAAGTTCCTTCAGTAGCATTATTTTGTAATTTAATTTGAATAGTGTTAGCAACATTGTTGCGAGTCAATCTGTTGTTGTTCTTACTTGAAGCATTTCCAATGCCCAGCGAAATACTAATGCCACTAACAATAGTTTGGGTAACGGAATGAGAATTGGTTGCAGCCGATGCCGATGCAGTTTGTGACGGTGATGATGTCGATGTTGTTGCTGTTGTAGTTATTGTAGATGAAACTGCATTATATTGTCCTTGACCAATACCACTGACGTTAGTAGCATTAGTAGATGCACCACTGCCAACATTTTTTGTAGCATTAAGAATGTTTTTAATTGCTGTGGCTGCGCTCACTGGGGACTATATTATCAATCATTTCCATTTGTATTATTATTAACGATAATATTATGTAAAGTTCGTGAAATCAGAAATAGAATAAAAAACATATTGATCATAATAATGAAAGATGAGTTTAAATTAATTATTAAGGTTTTCGATACAAAAACTAATAAGAATTTAAATATTTTTTTTTTTATAAAAATCGGAAAATATGTTTTTAAATATATATGAATGTATGTATGTTTATATCGCAATTAATGAGTAGATACAAAGCTGTTTACAATTTTACATTGAATTTATTACAGTAAACAAGTTGTACATTATCTTTTTTTATACGAAAGAGCGGTCAAAACAATTAAAGATTTTTATAATGGAAAGTAGGTAATGTCGGGTCGGTGTTGTTGGGTTTAAACAAAAGTGAAGATATTTAAATTTTGAGTTAATACAATTACTCGCCAGATCTCAGCTCCTGATAAGAATTTTAGTTTCTACTGCTCTGAACTTCTTGAACTTATACGCCTTGTATTCTAAACTTCTTATAAAGTTTGCGATCTCGCATTTTTCGTGGCAAAATGGGACAATATGGGTTTAAAGGAAAGTTCTACCGTACAACCTTCACATAACCCATTGAGAACCAGTTAAAGTTTTAAAGATTAACACAAGTTGTGCATTCAAATCTTTCAAAAAAGATTTTTTTCATATCTGGAAATACTTTAGAAAAAACTTTAATAAGCAAAGACAGATAAACATCAATGGAGTTATTAATACAAGAAGTAAAATACGCAATAACTCTAAAAGGCAATTGAAAAACACTCAAACAAAATTCATTGTGTAGAGAAGCCAGACAGAATAAAAAATGAGTATGGAAATTCTCAATCAGAAAAATGCCTAGTCCCGTAAACATCATTTTGCATCGTATAATCTGGGAGATGTATCTCCTTTTTTTAACCCGATCTTTCAAAACGGAGTACGAGATTCTTCCACCCAAAATTAAGTTGACGTGTTTCGGCATTTTGGTATCAATTTTACATAATACTGACTACTCATTGGTCACAAATGCAATAATCATTACTTGTTTAAAGTGTCCTGGAGACAATCAAATCAAGATGTCAACGCTCTTAAACGTGTTAATCCTGTCTTTTCGGTAATAATTGATGGAAATCGACAAATTGTGATTTTATCATTTGACTAGTGATAATTTGATCATCCCAAATTATGATTGACAAAACCACACTCATCTGCCGAATTATATTGGGATTGTCGAGTTTGACACGTGCATGGGTGGAAAAAAATTATTTTAATGGAACGTAAGGTTTACAGCGAAGAAAAAAAAAACGGAATGTGGAATATTGTTAGAAGCGAATAAAAACTAGTAGTGGAACAGAAAAAATAAATCACCAAAATACAAATGTTGATTGAGGTGTGTAAGTGTGACACGTTTATTATTATTTGATCGTTTCCAGGACCCTCTTTGCAAAACTGTACATTTTCCGATTTTACTTACATATTCGTTCTATGACTTTTTTGATATTAAGAGTTAAATGATGAGTGAAAATATTTAATCAAACCTTATTTGAACCAATATTTGATGAGGCGGTAGTTAAAAGTTGTGTAGCTGAAGTAGCAGCATTAAAATGTTGAGCCAGTGTTGAGACAATAGATGATGTGGTTGCGGAAATGTTATTTGTAGTTACAGTGGAATCGACTACTCCGGTACTTGAAGAAGAAGCCGCCATTGTCATGGATGGTCTAGCATTTAATGATACGCTGTTGGTAGTACTGACTGTAGATAATGATGCCACTTGCTGTTGCTGTGATAAGGATGAAGAAGATGATGTTACTGATATTGCTGATGAATTAGATGATTGTGATTGATTGGTTGAGCTATTAACTTCTTGAGCTTGAGATTGTGATGATAGCATTTTATGGTTATATACTTTTTTAACTGCACTTATTGTTGTAAAGGAACTATTGGATAATTTAGCTTTTATTTCTTCAATATTTGTAAACTTAAATTTACTGCCAATAGTGCCACTACTACTGTCGCCTCCTCCACCGCAAATTAGTTTCTCAGATTGAGTAATTTCAGTAGCAGACGTTCGAATTAAAATTTCATCATTATCATCATAACCATCGGCCAATTGATCGAGACCACTATGAAATGATGGGGACTTGGGTATACCTAAACCAAAATAACCACTCCCCACGGATGGTTGGCTAGGTAAATTTCTTATCGGTTCGTTTCTTAGTAGATTGGCTTTAGTACTAGTGGCACTTATTCTTTTGTTAAAGCTATTGTTTGATTCTTTATTGTTTATAGAAGTTGAAGAATATGTAATGGATGAAGAACTTAATTTGCTATGTTCACTTTGATTTTCTTTCGATTTTGTATTTGTATTTTTTTCAATTTGTTCGGTGTTATTGTTGTTAACATTGGTACTCTTTTCAAATAACATATCATTAAAGACCATCTCATTACAATTCACATTTATTCAAAACGTTTTCAAATGTACTTAGTTAGCAATACACTTTACCCTTTTAATTACTTTTAATTTTTATTTTTTATTTTTTCTACTGTTACTAATGCGTGCTTGATCTTGATCTTGGTTTTATTTTTATTTATACTTAATCTATTATGAGTAAATTAAAGTTAAGCAAGCAAAATCTGTAAAACAAAGCAATGTTTTTTCAAATTTAAATTTGGACTAAGATTTTGTAAGGAAGAAAAATATATAGGTAAAAAGAAATTAAAATATTCTTGCTAGATTTACATATACCCTGACTCAAATAATTACCCATACACTAAGCCATTAAAAATATATTTGGAAAATAAGGTACATACTTATGTATATAAAACAAATGAACACAAGTTGAACCATTCTTAAATCTTAAGTTCATTTAAGCAAATATGTATAAAAAACAAACTCAGAAAAAGTGTAACATAGAGATACTAATAGATACTAATATTGAAAGAAACAGCCCAAAATTATTTTCAGTATTTCGCGTTTTTTTTTTTTCAAAAATTATATCTTTTAGAATAGGTTATTGTTTTGACGAATTTTTTTTTCTCATTAACTCCACAAAAATGGGGTCGCCGCCTACAACTTAACAATCTTTCATAAAATGGCATCAAGTTTTTAAACAGTACCATAAACGACAATTAAGGGCAAAAGAAACTAGAATGAACATTTCACAAATAAGAGAGAATTATAAGTTAAGGCCGGGGCACATATAATTCGTCTTACGTTATACTTCAACTATGACTGAAGTACAGACGGAACAGGTTGACACAATGAGTATTTTGTTGGCGGATATTAAATCAGGAAAGAAAACACTTGACAAGCTTTTTTCTCTATTTTACTTTATTTATTTTCTTTTATTTTTACTGCAACTCAACGCAAAAATTTAATCAAAACAAAGAAAAAACCAATTGATAGCTAGCAAACTGCACAACGTACGTCAAAAGTTGACCAACTTTCGAATTTTGCGTTGACGGAAACGTACTGATTGTGACAACGCTCATAAGAAAAACTGTATTTCAACTTACTTGTCAGTTAAAATAGAGGATGTTTTATGTTGTAAGACGGATTCTATGTTCCCCGGCCTTTATTACATCAATTAATTATTTAACTTGTTTGAGGGTGGTTGGTTTAGACGGCGCGACTTTATCCGTGTTTAAGAATTGAGAGCAAAAAGATTACGACTGATTTTTTTGCGTTTACACGATTGATGTAGAGTAAAACAGCTATTTACGAAAGTATACAAAATATGCCTTTAACTGTCTAGTGTACGGTAATTTCTTGGCCTCAATGTAAATATATACACTTATAATAAAAAGTATATGTTCTGATATGCTAAGGTAAAACCAATAAGAACTAAAGAAGATAAATATATAAAAATTATAATTACTATATTTAAAACATTTGCATAAATGAACATAAAATAAACAAAAAACAAACAAGTTAAATGTTTATCTACACAAATAAAATAAGGCCTGTTCGGAAATGCATAACTGCGTTGTATTTGATACGCATGTGTGATTGGTTTTTCAGTACTAATGCAAATCTGATGCGCATACAAATAATACTTTCGCTTTCGAAAAGAGAAAAAATTATATAACATTTATTTTATGAGAAAATAAATAAAAAAATGACGAGCAACTATTAATTGTTTACTTTTGCACTTCAAACACACTCAGGTAAATATGTTAGATACATGGACACGAGAGGAATCCTTCTAGTAAGAAGAATTCTGAAACTTGCTTTAAATGATACTTAGACACATGACAGTTTACAGACTATCTATTGAGATAAACTATACACTACGAGAATTATGCAGCATGTAAATAGTAACAATTTTAAAAACACACGCTAAGTATGTAAACTGAATGCGAAATGTTTGGTATAAAATTCATATTCGATTTATGAAAAAAAAAATCATGGTTTATATGTATTACATATTTATTTTCTGTATGTTTACTAAACACGTCTAGTTCGAAATTATTCTTAAACGAACAAAGAAGAAAAAATTTGTAAAAAATCAGTAAAAAATTTAAGATCCTCATAGAAATTAATTTTAGTCGATTTGTCGATTAACAGATATAATTTCTTCGAGTTATTTTTTAATCAAAATTTTTCTCACTGGAACGATTAATAGACTTAAAATTATACGATTAAGCGAGCGATGATTGATCGAATGAATAATCTAATACCTATTTAATCACTGTAAAAGCCATTTTGTTGATGCTTGTATTTACACGATTGTACAACTTGCCAATAGCTAAAGTCAGGATTTTATCGGAGAGATAAGTAGGGTAGGCAAGTTATAATAATGGGCTTTAAACTTATAAATTTGTTTAAATGCACTTTAGTGCGAAATAAATAAAAAAATCTCCAATTTATACATGCATATGAATAGGTTTAATTTTTCCGAATACTGGAGTTAAAATCAAGTTATTATCAGAGCGACTTAAAAGCATTCAAAGGCGACTAACCAATTGTGTCTATTGTTTCAAACGAGCATTAACGCATCTATTTTTTAATTCTTAACTCCAAAATTGTTTTTTATTATTAAAAAAGTAAAAATAAAAAGAACTAAAGATTTGCACTGCTAATTACTATATGTATACCAAACTATTTAAAATTATTTGGTAAGGACATCAAAAGAAATACACGCATATGTATGTACATAGATAGCATCGTTCATTTATTAGAGATAAAAAATACTTTAAATATTAAGTAAATAAAACTAAAAAAAAAACAATAAATCAAAAAATAACACTACAATAACTACAATATACATAAATATTTAACCTTTTTACTCTATTTAGACTATCTAACAATAATATATTGATTTTTGCTTCACTGCCGGTGTCTAACATGGGAGTTTTTTTTTCTTACCTTTTCAATCGAGGACGAAAATACATACAAACATCCATAAATTTATGATATTTGTTTCCTTTTTATATGTGATTGTTTACATTTTAAATTTTTATTAATTTTAAAAACTATTTATTAAATAATTCTCTTAATAGTAAAGAAAAACGTTTTATGATTCTTAATTATTTCAACTTTAATTTTCAACATAATAAAATTGACTCTAAAATAAAACAGATACAACCGTCAGTATAGAAATGTCATTATAGAAAAATCAATAACAGTTTGACAATTTAACTGAGATTTTTTTACATCTTTTTTACTAAAAAAGAGAAAATAAAAGAGAATTTCTGGGAATTGCGCAGTTGCATTCTGAATAAATAAACTGGGAATTAACAATGACGGATAATCATGTATAAAAACATTTTCACACACTAAACAAGTTTCAAATTTAACCGCTTACCATTATGCCCATTATTAAAATATAAGAAGTTTTTCGTTATGGGTAAAACTCGTTACTATAACTTGCCCTTAAAGTACACGATAGTTAAAGGCAGAGACCCGAAATAACTGTTTTTTTTATTTTTTTTTTTAATATTAAATTGGTTACAGAAAAATAACTGTAAAAATTTCTGTCCTGCAGTAACAATTATAAACAACTACAAAAAAGTGGTCCTGACATAACCATTGGAAAAGATTTTTAATTTTTAGATGTTTCATAACCATTATAATTAATTTTTATTTTTTTTTTTTTTCTTATCTTGATAACCATTATAACGATTATAAAATTTGTTGGTCTATTATAACAATTACAAATAACTTTTTATTTTTTTAGGTCTTTATATTTTATATTTTTATTAACATCTTTATTAGGGTGCTGTACCCAAAAGGTCAAAACGTACGCTATTGTTTTCGCTACAACGTCTGTCCGAAATTTTTACAGAAGATGTATAACTGTTGCCGCTATAGTAACAAATTCTAAATTTATAGGTTGTTCCAATAGAGACGTGTTATTCACATATATGTGTTTATTTCTTTAACTGTAGGAGACATACACTTAAAATTTGCAGACAGTAATTAAAACTTAGTTTGAAATATAAACAAGTACACAAAAATAAACCTAAAAATTAAAGGGTGTTCCGATAGCGACATGATTTGGACGCATATGGCCTTATTTTTTAACCGTAATAGGTAGACTCTTGAAATTTTTACAATGTGTTGTCATCGCCGCTATAACAATTAAAGAGTGTTTCGCAATAACACATTTTTGACTTATATTGTCATATTTTTTGAACCGCAATAGGTTGCCTCCTGATATTTTTAAAGCGAGTAATTATATTTCAACAGTAATAGGCTAACACTCAAAATTTACACATAGATATTAATTATAGTTTACAATTTCTAGTGTAACAACGAGTAATGAAAATAAATTTGATAAAAACAAAAGGGTGTTCCCTAGATATCGCGAGTTTGAGGAATTTGACCTTCTCTGCTAAACGTTACAGACAGACACTTGATATGTACACTATTTAGTACTATGCTCTAGTATAACAAAAAAAATTAAAAATTAAAGGGTGCCCCATAAGACGTGAAAAAATTAAACATAGTACGGAACCCTAAGTGTGTAAATCTGACTCGCACTTGACTGATTTATTATCATTTAAATTACTAGCACCCTTTGGAACCATTATAAGTATAAAACTATGTATGTATAAATTTGAAAATAATAAAGGATTCAGTAAAATATTTAGAATTATGTCTATTTATTTAGAATTCAATTTAAGAATCAGTTATGAACACAATGTTATTTCAGATAAATTGCAACTAATCTATTGACGTAACTCATGATTAAAAAAGAAATTTTGTTCGAAAAATGCGTGTTTAGATAAATCTAGTATAGAGTTTTGAAAAGGTAGGAGACCAAACAACTTTTTGGTTATTAATAATAGTTATTGAAGATCTAAAAAATAACAATCTTTTTATTGGTTATGGAAGACCAAAAAACAAAAATAATAATAAATTTTAATAGTTAGCCCCGTTCCACACTTGCAATTTTTGTATCTGCAGCACATTTATTTGTTGTTGGGAGATTAAATAAAATGTACGTGAAACTCTGCTGTGATTCTCTATTGTTGCTGATGTTTGTTCTCTTCGACATGAAAATGGCTGTATAAAAGTATACAGTCGTCAGAAACACGATTTTGAAAGTATGGACACAATGTTTCAGAAACAAAAACTGCAAGTGTGGAACAGGACTTATTAAAGACCTAAAAACTAAAAATCGTTTTATAAAGGTTATAGAAAGCTCAATTTTTTTTTTGTTGTTAATTATAATAGTTATGGCAGACCAGAAAAATATTCCTTATTTATAACTGTTGTTCAGATAGCAATTTTAAAATATTCTGGGTTAATCATTATTTTAGGTTTATTTTAAATATTGGTTATAACAGTTATGTCCCTGGTTGAAGGTTATTTTTAGCTTACTTATAATAACGAAAAACTTCTTATCTTAAAATAAAAATCCTAATCCTTCAGCTATTGGCAAGTTGTAATAATGGGCCTTAGAGTTACTAGTACTTAACTAAAATGTGTTACATGGGGATTGATCGTTTGTAAAATCAAAACAAAAAAGAAATGTTTTCGCTAATTTTTATTAAAAAAAGTGTATAAATTTAAAAAATAAATCTTAAAAATAAAGGAAGAAAAAAAATAAAGATGATGAAAAAACACATTGAAAAATATTATTATTTGAATGGAATAAAAAAACTAACAGGACTAAATGTATCGAGCTTTTCAAAAACTGGCTTTGTTAAGAAATGAAACGCCTTTTTTCACAAAAAATCACTGATTATTATTTAATTATCCTCGTATATTTACTATATCTATAAAATTTGCTAGGTCTACAAAATTTTTTACTACAAATGTGAAAACCGCTGCTTATTTTTAAGGAAATTAACAAAAATCTATTAAATAAAATAAAAACTATTTATGTCATCATCTTAATACACTAGCAATGAATTGCATTTAAGTTTTTTTTACTTTTTATTTATGTCCGAGTTTTTTATATACATATGTACAGTTGTGTGAAAAATAATAGCGACAGTGATGTAGCAAAACGAGAAAATTCTTTATTTCTTTATATTTTGCTTAGTTACGGGAAATAGTATGCCTAAAACATAATTTATTATTGCAACCAGCCATGTGGGTGGTTGTTTGCTTGTGGAGCTAGTGGGCGTTTGTTTTCTGAAATTTTTCTTAGGTAATAAAGTTACTTCCAGTTCATTAGCTTTAATTTATTCGAAAAGCGAAGTTTCTCGTTCATTACTCTTGTGTCATTATTACAATTTATGGACATTTACATGTTCATAATTCCATGGCTAAACAGTTCTCTACTAAATTACTTTTTCTGTCGCGATCTGAGTTGGTTGGTGGGTTTGTCTGGCCAGTCCCAGTGTCCGGGGTTAACAAAATACTGTTTCAATTTACTATCTTTTAGTATTCCGCAGGCGGCTAATAGACAGTTTTATGAATTTTATGATTATGATGCGATTGAAATTGAAAGCTTTGAAGTTTTAAAAGTAGTTTCGTTTTTATCAGAGAGATGTCGTTAGTTGCATTTCCCGATATCTTCCACTTAAACGCAAAATTATTTTACATTTTGACAATTGACATATCTAACATCAATTAGTACATTATTTTGTTTCGATATTTTAAGTAGTTTTTTTTTTGGCATCGCATCAAATATGAAAAATTAAATCAAATAAAATTACCAGAACGAAATTCTAACACTGGCGTTCACTCAACACATTCACTCCATAAACGGCACATAATTTTTTCATTATTATTTTAAAATTACTTTCCGAACGACCAAAAATTGTGGTTGGAATGGTATTTACTTAACTTACATTGTTGATATGCAGTTGACAATATTGGATAGCAGTTTATTCCTTCGAAGAGGCGGATGTAGCAATATTTTTATATAGAATTTATAAGGTATAGAAGGGTATTATTAGACGGCAGATAATTAATACCCATGACTACGATGTGCTTTAAAAATTTCTAATTAGATTAAATTATTTAAAGAATTTATCAGCGAGCTTTTGACACTTTGTTTTAACAATTAAGAATATTTGTGTTTTTGACTTTAACATGAACTTAACAAAACAGGTTTCTCACATTAACCAAAACAAAAAATAAAAAATTGCACATTTGTAAAAGTAAAAAAACTTGACATGAATGCCCTTAATATTTTGTTTTAAGTTAAGAATTAAAAAACATAAAATATATTTTAGCCAAATAATTTCATAATCATCATTGCGTTGCATTAGGAAAATTATAAAAGAATAATTTAAAATTACTTACTTTCATTTAATGGAGGCAATGGTGTGAGTTCGCAATTTTTAGAGACATTATAGCGTGAGCTGGTTTGACGTTTCTCTTTTTTCACAAGTGGTGTAGAAGTTATGTCTAATCCTTTGGTTATTGGTGACACGGGAGGAGTTCTTTTATTATTTTCCTTGTTGGCCTATGGATGAAATATTTTAAATATTAATGTTAATATTAAAACATGTCTGTTTTAATAAAATATCTAAATAATTTTGGAAGGGTAGATCCATAGCATCTTGCAATGGATAAACTTACCTTCAATAATATTATAGTTTTGAATAGAAATTATAATAAATTACATAATATAATAAGGGGATTCACAAGATGCACCAATCAGTTATGTTGTCATGATATTTTTAAAATTTACAACAGTTTAATATAATTTTTATTGCTTCTAAAACAAAAAGAGTACTAAAATAAAATCACTGTTTAACAGCGAAAATATTTAAAATTTATTCCGCATTTTTGTAGATCACTTAAGGTGTGTTGCGAAGGAAAAAATTAAATTTGTTCATTTCGGCCACTGACCAAATAAGGGTACATTTGTGTTTTTAATAATATCTTTAAAAGGTCAACCAGACTCAAAGACTGGTTCGAATAAAAAGTAATAACTTGTTTGAAAAGCTATAAAATAACCGTCGAATAATTGCCACTTGGCTTTCTTCGGAGAAAAAATACCAGAGATACAGTTGGTCAATTCAGAAGTTTTTTTTTTTAACAAATAATAACAAAAACCACAGTTTTATAATATTCCAGAAGAGTTTAATTAGTATAAAAAATATAAGACATTATGGACGGATATGGGGTAAAAATAAAAATGCTCAAATAAAAACATAAAACTAAAATTTTCTATAAAATCTTTTATTTAATTTTATAATTAAATATATTTTTTTATTTAATATATTTTATTTTTGCATCGATTTAACAGAAAATATAATCACTAGCGGTATTCAGTGTTCGATGCAAGTGGTCTTGCAAAAGTGCAAATGCGTCATATCATTCAAATTTAACAAAAACAACTGGTATTTTGTTTTTGGATTTCACAAAAAAAAAACTATGATATTACGCACTTGCTCTTTTGCAAGATCATTTGCATCGAACACTGAACTCCACTACTGTGTTTTTTTTCATATTTATTAATCAGAAATCAGTCCATAATGACTCAAAATTTTTAAAACCATATATATATATTTGCAAATATAAAGTTTTCAATTAAATTTTGAATTTTAGTGAAAAATAATTATTTTTTATTTTTTATTATTTATTAAATAAACATTTCGTTTCGGAAAAATTTTTAGCTTCTGGCTTTTACAAGTGTACGTTAATTCAATCAAAATTGTCCGATAATCTATTGGATGGATGATCTTATCGTTAACTTTTAAAGTATGGTTTCTTCTTTTGAAGTTACCTTATTTAGCTGGTCTCTAATTATACAGTGCAACAAATCAACACTTTTCGAAAAATACACGAACTTGACAGTATAGGTTCTATTCTACTACCAAAGGGTAATAAAACCCTAAATTCAGTTTTGCACTTTTGGTGACCAATTCTTATTAATGGGATTCTGAAAATCAGTTGGCTCTTCAAAAAAGATGTAATCAGTTTTTTATTAATATCTCATTCATACTAGGTGGTATCGCTTAACTTTTTTGGCAATAATGTAGCTGAAGATTCTTTAAATAAATGCTATTAACATTTAATGCCAAAAAAAAATAAATTATTCCAGCATATTTTTAAGAAAATTAAAAAATATTTTTTTTTTACTTTTTTCAGCATAACTTACAGGGACGGACTCCTAAATTTTCACGAAGAATATTTATATGGGAAAATTGTAACCACTGTAAAACTGAACAACTTTTGTAAACATACAGTCAGCTGATTATTTCCAAATTTCTTATTTTCAGTCGTAAAGTAGCTCTGGGTCGGGGAACACGTGCGTGCGTCATTGTCATTATCGTTTAAAGTCAATCAGGCCGTCCTTGTTGCTCGGCCTTCGAGTGGTTTGCGTCTCGTTCTCACACTGGCTGATTGGCGTCCTCGAATAGCTGTACTACGGTACTGTTATTGGTGGTATCTTAATCAGCCACGTGTAATCGTTTCGTTTTCGTTTATAACCTATAAATTTTAATTTCAATAAGTCGGATATTGGTGGAGCACCTTTTAAAAAACTCTACTGTTAACTGGAGGAGCACCATTAAACTCAATTTTTAACTGGAGGAGAACCAATAAACTCAAGACTTTCACTGGAGCAGCACCATTAAACTCATTAATTTTTACCTAGCTGAATTTGGAGTCTCACTTCCTATACGAAGGTATAGGTCGCGCTGCAGATTTTGGAGGAAGCTAAGGCGATCACACCCTGGCAAATTTGCGAACTGCACATGCCATTTAGTTATTTATTTATTTATTTATTTATTTATTTATTCAAAAACCACACAATTTCTTATTTTTTACATTTTATAAAGTCTTTGTTCCTTTTTATTGTTTTATTATCTCGTAATTTGAAATACATATGTATATAAAGTTATTTTATAGGCAGGTTGTGAAAACGACAATAGATAAAGCTTACTTTAAAGTTCAATTTAGCTAAAATTCTTTTACTTATCCGCAGTTTTATAGACAGATTCACACACTCAGTTATACATAGTTTCAACATAAAAATATTATTTTACGACACCTCATGAATCCACCAAATATACATATAATATCAATAAAAAAACAACTGTTTTTTCTTTTTTTTCTTTTTCGTCAAATCATATGTATTTTAAATTTTACAGCTCATATGATTGTATAGTTTTTTAAAGCTGCATCTCAGTAACGTCAAAGCAAAAACTCACATTAACTAATAACGAACTGAAAATTTGGTTTATCGAAACGTTTAGCAATTTTTAATTACTTTATATCCAATGAACTTGAAGGCCAAATTATTTTCATATTTCAAATAACAATAATATTTGTGTAAACTATTTAAATTAAAAAACCAAAATTTATGTAAAAAAATTTTAATCCCACCGTTTTGCACCAATGTCGAATTTTGTCTATAATGACATTTGACAATATTAGGACCATTACCTAGTGTCTATACCTGATAAAAATTTGTCTTGATAAAAATCAAACTTCATATAAAAAAAACATTATTTTTAATACTGTCTTTTTATATGTATGAAGTTTGGTTTTTATCAAGACAAATTTTTGTCAGGTATAATAGACACTAGGTTATGGTAATAATGTAAACCATAAGCTTTTTTCTTTTAAACAAATTTAAATTCATTAATAGACCGGTCCAAATTTCGGACTACATAAAGAAGCAAAGTATTCCAAAGTCTTGACACATAAACAATAAAAGGTCTGTTTATAAATAGAAAAAGAGGAGTGAATTGGACTGATTGCTAATTTTGCTCTGGTAAAACGACCAAAGTTAGATTTGAAAGTCCGAACCTAACGTACGAACTACGTAAATATGTTCTTTAATATGAAAAGCCTATGTTTGTTAATATTTGTTGTATTTTCTTAAAAATGTTATAATTTTAAGAGTTAAGAGTGTTTATACAAGTAGTTTTAGTAATTTTTATTAAGGAACATAACATAAAATTTTACATGAAATGAAACACAATAAATGAAGAAATGAACTTACCTCCGAATTTTTATTTGCATTTAGCGTTGGTGTAGTCGGTGTTGAACCTGCAAAACCTCCACTGCTATCAAGGCTAGTTGACGTGTTTGTAACCACAATTGAAGTTGAGGTTGTTGAGGCCGTTGAAATATTATTACTATTATTCTCCCTTATTCCGTTAGTTGTTGCTAATTTTGTGTTGATATTATTGTTGTTATTGTTGTTGACAATCGACACTGCTTCTGATGTTTTAGAAGACGGTGCAGTTTGTAACATTGATGCTACCTTATTATCCATAACGGCTTAAGGAGCCTCTTCTTTTGTCTATACTGTTTAATGCTTTCTCGTCTAGAATTTTGTCTTCCTTTTTTTGTAATGCAACGTCTATTATCTTTTTTGCATAAAAGATGTTAAGACATACGGAACATATGTATGTATGTTGTTGTTAACGAATAGAATACATAGAACGAATGTCAACAAACTGATTTTGATGTCTTTAACAGTGAAGCAAACAAACTAACCAACTAGAAAATCAATGAGAAATGAAAATGTTGCATTGATTCATTTTATTCTATATATTGTATAATGTTTGTGTCTACGGTCCTCGGCATACATAGTAATTGTAAAATTTTCTAAAAATTATTTTTATCATATTTAAATTAAAAGTCAATAAGTTAATTAGTCTTAAGGATTATTAAAATCATAAAATTTAAAAACCAAAATATTCAAGTTCAGTATTCGGTTTGTATTTCCCTTGTTTGTGTAGCTATACAAGACTGGCTACCAGCTTACGATCGTTCTTACATTTTTATAAGTTGGTTAAGAAGAGCTATTTGTTTTAGATTATGAAAATTATTGCTGCTGCTTTTATACCCTTCACCTCAGGTGGAAAGGGTATATGTATGTATATAAGTTTGTCATTCCGTGTGTAATTTCTACAATATTCACTTTCGACCCCATAAAGAATACATATTTTAGATCCTTATACATAGAAAAGTTAATTAAGCGATGTCCGTCTGTCCGTCTATCCGTTTTCGGGTAATAATGTCGTTTGCCAAGGCACCAGACGAAATACAAAAGATTTAAGCCCACAAATCTGCTAGGCGTAGTTTAGAAAATTTTGGGATTGTATAATCAGCAACATCAGATCACTCCTTTGGAGTCTGCTGGCAAAAAACCACTCCCACCTATATTTTTCAACATTTTCTCAATTCAGTTGAGAATTTGTAATCAATTGTAAAAATACAATCGGAAAAATGTGAAGAGCTCCAACTAAATCGAGTTGTGGCAACGTGTGTAGCTGGATTGGCATAAAAATCCAAATCAAATTATACAAAAAATAGTTGAAAGTATGCCAAAACGCATAAATATAACTAAAAATACTAAGTACTAATAATACAAAATATTTTAAATGTTACCAAAAATGGGCAAAATTGAGTACATAAGAGTTATTTTTTTTTATTTTGTAATTTCTTTGAATATGTAGCTTTTTGATTTATTTTAAAAACTTTATTGTTAAAAACTAAATAAAAAATAAAATAAAAGATGAAATCGCGTCATTATTACTATTTTTATGCGCCTACAAATGTAGAAAATACAAACATGTACTCAATTCTGCTCCCTACTGTATATTCCGAGGCATATATATTTTGGCCCATTATTCTAACTTGCCAATAGCTAAAGTTAGGAATTTATCGAAGAGATAAGTAGCTTTTCGTTATAATAACGAGTATAATGATCGTTACTATAACTTGCCTTTAATGTACCTGATAGTTAAAGATTTTTTTTAGCTTACTTATAATAACTAAATACTACTTATCTTTCCGATAAAATGCTAACTTCAACTATTGGCAAAATATAATAATGGCCCTTAAAGTCTTATTTTATTTACTATCTGTTTGTGTGTGTGTGTAATGGAAAACAAATAGACATTTTATCTTTTAAAGGCATCCTTAAAAACAAATACAATACAATGGAACATTCTGGATAACATATAGACAAATAGATAGCCAACGACTTATTTGAACCGGTGTCTAAGAAATGGAGCCAGAACACAACATGCAAAACATCAAGAAAGTTAATAAAGGCACACTCTGTCGCTAATTTTAATTTGTTTTTTTATGATAATTTCATTAAATTGATAAAATGTCATAAATAAATTGTCGTGTTTAATAATTTAGCCACCACTAGTTTCTATAACTCATGTGAGAAACTGTTCACATGAAATTATTATAGTCATCTTGTTTTACACAGGGTGAGCTAGAGATAATGACAAACTATTTCTTAACTTTATTTTATTTATTTCTCACTTTAGATATTTAAATATATTTAAATATATTAAAATTAAAAGCAAAAGAGTCTAAAATAAAACTTTATTATTGAACATTTAAATTTTAATTAGTCGAACTATATTTATTAACATACAAATTAATTTTTGAAGTTAGGCTTAAGTTCATATTCTCTCTCTCTCTCTCTCTCTCTCTAAATTGAAAGAATATAAATTACAAATTAGGTGATTAAGTAAAAAAAAAAAAAATAGAAAATTTTTTTTAATGATTACTTGTAATACATTTTAAGTGTCAGCCTATCACTGTTCAAATATGTATTTGAACATTTAAACACTCTGTATAATCTCACGTTTAAAAAATTAAAGTCATATTCGCGAAAATTGCATCACTATCGGAACACCCTTTAAATTTTAGTAATTCAAATATCATGAGCCTACCAATTGCGTTTCAAAAAATGACTAAAGGAACACCCTTTAATTTTAACTAATAGTCATAGCGGCCGTGGCAACACATCTTTTGTACAAATATTAAATGCCTATTACGGATCAAAAAATAAGGCGTTATACATGCAAATTACGAAACTGTCCCTTTAATTTTTACCATTTATAAAAATTTCAAGTGCACCTATTATAGTTTAAAAAATTAGGCCATATTCATGAAAATCACGTTACTGCCTGGACACTCTTTAGTTTTTACCATTTGCTATAGTGGTCATAGTAATACACCTTCCGTAAAAATTTCAAGAGTCTACCTATTATCGTTCAAAACTTAGGTCATATACACGCAAATCACGTCACTGTTGGAACACCCTTTTATTTTTAGGTTTAAATTTGTATGCTTGTTTATAAAGTAAACATAGATTTAATTAATGTCTGCAAATTTTCAGTGGTTGCCTCCTAGTTCAACAAATAAACACATATACTTGAATAAAACGTCGCTATCGGAACGCCCTATAAGTTTAAGTATTTTTTTTTCTATAGCGGCCACAGTTATGCACCTTCTGTTGAAATTTCAAAAGTCTGCCTATTACGGTTCCAGAGATAAAAGGCGCTGACAGACGGAAAGACATTGTAGCGAAATGAATAGGGTTACGTTTTTACGCTTTTGGGTACGGAACCCTAATGAATGCTAGACGAGTCATCCAGCATGTGTACATAAAAGCATCCAGCATACATACACGATATTGACACACAGCATTTTGTTCGCGCCTAGGCCGCTTAAGCATCATCTATTTAACCAACCAAACTCAGTTAAAGGAATACTAGAAAAACTGTATTCAATTATCATAGTCAGTTGGTGAGAACGAAGTCTACCACAATCCAAAGCTTCCCTTTGTGTAGATTTGTCTCTTAATATTTACCTTATATTCGTTATTGCTTTAGCCAACCTTCGGTTAACAACTTCTGTTTGTTTTAAACTAATATTCGTTTTTAGTTGATACTAATCAAGAATGATAGAAGACAAGATTACGCCATGCGCATGTTTTCCCGTTAGATGGCGCTGTTCGGCCAATTTACCAAGTCTGTAATCAACAAATTGCTTCAAATAAGTACGTACAAATAAATCTAAGTGATAGGCAAAAATTGCTCAGCTGACTATATTTTGACTACATCTTCCAGTGTCAAAATGTACTAACATTTTTTGTTTTGACAGCCTAAAATGATTTATACACAGCCTTAAATGATTTATACAAAAACAAAATGCACGTATTTTTATTAGAGTTGTTCTCTTTTTTCGCCGCGAGTCTACCTTGTTTATTGTGCCGTGTCTCAGTCAGAAATATTAGCCAATAGGAAGACATTTTCGTGACGTCATTCGGCCGACATGCGCAGAAAAGTTCAATTTTATTTTCGTGATGGCGTAACCTTGTTTTCTATCATCCTTGATACTAATCTAGTATCAAACCAAACTTTGTTAGGTAAACATGTTTGTGCGGTGCCTTGCGATTTTTAATATTGAATATTTAAATTTTAATTATTCAAACTATATTTATTAACATACAAAAGCATTTTTGAAGTTAGGATTAAGTTCGTTATATTCTCTCAAGTTGAAAAAATATTATTTAAAAATTAGGTGATTCATTTTTAAGTCTACCCTTTTCTGTCCGAATGTAAACGCAGTGTAACGTGGTCGAATTGACATCGATTGTTGTCTGAACGAACGTGCTCAATATATCAATGTTTTTTATGAGTTCTAGTAAATGTTTTTTATTGTCTTAGCTACATTCAATTTATCTAAACGCATTTTTAGACAACAATATGGAGCAATCTACTATTACTGATTGTCTCAAAACGACTGGAGACGTTGTGATGGTCAAAGATTCGACCTTTAGTGAAAACGATTTTTAGATACCATCAACATGGAATCCATATTTGACCACTTAAATAAAATGTAAGTAAACCCAAGTTTGAAATAACGTGGAATATATTCGTTTGTTTTTCTAGCTGCACAAGTAACATTTAAGAAATTCCGGTTTTTCAAAAAGAAAGTTTCAAAGAAAGCACTGCCACCAATAGGGCTGCAAGGGGGCTTTAGGGAGAATATATTTTTCGATTGTAATGAACACCGTAAACTTCTTATTATTTTTATATTTATATATATATTCATAGTTAGGAATTTATGATGACACAATGCCTGTTCCATCCAAAGCAGAGCAATCATCAATGTCTCCACTATGAGACCACCAGCAATACATTTGCGGGATATTACTCTTAAAAGCGGGGAGTTTTATCCAAATTAAGAGAAATTGCAATTGGAATTATATAGAACATCTTAAACATTTTTTGTGATATACAGTCACACAGATAATAGTACGTACACCTGGAAGTTTCTGTGTTTCTCATAAAATTAATTGTAAATGAAAATGTACCGAAATTTATATTTTTCAATCAAAATATTTGTTTGTTTTTTTAATTAAATATAAATTAAGTATGTCTAAATAAACAAAACGTTCCATGTTACATTCCACAAATCGCTGTTTTCCTACTCCATTTTGCCGACATACAGCCCCAAACCATGACCGACACCCTGTCGTGCTTTACAGTCGGCATGAGGTTTTTTAGCTCAAGTTCGTAATTCAGCTTCCTCATTTTTTTGACATCCTTATCGAATAAATTAAACTTGCTCTCATTGCTAAATACGACATTTGCCTAGAAATCTGTGGATTTTTCACATACTGTTTGGCAAATTCCAATCGCTTTTTTTTTTATTTACTTCGCTTATGAATGGTTTTTTCTCGGCACTCGGCTATGAAAACCGCATATGTCTGCACAATATCGGCAGTGCTTTGTGTGTGTATAGAATTTACGACACTGTTTTGTTGTCAGTTATCAAGCGGGTCCAGTGACGCGCTTAAAAATAGGGGAAACAATTTTTTCACAGCTTAATGTTGCCAATGCTTCACGGTCTATTTCAGGGTATTTTTGTTCTGTTGATGTTAACGTACGACTGGCATATGCTATTAGTCTTTCCACCCCGTTTTCCAATTGATGCATTAGAACGGCATCGATACCAACTTTACTAGCATCAGTAGTTGGATTATATGTCATTAGTAATTCTGGTGAGATAAGGCAATTTTGAATGTCTGCGTATGTCTTCTCTTAAAGGTGTGAAATAAAAAATTTGTAGTAACAAGCTTTGCCAAGAAATATCTGTAGTTCTTCAGTCGAAGATGTCAATAGGTAGCGCCTTAGAGATTTGCATCAGTAACCCCCATATTAAGATACATTGTGTAAAGAAACACAAACTGGCTAAAATGGTGGGCGTGGTACCTTATACTAATGTTTATAGTATAGCAAAATACAGATTGGATTAAGATAGTGGAATTGGTACCTCCCATAAAAAGTAAAAAATTATTATCGTGTCGTGGGCGTCGTCAAAACTAAAAAATTTTTGACGTGAGAATAGCGTGCGCTTTCGGGTTAAAGGTTTGTCATACTTTTTTACGTGTTTATTGTATTTTTTGTGGATAGGTGTAGCGAAGCGCACCAGGGATAGCTAGTACTACATAAAATCGTATGCGAGAGAAGCACAAATGTTGCGACGTGTTGGTACAACTTGACAAAAATCGAAACTTTTTGATCTTTCGTACAACCGACACACAACTTTAATACAATCAGCTCAAGATTACAACTCGTGTAGAACTTGCGTACATCCTGTCTATGTCGCATCGTCTATGGCCTGCTTTAAAATTAAGTAGCCGCAGCGCTGAGCCGTCTATTTCCAACGATCTGCTTTGTAAACGATACACATATGTGCTAGGGTTCGTAAAATTGGTACAATTATACCATTTTCGGTGCAATTTTACCCTGAAATGTACAATGGTACATCAGTGGTTTATTTGGTACAACCTAAAAATATTATCCATGTCATGTTGAGCATTATTTTAAATGTTGAGCGTTATTTAAATAGTCTTATATTAAGAACTTAAAGAAAAACTTTCTTTTAAACATATTTGATTATTTATGGCACATTGTGAGGTAAGCTTTATAGATAGCCTGGAAGTAAGACAGTGAGTCTGCACAACGGTAGCTTTTTGAACTGTAAGGATAATGTATAATAGGAATAGCTAATAGGTAAATGAATTAAGCTATTAAAAGAGGAAAGCACGTTAAAGTCATGTGGAATGTTTTATTGGAATAAATGTGGCTTATTTGCTACAACAAAAAAACTTCTGATAAGAAGCTTACAAATTTCATAAGCAGGGTTACCATTTGTGTAGATTTATTTATAAATTTTTTTGAGATATCAAAAAGATTAAAAGATTTTTTAGATAAATAAAAGATTTATAAAAAATGTGATTGATATTCAGTACTTTTATTCTGCATTTAAAAATATTTAAATACATTGTAAAAGATTGATGTATGCATGTAAACAATTATACATACATACATATCTATTATTAGTTGAGGATGAAAAATTTTTGCAATTTAATAAGGCATCGATTCAAGTAATATTTAACAAATTGATAAGGAATGAGAGAATTGCGAGTTGCAAGTCGGAACACTTCTAGTTTAAGCCATGATTCACTATCATACTGAGTCGTACGATCTGTCAAAAATAAAATGTGTGCATAAAAATGTATAATAGTAAATTAGAAATGTATGTGTGTGACAGACTCTTTGACAAGTCTGTACCATTTTATAATCTTTTGAAAAAATTCTTAAAAAATGCAGACTTCCAACACGTCAATTGCTTTGTCTTCAAACAAAGTATAGTGTTTCACAACGCCGAAGTATTAAGCTAAATTTACACGATTGAATTTTTCTTCAAAATTGCTCTTCAAAATGCTTTAAACTCGTGTAAACAGCAAAATTTCTTCAAAATTTATTGAATAAACTTTTGAAGATTTTATTCATGCCGTGTAAATAAGCATCAAAATCGCATCTGTCAAAATTGATAACTATAAATAATTTGACAGCATGTTCATTGTTTTGATTCAATACACATACTGCGAGCACAACTTTGACAATATTTGGTGGGGAAAGATCCATTGTTTTTCTGACAACGCGAAATCGGGCTAATATTAATCCAAACACGTTTTCCGTAACACGCCTAAAAATTTGTCAACCTGTAATTGAAAATTCTTTCCTTCGTATTTTGATTCCGAAAACTATATGGTTTAATAATATTTAATAATGCCCCATTCCTCCTCTATTGCTGGCATCTGTACCAATATATACATATTATTTTTGATATGTTCTTTTATTTAATAAATTAGGTTTTATCTTTAGAAATGCATCTTTTAATACTTTATATAATGCAGCGCAGACTTCAGGCACAATATTGCATATCGATGACCTTGATCTTTTAAACAAGAACATCAGACTTGAGTAACTGTCCCCAGTCGCTAAAAATCTCAAAGTAATTTCTAGGCGTTCTCCGGGGCATATAGATTCTTGCACATTAGTATTGGCCTTTTCTATTGATGGGGTGACGAGATTAAGCAAATTATAAAAATCGTCTGGTGACATTCGCACAAAGTTTTTGTATAGGTCAGGATCATTCCTTTCCAATCACTGCCTAAAAGAGACATACATACCATTACCTTCCAAAAGAAAAGGTCGAACCCAATGTTCCTTTTGTTTTCTTCTTTTTTTGATGCTATGATGATTGTGTCGTCGTCCATACTTATTAATTGTTTTTTTTTTTTTTTTGTAATAATAAAATATTTTTTATAATAATAAATTATTTTTTATAATAATAAATTATTTTTTATAATAATAAATTATTTTTTATAATAGTAAATTATTTTTTATAATAATAAATTATTTCACAAAAGAAGCAAAACAGCTGATCAAAGTCAATATTTTCAATATAAAAAGTTTCCCAATAGTGTAAATTAGCTTCAAAAAATGTTGATCAAATTTTTATCAATAGATTTTTAAATACACTGCCGCTCATCTGAATAGGTTGAACATTTTAACTATTGTTTTTATTAAAAATCTTAAAAAGTGTTGCTCAAAAACCAAATAAAATACGTTTATTTTTAAATTACATGCTTTAGGTAAGACCCGAGCAAAAAAATGAACGGGAATATTTTATCGTTATCCGCATTCATTTTTGTTGAAGGGAACTGCAGATCAACTGTGCCATAATACGCTATAGCGCCCCACACCATTACACCACCTGAGCAGCTATGGCTCCGAGTTAAAAAAGTTCTTCCTTACGAAGATCATGGAAATAATAGTTATACCCATCAGGACCTTCCAGGTTAAACTTTTTTTCGTCAGAGAAGACGACGTGTTTCCATTCTTAATTCCAAGTCATGTAAGTTTCAGCAAATTTAAGGCGATTTTCCTTTCGCAATGGGTTAAGTGGTGATTTCTTTTGCAATTTTAATCTTTTTAAATGTTTTGCATTATGTATTACGCGCTTTACAGTCGCCAAACTAGCCGTCGTTCCTAATTTTTCCCTTATTTTCGCTGCTGAATCCTTAGAATTGGAAGCATTGCTCGTCTTTCAGCAGCTGAAGTGGCTCTATAAGTGCCTCCCTTTATATTTTTCCCATAATTGGACTCATTTCGTAAGAAATTACTTACACAGTTTTGGCTTCTTTTAATTTTTTTTTTCGCGATTTGATCATGATTAAAGCCTGCTTCAGCATAACATTTAATTTTTATCCTTTCAGCTTCAGACAAAGACTTTCCTCGACCCATTTTAAGTAATAATTATTTCAGCAGTTTATAATGTAAAAAAAAAACGTATGAAAACCGACCATTCGAAAGAAATATTTATTGCAAACTGATGACATTAAACACCAACCTATTCTGATGAGCTAAAAAAATACACTGTATTCAGACAAAATTTGTTTGATATCAAATTTACCAGAATCAATAAATTAGTCCTTAATGCTAATAAAACTCAGTTAATTCTATTTAAACCATATTGTACCAATACCAGCAGCTTCAGTATATTTGTTGATGGAAAAGAAATTGTTAATACCAATGCAGTGAAGTATCTTGGCGTTTTTTTGCAAAGTAATCTGACATGGAATCTTCAGATTCAGAGTATTAAAACGAAAATTGCACAAGGTGCTGGATTTTTGTACAAATTTAAAAATAAATTTAAAAATAAATTTGATTTTGCTACTAAACTGTTGATATATAACGCTTTAATACAAAGTCATCTGAATTATTTGGCTATATTGTATGGATGGAAAAAAAGCACCGAACTTGTATCACTTCAACGAGCTCAAAACAAAGCATTAAAAACCATATATAGTCTTCCTTTAACGTATCCTACAATTGATCTATACAAGCTTATAGCTAAATCAGTTCTGCCAGTTCACGGAATTTATAAAATGCAAGTTCTTTTGTATGTATTTAAAAATATAAATAATATTGGTCATCACACAATAACTTTTTCGAGGAATCAAAACCTGCATTACACAAGAAATAACATGAATTTGGCGGTAGTAAGATGTAGATTGGAAACAACCAAGCAAAGAATTGAATACATGGGTAGTAGAGAGTTTAATAATTTGCCACTATATTTAAAAAACTTAAATCGTATTTCAATATTTAAAAAGCGTTTGAAAGAATTTTTATTTCTTAATTTGGAAACACTTCTGATATAGTTTAATATAATTTATATATATTTTTTCTATTTTCTAAATTTTATCATCATACTTTTTATTATCATTCTTTTTATTGTTAAATAAGTAAAGCTTTATCTTATTTATGCATATTTAAATTTTTATTTACCAACTCGCCTCAATAATGCCTTTAGGCGTTGAGGCAACACTATTGTAATGAATTATTTGCATGAATAAAAAAATTATTTAATAAAAAAAAAAAAAAAAATATTTTTATAACGGTAAAATATTCCCGTTCATTTTTTTGCTCGAAACGTATTTTATTTGGTTTTTGAGCAACACTTTTTAAGATTTTTAATAAAAACAATAGTTGAAATGTTCAACCTATTCAGATGAGCGGCAGTGTATATTGAAAGAATGATCAAATTTTTGAAACGTGTAAATAGAACATCAAAATCAATTTTCAAAATTTTGATAAGACTTCAAAATACCTTCAATGGTATAAATCTTTACACTTTGACAATGTATACCCTTTTAAAACGCCATCAACAAGTATTAGTAACGCAGTAAACAAGCAATCACGGCATCAGTTTTTAAGTTGATGCATTGTTACAGAACTTTGCATATGTGCATGATTTAAATACGGTAGAACAAGTAACTGTATATAAACTTTGTATTGATACAATTTGGATGACAGCCATAGTATTTTTCCATGCGAAATCTTTTTTTATTTAATGGCATTCAAAAGCCATTTAAAAACAATTTTTTAAAGAGGACATAATTCTGTCAGATATTTTTGAGATTAAATCGTACTATAGCTTATGATAGTGAATCCTGGCCTTTAGTAATAAAAATTTAAAAAATTATATTATTGTGCATAAAATTTAATTTTAAGCAAAAAGTGGAAAATGGAAAAAAAAATTACGGCGACCTTAGTATCGTCGTTACGGACCCCCAAAATGTCTATGTAAAGTAAGATATAGCTCAAATATTTTATGGCGGAATGAAGCTATATAGGTATTATTGGAATAGTAATTAAAAATACTATCCAACTAAAGTGAAAAAGAAAAAATTATAAAAATTTGAAGTAAAAAGAAATTTTGTTTTCAATTTTTATTCTGTGATTGGCTATGCAGGAAATCTTTAGTAAGCGAAGCGTTAATTGGTCATACCACAGAGGAGAAAATCCTTGCACCTGGTTAAAGGCCGGCTATGCTGAAAATCTTTAGTTAGCGAAGCTGGTGATGGTTATTCCATAGAGGAGAATCTCCTTGTGCCTGGCTGAAGGTCGGCTATGCAGGTAATCCTTAGTTAGCGTAGCCGGTGATGGTTATTCCATAGAGGAGAAAATCCTTACGCCCGTACAAAGGCCTTCTAAGCTAAAAAATTTTAGTTAGTGAAGCCGGTGTTGGTTATTCCATGGAAGAGAAAATCCTTGCACAAGTTCAAAGAACGGCTATTCAAGTAATCTTTAGTTAGCGTAGCCGGTGTTTGGTATTCCATAGAGGATAAAATCCTTGGCATTAGTTTAGTTTGATAGAACTTTTAATTACCATTCCAATGATATTGCCTCATGGCATATGACAAATTTTGAAATACATACATTAATTAATTTAACCTATAGGAAAATATGTATCGGAGAACTATTTTCTTAGGCTTGGTGCTATTTTTCTGACCGCAGCTGAATGTATCTATGATTGTACAATTTTTAAATTGTATTTACCATCCCTGATATGCATACTGCGTAACGTTACGTTGCAACAATAAATATAAATGATAAATTTTCAATTAATTTATTTTAATTTTAGGTCGTTAATTATTTTATTTAATTAAAGCTTAAAAATAAAAATAAATTAATTGAAAATTACTAAAAAAAGGTCAAATAAACTACAACAAAATATTATTGATAAATTTAAAAACATATAAGATGTAAGCATTGCAAATAAAAATAAACGTTGGTGCCTCTACCTAATATTTTGTTTATTTTCGATACCTATACCGCTTTTTCTTTGCATTTTTTTAAAATGGAAAACACTGTAAAAAAATTAGGAGAGAGCAAAGTTATTTTCATCAAAACAAATGGCGGACATAAGTAGGCAACAAGTAAAACTAAAATTGTGTAGGTATTGGTATATAGTTGAAGAAATCATCACAAATGATGATGTTTTCTATATATATTTACATACATGCAGATACATATATTTTAATACAATGTACAAATATATTTGTTGCATAGTATATATACATATGTATAATTAAATGGCTTAAAAAAGCCTTAATTTTAGCACGAATAACATCATAGGAAATAAAAGAACATAACAACAATTATTGTATATACGAACCCCTAAGCGTTGAAATATTTTATTAAATTTTTCTTTGCCCCGATTTAAATTTGAAAACATTAAAATAGTTTTCTTTTCGTAATAAATAGCTCAAAAAGCCTCAATTTATACGCCAGCACCAGAAAAATAATATAGATGTAAGACAAGGTGTAGAACAAAATTGTAACAAGGGTGGGGGATCGCGCAACGTTTTAACACACACACACGCACGTATAAACGCGTTTATCAACCTTTGAAATTTCTCTTATTTCTTTTTTTACACTTTTTACTTTGCTTTATTAGGTGCTCTTTATTTTTAATAATTTACTGAAAAATTACGGGTAGCGAATATATTTATTTCCATCACCCAAGAAAGTGTAATGTAAGATAAACTTGATATTTAAATTTTTTGTTTTATTGTTTTAAAAATGTGTCACCTTTTAAACAAACATATTGAAAACACTATTTCATAAAAGTTACAACAATTAGGTAATTTTTTTAAAAATAAGAAGTAAAAATTTCTTTTTCGTTTTGCTTTTGTGAACTACCGCAACGTTGCAACGAACCAAATGACTGAATTAAGAGTGTTGCCATTTCAAAATACAAAAGAGTAGAACATAAATTGTTATTGTTATAAATACTTTCAGAGCAACACTTAACAAAAAAGAAATGCCAACCTACACCGGAAGGTGTAAAAACAGTATTTCATTTACACTGCGTTTAGATTTGACAATACTGTTAAGGCAATAACAAAACATGCACATTTTTTCAATTGGCTGAACTATTGTCTTGAATATTTTGAAGACAGTAAATAGCATAGTGATTTGCCGTATGTCGACAATAACTCAAATTTTTGTGTAAAGAAAAAATTAAAATCAGAAAAAATCAAAAACTTAAATAAATTGTCATAATTATTGTCTGGACACTTATACAAAGGAGACAATTGTCAGCATTTTTGACAACCGAAACGTATTCTTTTATAGTCCTGACAACATTGTCAGCATGTAAATGCTAGGTTACTGGCGGAACAAATCCAATCAACGTAATACCTACATTTTTACTGTTTACCATACTAAATTTTAACAATTTATTTTTTGTTTTAAAACCAGTTCTTTACTAGCCATCGATTTGAGAAGACATTAAACATATCAAATCAACACTATATTAAAATCTAGTAGAATTCAATTAAAATCTAGTTCAAAATCTAGACTTACACTTAATTTTTTTGGCACTAGCTTGATTTTATCAACCATATTTTATTAAATTAACTTTTATTTACAACCATAGCTGAATCAGTAAGTCTTACTAGATTTCGTCAAATTCTAGAACAAAACATAAACATGACGACGACAGAGAAACGGAATCAATTTGTGCATGTTGTTACGATTTTGCAACTACTACTTGGCATAATCACTAAACCGATAACTGTACTCATTTGTGTACACATTTGCTAATAATACAAATTAAGTTTTCTAAACTAATACAATCATTGAGAGGGATTATATTTTACTTAACTGATATTTTATTTGCCAAATGCACAAGACGTTATCGCTGTAATGTTTTCACCACATTATAAATAAAATTGTGTATTTCGTTATCAGTGTGGTTATATTTAACGAATTTGTTTTTGTTTAGTTGAAAGATTCTGTAGTTAAATATTTTCTAATAAAATTTTAGCTAATTTCTCTTAAAATAATTTAATTTAGAAAAGGCTAAACGTACACATAAGTATGTGCCAATGTCCATCTGTTGCTCAACCGTGCTTCTACTATATGCTGTGCAATAAGCATTCAAATAACATTGTTGAAAAACAGCAAATGACATAAACCCGTATTCTCTACCTATAACAACGTGCACAAATTAATTCCGTTGCCTTATGTTTATTTTTTGTTCAAAATTATGGCAAGTGAAGACGGCGTCTTATGTTCATGTCTTGTAGGAAATTTAAACCTCAGTCTAGATTAGTCATTAACATGTCTTTACAAAAGTAAATTTTCATATAAAAAATATCATTAATAATTTTTTTATGAAGTTTGACTTTTGTTAAGACAAGTTAATGACTAAGAGGCCGTCTTCATTAGTCTGGCTGAGCAGCGGAATTAATTCGTGCATGTTGTTATAGGTGGGGAATGCATGTTTATGTCATTTTGTGTTTAAACAAAATTTTTTGTTTTTCAACAGAAAACAACAGCAGATAGTAGGAGCGCCATTGCGCAACAGATGGCACTGTTCGCAAATACTACTGTCAACCTAAAATACAACATCATTGTCATGTTATAATAGAGTTTATATAACAAATGTTGTAACAACCATTAAAACTTAGAAATAACATTAACATGGGCTGTATACATTTAATATTCACATGATATTAGTGGTAATTTTTATAATTTTATGCCTAATGTAGACTGGGGGTAATGGAGACATGGGACGCGTTACCAATAATTGTTTTTATCAGAACATAAGGTCTGAACTTTGGCAGCCCTGAAAGCATCTGCTTTTTGATTCTCTTATTTTCTACTTAAGTAAATTCGGGAAATAAGTAAGATGCAAATAATTATTAAAGTTCTACAAGGACAAGATTGCACACTTGATGTAAGTATTGATAAATACACCTAAGCCAAAAATGTTAACATACAAATATTATTTATTACAGGTAACACCCAGAACAACAATTCTTCAAGTTAAACAACAAATTGAACAGATTTTAAAAATACCACATTCATCGCAAAAACTTTTGCTTTTGGGACGCACTTTAAACGATAGGGAGAGCATTTCATTTTACCCAAACATTAAAGATGGCACAAAACTTAATTTAATCGTAATGAAGCAAGGACTTCGAGACGTTATATATCGCTCTTTTCGTAAATACTACAATGAAAACCAATCGGAAATTTATACCCAAAGGTTTATGGTGCATTTTGAAGAAAAACTAAAAAAACTTAGTATGGACGATATCGAGCGCTTGGCAGAAAACGTTCTTTGAATTTGTTTATTATTTTTTACCGTTTCTGTTTTTCAATAAAAAAAAGTACATTTATAATGTTGGCAACACTTTTTTAGTTTTTGTAATCCATGATTTCTTTATTTTTCTTGCGTGTATTTTTTGAGTTGAGAGTAGCAGAGAACGAAGTATAGGCAGAAGGTGCGAAAATGCAAATAGCCCGCAACATTTTTGGAAATAATTTATTAAGGAAATACACAATTCGCCAATTATCCTCGGCAATTAGTGCCATGGCTCCAATTAAGGTTTGTTACGAGTGCGTACATTGCTAGAGATAAAATCTGTACATATATGCATGCACATTCATATCTAATCACCTTTATTATAGTTTGTGAAAATTATGTAATTTTACTTTATCAATTATAAACTAAATTATGGCTTAAACCTAGTTTACGGCCACATCATATTAAGTAAAAAAAGAAGCCTACTGTGTGTAAAATACATTTTTAAACAAAAATGTGAAGTGAAAAAATTGGGGCCGACCCTTGGTTTCGGAGTTACAGACCTCCAAAGTTTATATGTATAGTACGGTATATGTCGACATTTTACGTTACGTGGGATAGACAGTAAAAGTAGTTTCCAAAGAAGTTTTTATTAATGTAGTAGGGATAACTAAGCAGACCACTTTTCGACCTCCTTCCGTCCTCTATGATTACAGTCATGTAATTTACGGCAACCAACTTTCATTGAGTCACGTGCTACAATCAGTCTTTAACTGTCGGCCTTCTTTCGCATCACGCAGTCTCTAGTAATTACTAGGATAAAAAACTTCTACCAGTGGTTCTGAGTCTTATGCTAGCTAGTGCTGGACATTCACACATAATGTGCGTTGGCGTCTCAACTTCTCCCAGGCACAGTCTGCAAGTATCATCTCCAAAGAAGTTCAAATTAATGGAAAAAATAAAAAAAAAACTCAAGCAAAGTAGATTTATCTTACTAAGATAAATATACCTTGAACACAAGTGAGCACAAAAATAATTTTTATAAATTTTTATTCTGCGACGGACTGTGCAGGAAATCTTTAGTATCTAAGCAATGCCGATGTTTGTTATATATACCACAGATGAGAAAATTCTTTCGTGCGGCCAAAGACTATGCAGAAAACCTTTAGAAAGCGAAGCCGGTTCTGGTTATACCATAGAGGATAAAATCATTGTGTCCGGCCCAAGGCCGGCTATGCTGGAAATCTTGAATAAGCGAAGCCGAATAAACTGAATATATATTAGTTAGCCTGCATCTATGTACATACATACATATATCATATACATACATATATCATTTGTTTCTGACTGAAGCCTTCTTCACTATGTTATTACATGAAAGGTTCCATAGTCAATAGTATATTTGCTACCAAATAACATTAAGAGTTGTTTGGATTTTCTACTAATTCAACATTGAATATTTCTGTTTATGGTCAGATGATTGTCTTTTTTGATAACTTAAAATGTTTGGGTATACATATGTATATATTGACAATAAACTTAGCTTAAATGTTCATGTGAATCATATATGTATAATCCAGAGTCTTGGAAATATTGCGGATAATTTTGTTTATTTACCCTGTTTTATTAGGTACAGATTAGCTTATGCAATTTTGATGCCACACAATTTTTATGGACTAGAAATTGTGTCTCGTTCTTTTCATTATATGTATATTGGCCAAGTTGAATCGTGTGACAAACATTATTGTGCGATATGTTTATAATGTACCCAAGCGAACGTACACTTTTGGCTGATTACACTTTTCTTGGATCTTATTTCAGTAATTTTATTAATATTCGTTGTTTAATGATTTTTTTATAAAGTTGTTAAGAATGGAGTGCCGTTTCGACTATGTTCTGAATTTTCCTCATCTACTAGGAATTCTCAGATTGTTATTCCTCGTATAAGATTTAGTTTATTTGAACGGTCTTTTATTGTTAGAATCGCAGGAGTTGGAATTCTTTAGTTTATTGCTAACTACAAATTGACTAATTTTACGCTAACTTCAGTATTCAGTAAGACAACTCGCTTCGCCCTAGGACATCACAATGTTAAAAAGTCAGTTATTTTTAATTAAAATAATCCAAGTATCAACTATTACTGGTTGCAAAGTAGCTTAAAGTACATTAAAAGTTAGTTTAGTTGTTTCTAGTGTATGTATATATATGTATATACTAATAAAAAAAATTGAAATACATATACATACATATGTATAATTTAATTTATTTGTGTTTTTTTATATTTCTTATTTAAGGTTGGAGATAAAATTCCATCTATTGATTTGTTTGAAGATTCACCAGCGAACAAAATTAATTTAAATGATTTAGTATCTAACAAAAAAATCATAATTTTTGGCGTCCCTGGGGCTTTTACCCCTGGATGTTCCAAGGTAAGAAATAAATTTTTTCTATTATACTATTCGTTCTAACATATTTTCTTATTTAGACGCATTTGCCGGGATACGTTTCGTCTGCTGATAGCTTGAAAAAAGAACACAAAGTTGATGACATTATCTGTGTTTCCGTTAATGATCCCTTTGTAATGTCTGCTTGGGGAAAGGAGCATAATGCAGCTGGTAAAGTGCGTATGTTAGCTGATCCTGCAGCAAGTTTTGCAAAAGCTTTAGATTTGACAATTGATTTGCCACCTTTGGGAGGGGTGCGTTGTAAGCGCTTTTCAATGGTAGTAGAAAATGGTGAAGTTAAGGAATTAAATGTTGAAGCAGATGGAACTGGTCTTAGTTGCTCATTGGCTAACAATATTGGAAAGAAATAATTTGAACACAATAATGAAATATATCTTTACATTCATATATTTAAATGTCAACAAGAGATTATATGATATTACAATGTAGTGAATATTGTTTATAAAATATTTTTAGTGTTTTTTATTTTTTAAATTACGGTATAAAAAATGTGACCATGCTCCCATTTTTGTCGTGATTATCCCACTTTTTTTAAATCGATCCCGTTTTAAATTTATTTAACGCTTTTTATTATATTTTTCTTTTTAATTCTAAATTTTAATTTGTTTTCGAAATATAAAGCCCAAACAGTTCCGAAATAACAATATTACATAGGAATTTAGAGAAATATTATTATTGATAAACTCCCAGGTGCAACTAAATTGCTGAAAGGTTAAAAGTAAATTTAACTGCAAATGGTTTGAAACTAAACTTCGATCTTAGCGTCACTATTAAATTTGATTAGTGACTCATTTTTGGAGAGGTTTCCTCCTTTAAAAATTTTTTTTTTTAAATTATGTGAAATGCATAAAATTATCATATTTATGAATTTGATCTGCAGTTTCAAGCAAACTTCACATATATCCGACGAGTTCGATTTTGGAGAGGTAGTTGGTTCCAAAGATGTGTTTGGTTCACTTAGAAGACATCTTCAAAAGATACATATAGGATGTATGTATATTGTATTTGCAATATGGATTTCTTACAATTGTTTGCATTGTGAAATTTTAAAGAATAGGTACTGATATCTTAACTTTAACCATTAAAAGAAGAATTATTGTATCTATTCTTAACATTAAACCATTTATTACATAAAACATTAATTTCTTCAAAATCAAATCATCGATTATCTGTATTTGGAACAAGTTTCTGTGACAATAATTTTCCATAACCACCTCTACCTGCATCATAGTCAGTACGATATTCATCACGTACTTGTCCTCCTGCTTTACCACGACCATATTGTCGGCCCTCAACAAACCCAGCGTCCCAGTCTACACGAATTAATCGGTCATCTAAACGGGTCCCATTTACATATCTGTAATAAAAACTAAAGCATAATTATTTGGTTTTTAAGAAATTGGTTTCTATTTAACCTCATAGCCATTTCAGCCTCATTTCTCTGGTAATATTCTACAAAACAAAATCCACAAGGGGTCTTTTTATATTTATCAAGTCCCATAACGATGCGTCTAACTTCACCACATCTTGAAAATAGTTCATGGATTTGTTCCTCCGTTGTGTAAAAAGATAAATTTCCGACATATAATGTGGTAGATTCACGTAGGGAGCGCTCTTGTTCTGACCGAGACCCCTAAAAAAAACTATTTTATTTGCATCTAGAGCACATTTTTCTATAAAAGTACCTTAAAATGTTGATCGCGGTATGAACTTAAATCTACCGAACTACTTGACATAATAGAATTTGTAGTTAAATACCAATAAATGGGTTAAATATATAAAAGAAAAACTAATAATTCTTTGTTTACTTCAAGAAATATCGCCGCTTCTTTAGTGGTTGTCAAAACTTTGTTTGGGGATTTTAAAATGACATTTATTTTCAATTGTCAACCAATAGGCGTGTTCAATAACTTTCTTAGAAAGTCGAATTTTTTCTACAAGTTGCGATCATTACGGCAACACTATAGCAAACAACAATTTTGACAAATATGAAAAGTAATAAATACAAAAATTAGCCAGTAAATTGTAATGGTGTCAGGAGTTATGAATAAAAATTAATTATACATATATTTAAAGTAATATATTTTTTGAATTAATAATTATTTAGGCCTAAGTTCTTTTTTCTAAATAGATAAACAAACATTAGACACTAGCAAAATTTTATTTATTCTTAATATTAAAAGATTTAAGTATAACGATGAAACGAATGAAAGATTTAATTAGAACCATTTTTAAAGTAACAATGATGTTATTACCATAATAACATTGTCTCGTGTATACGCAGTATACATAACACGCCGTCTTGACGAGGTATTGTTTTGTTTGCACATGAACAAAACGTCGGCTGAATAGGAAAGAAAATTTGATCAATTTCTTCAATGTGGAGAAAACGTATCGATGAACATGTTCCGCCTAAACATAATTTTCTATTTGTCGTCAATGTTATATGAATGTTAATAGCACTGCAAATAGGATATTCTCCCTTTATGAACGGATGTCGTTCTTTAAAAGTCAAACTTTCATACCAAATAAAAACATTTAATGTTCTAACAAAGCTGTTTGAACAAGAACGTGACATCGACAACAATGGTGTACACGAGACGATATTATGTGCGCACTTGAATTTGTTCAATGGTTGGACAAATTAATGACTCGTGTTAGGGCTGTGTTTGGCTACTAACCAAAGCGAATTCATACCAGGTTTGAGCAGTAGAGCAACAACAACACCACTTGTAATTTGTTGCTGCATTTTTAGAATTTTAGCGATAGACGAATTCATACCAGGTGGTGTCGATAGCCCAGCTGATTGTTTTTTCTCTCGTTTTTTTGCTAATGTCTTGTCAAAAAATACATTGTTTCATATCTGCTAATCTAATGTCAAAGTTGTTGTTTTGTTGTAGTTGTTGTCCTACTGATCACACCTGGTATGAATTCTCCTTGCGATAGATTTAGCTACGAGAATTATAGAATATGGCATCGGTTTGACGCAAACACACCTATTGTAAACAACATTTGTCAAAATTAAATCTGTTTTTATACATGTAAAAAACAAGAAAAAGAAAGAGAAATAGATTAAATTTTGTTGTATTTTCTTTTTATCACATAAACTAAGAACAAATAAATCTTTGGTGCCACTGTTTTATTTATTTTAAATAAAACTGTAATAAAATGCTTTAACATCTATCGTAATTTATTTTTCTTGTCAAAAACATGGAGGCTTTAGTGCCTGAAAATAAATATCAAAAGCTTGCAAGTGAATATGCTAAGGTACGTTTATAAAAAATAAACATTATTATAAAGGCCCATGAAAATCGAATGTTGCAAAATTTATTTTAATAATTAACACAGCTTAGAGCCCAAGCTTCGGTATTAAGGAAAGCTTTATTAGAGGAACAGGCTAAGGGCTCATCTTTAAGAGACCAAATGAAACAGAAAGAAACTACTCTTAGACGTGCCGAACAAGAGATTGATTCTTTGGGTTTTCGAAACAAGCAATTAGAACATCGCGTGGCCTCTTTGCAAGATGATTTGGCTACAAGTGAAGCCCGAAAGAAAGAAAAAAATTCCAAAAAGAAGGGAAACAGTGATAAAATAGATGCGCAACAAGTGAACTTAATGAGAAACATGAAAGATGATACGTCTCAGGACACATTAATTTTTGAAGAACTACAAAAAAAGATCATGGAAAATGCTGAATTAACTACATTGGTAATTTTGTTTATAATTAAAATAAAAAAAATTTTACATTTATGTTATAAATATTAGATTGATGATAAGGAAAGGAGTTTGCAAATGCATTCAGAGCATATAAAAAATATGGAGCAAATGATTGAAAAACATAATCAGGAACACACTGATGTAGAAAAGCGACTAAGAAAAGAAGTAGAGTTATTACAAATCCGCAATCAAGAATTAGAAACTAAACTTGTAGAAGCCGCTAGTATGGTTGGTATACATTTTTGTTATTTTAATTTATTTTTTTTTTTATTTATTTCATTTTTATTTCCCTAATCATAATAATAATAATAATAATAATAGTAAAATAATGGATCTTTCTTAAATTTGTTTTCAGTTGGGGAGTGAAGATGCACTGAGTGCATCAGGCAGTGACTATATGCCGTACCATAACAACAATCAAATACAACAGGGTTCACAACAAACGATAACATCGGACTTTCGCATAACAAATTTGGAAAAAGAGATAGCACATTGGCGTTCACAATACGAATTAACTAAGCTTTATCTTGACTCTCTGCACACAAAACCCAAAGATGAAACGAATGAGTCTCTTAATCTAGGAGGAAATATATTTAACTGCACTTGTACAACATCAGCAGCGGGTATTACCTCAATTTCCTCATTGGCTGACGGTAAAAGGTAACTTGTTTAATATTGTTTTTTTTTTAAATGCATTTTTAAATATTAAATCCTGCAGTTCACGAGATTCAAAAACAGAGCAAATTATACCTATCACCAAAGAATTGTTATTGTTTAACAATCTGGGAAAAAAGTTTGAAGATTTACTAAGAGAAAAACTTTTAGCTGAATCTCGCCTTACTAGTTTTATATCAGAAGCAGATCATTTACAAAATTGCCTCGAAAATGCCACTCATGAACTCAAGTGCAAGGATGAACAATTGGACAGCATTAATCAAGCTTTGCATTTATTGGAAGAAGATTTGGTAAGAACTTATGCCACTAGAGTAGGTTTTTATTATTTTAATACATACATATGTACATATACATATGTATTTACATTTTGCAGACTACAACTCGTGTTAATTATGACGAGCAAATAAGTGTTTTGACTGAACAGGTCATAAGCCTTAGTGAACAACTGGCTGCCAGCAAATAAAAAATTCAGATAAGCTTCTTAAATGTTTGTTTCTATTTTATAAGATTTCATACTTTTATGCCAAGCCTAATAGACACCGATATGTAATAAAAAAATCTCTTAACTGTATATAATATAAATAAATCGAGAAAAACAAATTACTATTTATTTCAATAGAGGATTTTTACAATGTTGATAAATATTTATGGTTATTAGTCTAACTTTATAGAAAACGAAGCACCACATGAACATCCTTGTTCTGCCAACGGGTTTGCAAGCATTCGAAATCCTGAACGAATTAATTCCGCATGATAATCAACGGTGGCTCCCGGACAATAATCTAAAGATTCACTGTCTATAACTACCTTTGCTTTCTCTTCACCAAACTGTATATCATCCGGATTTACTTTGTTATCTATTTCAAATTTATACTGAAATCCTGAGCAACCACCTCCTTCTACTGTAATTCGCAAAAAATCCCCTTGTTGACATATCTCTCTTAATCTTTTTATACAAGAATCACTAACTAATAATTTTTTTTCAGTACTTGTTTTTGAAATTCCAATGTTTTCCGATACCAATGGAGAAGTCATCACGGTTCTTTGTTGTCCCAACAGCAGCAAACTTAAATAAATGGTGTTAATTAAAATCAACTTTTATTAACCTTCACCTTACCATTGACGAGTAGATCTGATTCTTATATTTCGTAACAAAGACATTTCTAAAATAATTATTGAATAATTTCTACAAATTCATACTATTTTATGCAATTTTCAGTATGAGTTTATTTAGGAAAGTAATCAAAATAAAAGAAACAAAAATTACTGTTTTTTGTAATTTTTCAATAAGGGTTACCAAGCCTACGATTTAAGTAAATACCTAAAATTTGTACAAAACTTGCACCTCGTTTACACAGGCTATCGATTTAAACAAGGCAAACATCGCCGGCAGAGAAATGTTATTATACATATATCCATGTTGTTAAAGATGGTTGAGCAGCAGATGGCCCTGTTGTTTGAAGAAAATATTAAAATGTATGAGTGACAGAAAGCGTTGTTTAAAAATAAAACTGTAACAGTAAAGAGTCTCTATATTTGGCCTACAAAAAATAGACTTAGAAGTCAAATAAGACGTTCTCTGATAGAAAAAGAATTTGTAAGGCTGACTTCAGTTTTAGATCTCATCTCGGTATAGATCTTATGGTATTTATTTATTGTAGTATTATAAAAGCCATTCTTGGCCAATTTTACAAATTAATATATAATTTAAAATAAAAAAAAAATATTTATATATAGTTCGTTTTACCCCCGTCTACATTAGACATTAAATGAGAAACATTAATACTAACATCATGTTAGTTTTAAGTGTAGACTGCCCATGTTAATGTTTTTTCTACGTCCTAACATGGTTGTTAAAACATTTGTAATAAAAACTCCTTAATAAAATGAGTATTACGTTGTTGTTTTATTTTAGTTCGACAATTTTCAAACACCGCCATCTATGCTTAACCGTGCTAATACTTACCCCTTGTTATAAAGCAAGACATAGACAATGCGATGAGTTGTACAACCAATTCTCGGAATCGTAGGTTGGAGTTGTACACGAATTGTAACTTTTGTGTCCTGTTTGTATTAAAGTTTGTCGGTTGTACGAAAGGTCAAAAGTTTTGATTTTTTGTCAAGTTGTCCTACAAGTTGCAACGTTTGTGTGCCTTTTGCGTACGAGTTTAGTAGTGCTTGTATTTAGTATTGTTTTTATCACTTTGCAGATAACATTGAATGTTAAGTATTATATGCGGACGATGTCAATTATAGCATATTTGAGAATATTGAACGCCATCTTACTTTGAGAGAGCTGCGTTGTTAAAAGAAGTTTTACATGAAATTTTACGCTAAATTGTATCGTTTGTGGAACAGCATAAAACTGATTCCTAGAGTTGGTTGTACAACTCGTCGCATCTTCTATGGCTTGCTTTAACGTTCAAACTTTTTTAAGCATTCAAACAGCATTGATGGAATATGGTCAAACATAATATGAACATAAATAAACACGTTTACGCCACCTATAAATACATGAACAATTTTTTACCGACGTCATGTTTATGTCTTGTTCAAATCGATGGCTAGTGTAGACAGGTAGTTATTTGTCAAGTGTTTGGCGGTATTTCGTTTAAGTTTTGACCATGGCGAATTCATACCAGGTGTGAGCAGTAGGACAACAACTACAACAAAACCAAGGCGAATTCTTACCAGGTGTGAGCAGTAGAGCAACAACTACAACAAAACAACAACTTTGACATTAGAATAGCAGATATGAAACAATGTATTTTTGACAAGACATTAGCAAAAAAACGAGATCAGAAAACGATTAGCTGGGTATCAACTCCACCTGGTATGAATTCGCCTTGAACAAAACAACAATTTTGACATTAGATTAGCAGATATGAAACAATGTATTTTTTGACAAGATATTAGCAAAAAAAAACGAGAACAAAAAACAATTAGCTGGGCTATCGACTTCACCTGGTATGAATTCGCCTTGGTTTTGACAACACAGTGTTATTGAAAGTTGGCAATTCTAAAATGTAAAAAAAAGAACAAAAAATAAAAAACAAACACGTGCGGACATAACATTTGTTAACATTTATTGTTTTTAACAACAGATTCATTAAAATCATGGCTAGAAGACCAGAGCACAGTGCACCACCGGAAATTGTAAGGACTTTAATTTAATTTAGCGAAGCTACTCTAATTAAAATTACCCAAGGTAATAGAAACTATAAAAATAAAAAAGATAAGTACGAAAATATGCACACACCCATGTATCCATAAATAAGTATGTATATAAAACATGCGGGGAAAATCTAGTAAGCTGATAATATGCATTGGTTATCCCATAGAGGATAAAAACCTTGCGCCTAGCTATGTGGAGAATTATTAGTTGTAAGAACTCTAATGATGTCAAATGTTTTTCCCTGAGGAAAAAATTTTGATTGGTACAGCTGTTTGCTGAATTGACACTCCAAAAAAAACTAGTAGTTCAGAAACGTAGATCCAATTATCTTAAGAACAAGGGAATCTTTAGTAACAAAGCTAGGATTAGTTATACCATAGATCAAAAAATTCTTGCGTCCTTTGGTAAACAAAGCCGGTGCTAGCCATACGATATAGGTATGTACATATAAGAAAATTCTTGAAAAAAATAGTGGGGTAAACAAATTAAAACAATTTGCAAGTGAAGTATATTTTTAACAAGCTTTTAAACGATATCAATATTGACCTTATACGTTAAGAACTACAATACACAATTGCACATCGGAAAATATTTGTGATCGCCTTTTTTTTTGACCTTGGGTACTTTTTATTTACGATTGGAGTAGCTTTATTGATGAGCATTAAAAAAACATGATTTGCATTCATTTTAAAAATTGATTATTGCAGTTTTATAACAACGATGAAGCTAAAAAATATTCGAATAAGTATGCAAAGCCTAATTTTACTAATAATATATAAAGGGTTGTGATACTTTTCAGTTCACGAATTATTGAAATACAAGTAGAAATGGCAGAGCGAGCTCTCGAACTGTTGAATTTAAACGAAGATGAGCCTTGTATAATACTTGATATTGGTTGTGGTTCCGGCCTCTCCGGAAGCGTATTGGAAGATAATGATAACGTTTGGATTGGTATAGACATTTCAAAATCTATGTTAGATATTGCGGTAGAAAGAGAGGTTTGTGGTGACTTGATATTGGCAGATATGGGGCATGGAATGCCTTTTAAACCTGGTACGTTCGATGGCGCCATATCCATTTCTGCTCTACAGTGGCTCTGTAATGCAGATAAAACATCGCACAATCCGCACAGACGTTTATATAAATTTTTTTCTACGCTTTTTGCCTGTCTTACAAGAACCGCTCGCGCTGTTTTTCAGTTTTATCCAGAAAATGGAGAACAAATCGAAATGGTGACTTCTCAGGCAGTGAAGGCTGGCTTTTATGGAGGAATTGTCGTAGATTATCCCAACTCAACCAAAGCAAAAAAATATTTCCTGGTGTTAATGACGGGTGGTACAGCTCCTATGCCAAAGGCTTTAGGTATGTTTAAAAATTAAAGCAAAATGCATACAATGTATATATCTACATTAAATACTATATTTTAATTCATTTTTAGGCAGTGAAAATGATGAAAGGAGAATTAGTTATATAAAAAAAAGAGAAATGTGCAAGGAGGCTCGCGGTAAATCAATAAAGAAATCTCGTGATTGGATTTTGGCCAAAAAAGAACGCAGGAGACGTCAAGGTTTGGACACCAGACCAGATACAAAGTATACAGGACGTAAACGTAGTGGTCGCTTTTAGGCAATATACCTACATAATTTTTCGGTATATTATTTTTTTACAATAGTAAAATACATACGTAATCTTGTACTCTCCTAATCCAAAGGCAAAGAATAAATTTTTACAATTTGTTTTGAATTAATCCGAATAATTTTAGCCTACGCGTCTTTTCGTTTTTCTACGGCTTTCTTTATTGATCTTTCTTTAGGTGTGTCGTAGGATGATTCAGCCATAAAATTGAAGTATACAAGAACGCAAACAAAAGCAATACTAAATAATAATATTTCACTCTGTGTTGATAGAGCATGCTCTTTTTTCTGTGCCTGAGTACGTTCGTATTTCATTTTAGCTGCTTGGCGTCGATCAAAAGACTTTCCATAGTGTTGTTTCGACCACTCGTCGAAATTATAGATTGGTGTACGACCGTCACTATCGGATACTTTTGACTTTGTGAAGCGCGATTTATAAAATTTAGTAGAGGCGTCATCATCAACTTCTTCATCTTTCGCAGTTTCTTCAGTTCTTCGGGCATAGTTTGAACCCGCTGAATGAATAATTCCTAATTACAAATTATTTTTTATAAAAGTGATTGACTATTTACTTCAAAATTTTTGATACAACTAACCTTTATCATACAACCTGCGCAACCTGAAGTTGCCCAAAACCTCATATGCCTGAGTAATTTCACGAAATTTTACTGCTGCAGTTTCGCTCCCTTGGTTTTTGTCTGGGTGATATAACATAGACAACCTATAGTATGCTGCTTTTATTTCTCCTTGAGTCGAATTCTTCGATAAGCCCAGAGATTCATAATAATTGAAGTTAAAGGATTTAGCTCCAGTAGATATGTTGCTATTTAGAACCGTTTTTGTATTCAAAATTTTGCGTATTATTAAATTATAACGATACGTTGCAAACATTCTACATATATTTTAAACAACATTAAAGTTTTCGTAAATAAACACAAAAATCTCTTGTTATATCATTATTCCTGACAATACAAAAAACAATTTCAACAGCTGATTGAACTTGAAAACATTGTATATATTTATAAAAAAATACAAGTTGACAAAAAATTTAAAAAAATATAATATTTGCAACTATGTTGGTTATTGTCTCAACTAAAAAAATTAAACCGTATTAACCAAACACTTCCTAATTTTGCAAAACTATATTTGTAGTTTGGTAGCACTGACAATTTCCGTCCTCCGTCTTTTTCCATCGAGGTTTTCAAGATGGTAAGTTGTGTGACCAAATGTTTTCCTTTGGATCGATTGCGAGTTCACAATTATAATTTTTGAGAAAGTGGTTAAAGTGCTAAGATAATAATGAAAAATTGCATATGTTATTTGATGTATGAATCTTAAATAAATGTTTAAAAAAATTGTAAAACCTATAACTTTAAACACATGTATATTATTTTCTAGCCGCCTAAAAAGGACTCGAAATCCTCGGCTAAACAGCCACAAAAAACTCAAAAGAAGAAGGAAGGTAGTGGTGGCGGCAAAGCCAAGAAGAAGAAGTGGTCCAAAGGAAAAGTAAGGGATAAGCTAAACAACCAAGTGCTTTTCGACAAAGCAACGTACGACAAATTGTATAAAGAAGTACCACAGTATAAATTAATCACTCCCTCTGTTGTGTCTGAACGTTTAAAGATTCGTGGATCTTTGGCCAAGAGAGCTTTAATTGAATTGCGGGAAAAAGGTATTAAAATAATTTTATATGAATTTTAAAGAATATTAAAATGATAAAGTTTTCAAATATTTCTTTTCTAGGTTTGATTAAACAAGTCGTGCAACATGCCTCACAAGTTATATACACACGTGCCACCAAGGGTGATGACGCGTAAATTACTTTCTACTTTAATGAGGATATGTGAAATCAAAATATCTTTTTTGTATTAAAGTCACTTAAGGATAAATAATGTTTTTTATTTTTTAACAAAATGGAAACTACTTTAAGCTACAAGTAAAATACAAAGGGAAATTAGAGCAAAGTTTTACCGCATTGAAATGATGAGAAAAATTGTATGACGTTAACATCAGAATGATAAATATACGCGAAATTAAACGGACAACATGCTATTCGGGAGGAGTTTCCATTGGTTTGCACGTAAATAGTAAGGAGTGTAGAATTTTTTGTTAAAAATGATTTTGTCTAAATTGTAAAAGAATATATTACATAGTAATATAAATCTTTTTCACAGATTTTATATAATCGAAAGAGCGATGAGAACAATTAGTTAATGTGTATGTACTAAACACTGCATTACAACTCTTCAAAAAGTAATTTCGAGTTGATACACTTTTTTGTCATGCGTGAATGTAAGTCCCCTTTATAATAGACAGAAACAAGGTAGACATTTTTCAAGGCATATTTAACAATGTGTTAGATTTTGACAGTAATAATTATATTATTGTCTCGTAAAATACATGATTAATGTCAAATTTCATAAAAAAAAAATGTCTAATATTAGCTCCAAGGCACATTCATCAGGTAACCTCACTACGAAGGAGAAATATTAAGGCGAAAATTTTTTTAATATGGAAGTTTGATAGTTCAACTTCCATTTCAGGGGAAAAGTTTGTAAGTTTAACTGTCAAAATTCATATAAAAAAAATTAAAAATTTTCGCCTTAATATTTCCCCCTCGTAGTGAGCCTACCTGATTCATATGCCTTGATTAGCTCCAAGGCGAATTTAAACAGGTGATTCTCATCATCTGTTTGATTTAGATATGTCAAAAAATTCAATAAAAACAAAAATAATTATGGATTTAATTTAATTTTTTTTTTAATTGTTTTTTGTGTGGAATTTAAATAAAAATAGATACAATTTTAAAAAAATTAAGGAAGTGCTACAAGAACAAACATAAGCGGAGTTCGGTGTTTCATGCAAACGGTATTGCAAAAGAGCAAGTGTAAAAAATAATAGCTTGTTTGTTAAATCCAACAACCAAATTACAAAACTTTTTGTTGAAATTGCAAAAAAGCTATGATATAACACATTTGCTTTTTCTCAAAGATGGTGCCAGTAGAGATACGTGCATGGCACAATAAACAAGGTAGACTCGCGGCGAAAAAAGAGTACAACTCTGTAATAAAAATACGTACATTTTGTTGTTGTATAAATCATTTTTGGCTGTCAAAATAAAAAATGTTAGTACATTTTGACACTGTAAGATGGTGACAACAAATAGTCAGCTGAGCTCTCGAGTTTACCTGTTATGAATTCGCCTTGGATACGTGGGTGCAATTTGAAGATTTATAATAACTTCCTTGGTATCAAGGCGAATTCATAACAGGTAAACTCGAGAGCTCAGCTGACTATTTTATGTCTCCATCTTCTAGTGTCAAAATGTACTAACATTTTTTATTTTGACAGCCTAAAATGATTTATACAAAAACAAATTGTACGTATTTTTATTACACAGTTGTACTCTTTTTTCGCCGCGAGTCTACATTGTTTATTGTGCTATGCTTGGTATGTTAATTATTGTAGCCCGAAAAATTTTTATTATTTTTGTTCATTGTTTTTTTGTTTTTACAAATGTTTTTGACAAGTGGCATAGATTTTGTAAAAACAAGTTGAATGTTGTTTTTTATTGTTGTACTTGTTGTAGCCCTGCAATCACCTGTATATATTCGTCTTGATTAGCTCCAAGGGGAATCTATTTTGCTACGTGTCAGCACGGCGAAGGTAATTTTTTTACTTTTTTTTGTGCATGGTAGCTGTCAAAAATTTGTTTATTTTTTTTTTAAATTTGAAAAATAGAAATAAAGTTGTAATTATTTAAAAAAATGTTTTTAATATTAAAAAATACTACCAGAAAAGGTAAGGAAGAAGTGTTTTTAGTTGTTGGATGTGATATTTTAATTAGTGCTTTTGGCGTCTGTCGTACATGTAACCAACAACAAATGCATGTGGGAGTTTTTTGGTGTTGTATTTGTTGTCGCGGCGATGCCACCTTATATTAATTTGACTTGTCTTAAACCTTTTACAATTGGACACAAGGCGAACATATACAGCTGATTGTAGTGCTACAACAATAAAATATACCACAGACAATTTGATCTATGCCACTTGTCAAAAACATTTGTAGAAATAAAACAAAATTTTAAATCCTAAAATTACACCCTACGTGTCTACTTGCACCATCTTTGTAACTTTGGAACACTAAACAAGGTACCACTTCCCTTAAGAAATGGTTTATGGCAAACAAAACACCAAAATATTTTGGAATTTTATCGTTATTCCTTAACTTTTTTCAAAATTGTTTCTATTTTTATTAAAACTTCGACACAAAAAAAATTAAATATTTCAAAATTATTTACCTTATTTAATTTTTTACATTTGTAAATTAAACATAATGATTATTTTCGTCCTTGCAATCACCTGTTTATATTCGGACATGAACAAGACCAAGGCGAATTCATCCCAGGTGGAGTTGATAGCCCAGCTGATTGTTTTTTGCTCTCTTTTTTTGCTAATGTCTTGCCAAAAATACATTGTTTCATATCTGCTAATCTGCTGGCAAAGTTGTTGTTTTGTTTTAGTTGTTGCTCTACTACTCACACCTGGTATAAATTCGCCTTGAACAAGACGGACGGATTTTTGCACATTTTATTTTCGGATTTATTTACTTTACATGTGTGTGTGTTTAAAAATCTGTAATATATGTACTTTGTTGAGAAATTTTAAACAAGTAGATGCAATTGCTCACACCTGGTATGAATTCGCCTTGATGATAACTTTTTTCGTGTTAGTACTTTTGGGTGCAACTCTAAATTTTTTCGTGTAGAGAAAAAATTTAGTTTAATATTTTCATACGCTAGAGAGCAGCACTTGATCATGTGATTTGGGCAGAAAGTTTTTCGTATAACAGTCACCTGTCAAAGCAAATCTAAAATTTTTGTCCTGTTAAACACGTAATTTGTGGATATTTTAATCAGATTTCGTATTACATTGTAATTTTTAAAATATTTCCAGGTTATCCTAGAAAATCTTAACACAAACTGAACTAAAGCAATGGCCACCCAATTACGTTCTGTTGTTGGATATACGTTTGGTTCGCTTTTTGTTGCCGTCTCCACCGTTCTCATCTTGTATCATGTTTTCACAGGAAAGGGCGAGCGTGTAAGTGTTGGTTGGTTTCTCGCAGCTTCTTCGCCCTACATGTGGGCCTGTCTGGGTATTGGTTTAGCCGTTGCCTTATCCGTTGTAGGGGCTGCTCTTGGTATTCACACTACTGGAACCAGCATTGTGGGTGGAGGTGTTAAAGCCCCTCGTATTAAAACTAAAAACTTGATTTCTGTTATTTTTTGTGAAGCTGTAGCCATTTATGGCCTAATTACAGCTATTGTATTGTCCGGTTTGTTGGAATCTTTTAAAATGGAGTCTGCGCTTAGCAATCAAACTGTAATGAATAACAATTGGACTGCCGGCTATGTCATGTTCGGTGCTGGTTTAGCTGTTGGTTTAGTTAATTTGTTTTGTGGTATTGCTGTAGGAGTTGTCGGTTCTGGTGCTGCTTTGGCCGATGCTGCTAACTCTGCTTTGTTTGTAAAAATTCTTATTGTTGAAATTTTCGGTTCAGCTATTGGTCTCTTTGGCTTGATTGTAGGCATCTACATGACTTCAAAAGTCAAAATGGGTGACAAGGAGTAATTCCATGTATTAGCAATTGGCAAATATAGTAAGTAAAATTCTCCAACTCTTTATTTATACTTATATTTTGAGCTTTTGCAGAACCGGACAAGATCATAGTTCTTTAGCCATTCCATCTAATAAGAATTACGTTGGAAAATACCAAATAAAATATAAACAAATTACAGAAAAATTCTCACAACAGAAAAATATCTGGAAAAATATGAGCGAGTGTGTGTGCACGTGAATGGTATTCACTGTTAAATTCTTTTATCTACAATTCTTAAAATAGTCTTCAAATATCTTATTAAACTTTATGAAATCTTTCGTGAAACTTGGATTGTAATAAACTCAGCATCAATATATTAAGCAGCCCAAGTTTTCTATAAGATTTAAATGCAAATTTTCACAAAACTATACGTTAATTTTTTGTTTTTAATTATTAGTTATTTACCGCTGTATTATTAAAAATAATAGTACTAATCAAAAATTTGTTATGAAACTAATTGTATGCAGATATGTAAAAAGTATTCGATATTTCAATAAACAAGTTGTATTTCTTTCAGGGAAGAAATATAGATGCTCTTTAGAAAATTAATTTTGAAACATGGCAAAATAGTAAAATTAGCACCAAAAATTTCATATTGCGAATTATATGAATATCTTTTCTATTGCAACATTAAAAAATCATTCAGGGGTGTCATAGAAACCAATATTTTTTTCGTAATAACGAAAAATTTCAATTAAAAGAAAAATAATTTAAATATCTACAATAGTTAGGTATGTGATGACAAACGACTTTGAAAACGAATCGATTTTAAAAGGATTTTGTTTTTTTTTTTTGCATAAAACTTAGTTATTACTAATTTTAAATTTTTTTAATATTTTTGTCCAAATTCTTAATTATTGTTTGATTTTTATCTTCCGGTATACTTTTCAAACTCAAATATTAAGAGATGGGTTCAAAAAAAATTCTCAAAATCGATCGAAATTCATCACACCCTTTGAAAACGATCGTTTTCCATCACATACCTGATTATTAATATCAATGATTTTTGTTAAAGTTTTCTTCTATAGAACAATCAAGTACCTTCTCTAGTGGTTGATCTATCTTGAAAAGTTGACATTAGGTAAGAATAGTATAGGGAGAAATACTTTGCAGTGGGAACATTTAGGTGGATGCGTCTTATCATAATAATGTTTGGAGTTGAAAATGGCTTTACTCACAATTTTAATTTATTTGAACTATTTTTATAAATGAATTAATAATTATAATTTTTTCTACTCATGCGTAATTTCTTTCTATATATTTATTCATGAATCGTAAAATATTTATTTAAAATAATCGAATTAGATAATTATCGGGAAATAATATCCATGTAGCTCATCAGTGGATTTTTCCAAAATTTTTGAAGAAAAACTCAGATTATTATGCTTAAAACTGATTATGCTAGTATATAATTTTTTTATTTTGTAAAAAAAAATCATAAACAGAAAGGGAATAATATAAAGTCTTTTTACCTTAATTTTTCTCGCAAATCTTTCTTTTATATTGTTTTATACTTCTTATCGCGAAATAGTACTAAATTGGTTAAAATAGTACTTTCTTAAATATTCCATACCTATTATTACATATAAAGCAACTGAAGCCAACTTCGCGCATATTGCCTTATTTTGTTTTTAAATATTTGCGGTATAGAATATTTTGATTTCCAATTTTAATTTTAATAAGTAGGAATAAATGTCTTTTAATTTTCCGCGGCGCGTTAAAGATTTGCCCAAACTAGAGATAGATTCCGAAGATGAGTTGAACACTCCTTATAAATCCAATACTAAGAATGAAAATTTTAATCAAACGTAAGGCGATTAAAAATCAGAAAACTTAAAATTACATCAACAAAATAAATTTATTACATCTAACTTCTAGATTGTGTGAAGCTGATAAAGAAAATGACGAAATTTATCAAAGCAATCATGGATCGAATTCTTTTTATAGTTTGAGAATGGTGTATGTACAATAATATCTATATCTGAATCCACTAGAATTGGCATGCATATTTTAGTGAAATGTGGCTTTAAATTATTTATTTTAGACCTAAAAGAAGAGCCGAACTACCAACTTTAGAATCAGATTCTGAGGAGGACGATCTAGCAAAAAATGACAACCTTAATTGTGCTATTCTCAATGATTCATTTTTAGTAAGCCCTGGAAAAAGTGATGTAGAAGACACAAGTTCCAAGGAGTCGTCTGCTATCAAACCCCTTTCCAGTGATATATATAACACTTCTTTATTGGCTCATTTTAATAACATGGGTCTTAAGAGTCCCCCAGAAGAGAAAATACAGCATAAAAATCACTTGCAGGAATCAATAAATAGTATTAAAGAAAGGAACGCAGAAGGGGATAAATTGAATGTATCTGCATCTCATAGTAAAAATAACTCCACTTTAGATACACAGTTTGCGACACCGCAGATAAGATCGTTTTCAGTCCAAAGAAGACCTCGCGATTTATGTTCTACACAATCACAAAAAAATAAGTCTGCAATTGTCAATGAGTTTCGAACACAAAAAGTTTTGTTTCAAACGCCAATGACCATATCACGAGCTCCAATAATGCAAAATGATAGCATTTCACTTTCTTTATGCGATACAATTAATGAATATGGGACACCATCAACAGCGGAAAAGACTTCACAATGTGCAAATGAAATACAAATTAAAGATACAGCAAAGTCCAAAAAGTCATTGGAAGGCGCATTTGTTGAAGTTAGCGAAGCACCTAAAGAAAAACCAATAGACGACGCATCAAGAAATTTAGCAGTTGCAACAAAAGACAAAACTACAGTTAATATAAATAAATCCAGTTATACAATAATTCAAAAGCTAGGATGTGGCGGTTCCAGTTCTGTATATTTAGCCAAAAGAAAAGACAATGGTAAAGAATGTGCATTAAAGGTAAGACTCTCAATAACTATATACCAAAAAGAAACTAATTTCTATACTTAAAAACTGGGTACGTTATTTAGTATATTAATATGTTAATATGTGTATTAATATCTTTTATTTCTTTTACATTTTATAAATTACTTTTATATTTTACTGGTTAAAGTAGCAGGCTTTAATAGATAAGTATTCAATTAAATACCGTCAAATAGAATTTAAATATAAATTTCTGCAATGATTTTTTTCTAGCAAACTGCTACATTGTGAGGTTTTTAGATCGATTTTATATAATGTAAAATTAAAAAATTATTCTTATCAGTTTCCATTTTTTAATGTCTATATCTTGTTTAAATATTATACTCGTAAGGAAATTTGGGACAACCCAAAGAATCTCAATTTTTAAATCAAACTTAAAGAAATTAATTTTTAAAAATTGAAAATAACATAATAATATGCTAAATAATATGTGAAAAAATTTTTTTTGAGTCATAAGCCACCTTTTCATAGGCCGGTTCACATATAGTGATCTTACATCTGCTCATTTTTTTTATTCAAAATTTTAAGTAAATCGTTTTTACCTTAAGAACGTCTGAAAAAAACGAAATGGTGTAGCAATTTTCTTAAAATTTCACAATACAAATAATTATAAAAAAATATACAAAGTGGATGACGAGAGTTTTTTAATTTTGTTAAAATTGTGTTACAAGGTGGTCGATCTACAAGGTGACCCTGCTGTTGTGGAAGGATATTTAAATGAAACAAAACTGCTGGCTAAACTTCAAGGCAATGTATGCGTAGTTTCTCTTTATGAATAGTATGTATTTTTTAATATTTCAAGGACTTTTAAATATTTATTCAATAATTTTTTGTTGCAGTCAACTATTACAAAAAGAATCCAAACTTTTTCTAGTTATGGAAAAGGGGGACTCTGACCTACATAAAATCCTTCAAAGCTATACAACAAATTTACCTTTATATGTTCTCACAAACTTTCTTTATCAAATGCTACAGGCAGTTAATTATATTCATCAAAATGGTGTTATACACTCTGATCTTAAACCGGCGAATTTCTTAATGGTCAATGGAAGATTAAAACTAATCGATTTTGGAATCGCAAGCAATATAGCCATAGATTCGACTAGTATAATAAAATTTTCACAAGCTGGTACGTTCAATTACATAAGTCCAGAGGCTTTGACAGACACTTCTACTGGTAGTAGTCCACTGCGTAGTAATCAACCTAAAATCAAAGTAAATATACGATTTTGTTGTTATATTTTAAAACAAAAAAATATATTTTTTTACAAAGATTTCAACTAAATCTGATGTCTGGTCACTTGGATGCATACTGTATTTGCTGCTGTACCAAAAGACGCCCTTTGGCCACATAAAAAATCTTTACACTAAAATATCTGCTATTTGTTGCCCAACACAAACAATTGAATATGGCTCTTTACCGCCGTATTATCCTGTCATGCTGGTTCATGTCATTATCAAATTTATATTATTTATTTTTAAGGGACCTGGAATGAAGAAAGGCACCTAATGTACCACAGTTTTTTTTTTTTCGAAAAAAAAAAACAGCCGTTTTGTAACACTCATACTTTTATACTGAATCAATTAAAACCTGTACATACTAGGTTCCTTTCTTCATTTCAGTTCACATATATAATAATTTGTAATTATTTAATTACAGATGGCGAAAAATTGCTTGCAACACAATCCAAAACACCGTCCATCCTGCGCCGAGTTGTTGAAATATCCCTTCAATATGATAATACCGATACAAAATCTAACTTTACCAACTAAGTAATAATATTTTTAGAATAAGATTTTACAATAATAATTTAATGTTTAATCATGCCACAGAATTTCAAATAAACTGCAGATTTTAAGTTTTTCTCAATTTTTTTTATTATATTCCAATATAACTGAGCCCAATGGGCCTTAAACAGTTAACAAATTAACTACTTAACAAAAGCAACAACAAAACAAATATGGATAATAAAAAACAATTTGAAAATTAAAAGTTATAATATACATACATAAGAACACTTTCGACCTCGAATAGGTTTATTAAACAATCTTTGTAGTAAAGTTAGTTTTATAAACCTTGAATAAATCAAAAATAATCTTATTCATATGGCCATTACTATATGTACATATGTAAAAACAATTATAAACTAAGTCGTAAAAACAATTATAAACAGTCGTGAAATAAAAGATAAAACAAAGAAAGAAAAAAAGAAATATCAATTGCGAATTGTGTTAAATGTAGCTATGGAGGTCTATATATTATTTTGTTCAAGGTACAATAACATTTTGCTTTCAAACGCTTGATGCGAAAGTTCAAATGTTCTAATATAATTTGGCAGATGGTTAAATATTCTAGCTACTCGCACATGAAATGATCGTTCCAAAATTGAAGTCAGTCTTGGAATTAGAATTTGAGGATTGCGGTTAGACCGACTGAAAGAAAGAAAAAAAAGAATTCATATGCATAATATTTCTATTTTTGTAAATTTTATACAAACATAGCAAAAGTCTAAATTTTACATAATTCAGAAAAGAATACCCTAAAAATCTGCAAAGTTAACCCGACACATGATTTCTTCTTCTTAAACAGAAAAGGTAACGAATAACTCTTTTGAACAGCTTATTGAGTTTACCACTATATGTTTCAATGGCATTCAAAAATATAGGCATAATTAAAGAATGAACAATCGTTGTTTTGGCATTCATAGGTAATATAAGAATTTATATGTTTCTCCAAGTTAAGCCTGTAATCCAACCAAATTTTAAGACATTTAATATCGCTAACAAATTGAATAGTACTATCATCAATACTTAAAACCAAATTTAATTGAGGTGACTCAAAAAACATTGCCTTAGTGTTATTAGCGTTTACAAATAACTTGTTCTCTTTCATCCATGTAGTAATATTCGCAAAGCTGCATTGAATAACATTTTGCATGACATCTATAAACTGTCGCTCACCACAAAATAGAAAAAACAAATCATACGCAAAAGCAAAAGGGATGGAAGACGAAATGATATATTTTGAAATTATATTCGATATATTTTGAAATTATGCCTTTCAAAATATATCGAATCGTAACTTATATCAAATTGTAATAGATTAATATGTTAACAAATGAACAAGAAAATGTGGTTTAAAAACATTTCCTTTCAAATGAAATTACGATACATTTTATTCGATTTTGAGTGCCATGCTACCAAAATGAAAAATTACTAGAGATTTTACAAATGTGTTACATCATTCAAATTTATTATTTTTCACGAATATGTGTTTATTTCTTGAAATGTAGGAGGCATAGACTAAAGATTTACAAATAGTAATTAAAACATAGTTCGCTATATAAACAAGTCTAATAAATAAACCTAAAAATTAAAGGGTGTTCCGATAGTGGCGTGATTTGCACGTATAAGGCCTAAGTTTTGAACCATAATAGGTAGACTCTTGAAATTTTCACAGAAGGTGTATAACTGTGGCCACTATATCAATAAATTCTAAAACTTATCGGGTTGTCCGAAAATGACGTGTTATTTGCCGTTGTCTTCATTTCTTGAGCTTTAATTATTTAGTAATTAACTCTATGTTCGCTTTCTATTAAATTAAACCTTAAAATTAAAGAGTGTTTCGAGAGTGACGTGCTTTGCGTGTATATGGCTTACAATAATAAGTAGACTCTTGAAGTATTTACAAGAGGTTTATTACTATGGAAACTATAACAAATAATAAAAATTAAAGGGTGATCCATCAGTGACATGTTTTTGACGTATATTACCTTATTTTTTGAACCGCAATAGGTAGGCCTGATATTTTTATAGAAAGTGTATTACCATGGCCGTTATAACAACAATTCCTAACATTTAAAGGGTGTTCCAATAGCGATGCAATTTTCGCGAATATGACATTGAATTTAATAAGAAAAGGGTGCCCCCTAAGACATGAAAAAATTAACAACTTGAGTTTTTAAAGGCGTACTAGACATAGTACGGAACCCTACGTGTGTGAGACTAACTCGCACTTGACTGATTTATTTTAAGAGTAACAGGTAGACTCTCGATATATTCATAGAAAGAGAATTGTCATGGTTGCCCGATAGACCGATTGGTAGCGCGCTAGGGTTCGATTCCCGCCAAAGACTGAGTGTTTTATGCAGACAAGCAAAAAGCTTCGCAGAGGTAGTGTTGTCTTAAAAAAAAACAAATAACAAAATTAAAGGGTGTTCCGACAGAGACATGTTTTGTACGTAAATAGCCTTATTTTTTGAACCGTAATAGGTAGACTCTTGAAGTGTTTACAGTAGATGCTTTACTTCGGCCGCTGTAACAATTACTAATATCTAAAGGGTGTTCCAACAGTGACATGTTTTTCACGTATATTATCTTATGTTTTGAACTGCAATAGGTAGGCGCATGTCTATTTTTATAGAAAGTGTATTACCATGGCCGCTATAACAAAAATTATTAAAATTTAAAGGGTGTTCCAACAGTGATGTAATTTTCGCGATTATGACTTTAATTTTAAAATTAAAGGGTGACTCATAAGCCATGAAAAAATTAACGACTTGAATTTTTAAAGTTGTACTAAACATAGTACGGACCCCTACATGTGTGAGTCTAACTCGCACTTGACTGATTTATTTAATTATTCATTTATTCAACAGAGCCCTTATCGCTGACGACAAGTATAGAATCCGGCAGAAAACCCTATCCTATTAGGGAAGCTAATAAAAACAAACTGAAATAGGTCGGAAGTTTTTATTTTTATTAACTAAAAGTACAGATTGTGCTGTTTAGGAATATGCAACCATTAGTTTAATTACTTTACCTTTTAAACAATAATCTCTCAAATGGTTTCTACCACTGTTGACACACTGGTTAAGTCGTTCTTTGAAGTTGTCCATTACATTACGAGTCATGTCAGGTGAAATGGCTTCAACTTCTCGTGTTACTTCTTTTAGGGTTTGTAAAGTTCGAGGACTGTGTTCGTAAACCTTGGATTTTAAATAGCTCCAGAGAAAAAAATCACAAGGCGTTAGGTCTGTGGTGGCCAGCCATTTCCTCGGCCTGTTGCAGTCCGTGGTTGACCGGAAGGTTTCCGTTTTAATACACAACCTGTCTCAGGAAAGTTAGAAACCCAAGAATAAATTGTTTTCTTATCGGGAAGAGGGTCCCGTCGATCGAGCGCAAAGCGAAAGACGGGTTGAGAATCAATAGCAGATACGTCATTTTTAAGAATCTGTTCCACGGAGAACGTACGATGTTTACCCGGCTACGCCATGGTGTACACTGAAAACGGGACGTATGCAGCTACTCAAGGACGCGCCCCTCACTACTCTGCTTAATCTTACTTAATAATCGGGGAGTTATTTCTGCCTGATTCTGTATAAACAATCAGTTTTAAAATTCATGCATTTTTTCGGAACCTTTCATGTATGCATGATTTAAATACGGTAGCACAACTGTACTTTGTATTGATACGTTTTGGAAGTCAGCCAAAATATGGTTTATATATTTACTTTGTGTAGAGGTACCCTTCTCTGGTAAATAACTCACGAAGTTGCAACATAGGATTTATGTACATATATAAAATTCTATTATTGTAGGGTAGAGTTCTGTAGTGTCTTAAATTTCCGATTAACAGAAATAAATACATACAGTAGTTTTTAAATGATGCGAACACAGACAGACGAAATTTTTAAGAATTGGTATTTTATATTATATTAAAAAATATATTATCATTCGACAGTCTTGTTACAGTTTTATTATATGTATGTATGAATAGAAGAGGGTAATTTTTTTTATCAATAAATATTCCTGATGATGCTATAAAAATTAAAAATATTAATTATATTTTTTAACAATTCGTTATTTCAATTCTGGATTTGATATGCAATTTTTCATGGAGATCACAATTGTGGTTGGCATAATCGAATTTCAATGTTTGTATAAACCCTTTCAGATGCATCGATTGTGCAGGTGGATTTCGGTCTCAATCACCCCTTCGCTAATAATTATTTCCATAAAAAAACCTCCCAAAATGAATGATTCCAATAAATAATTTACTTGTATTTTACGGTAGAAATAATTCACTATAGACAATTTGGGAGTTTTTTCATGGGAATAATTATTCGCGATAGGGGTAATATTTTCGTTTCTATCTGACCAATGTCAAATAAACCGACATGTACCGATTCCGCCGATTGTTTTTTGTTTCCTTGTCACATTTTTCCCCTGTTCCATTTACCATTACTTTAATTATTAGTTTTGTTAAAAAGTAGGAATTATAATTTTTGAAACCATTTGAAGAGGTAATTAGTTGCAATAAAAATTTGTTTTAGGTAAAACTGCGATGCATCAATTGTGCGTGACCTGAAACTCCTTGAAAGATATAAAATGGTAAAAATAACCCATTATTTATTCGGTATTTAATTGATTGGATTTATACTGTTGATACGTTTGGCGAGCGCTTTCGATTTAAAGACACCATTTTCAAGCCGAGTTTTAGGTAGTACTCTTTAAAACGCGGCTTGAAAATTAGGTCTACATCGACGGTCTTCACCAAAAGGTACGACAACAGCATTGTTCTTCCTATTATTATTTTATATTTAAAAAATTATGAAAAAATTCCCATTAAGTTTAGCGTCAGGTCTGAAGGGTTAAATATGATTAAAACAAAAGATTTTTTTTATTTTATGGTTACGTTTAATTTTATCATAATATAATCATAATTGCATTATTAATGTATTTTTATTGCATTCTACTTTAGCGCTTAATTTTATACGATGTTTCCGCATAATAAGTTTGGGACAGACATTAAATATCCTACAATTGTAAAGTAGAGAGAAATTATTTTTTTTAGAAAACATTTAAGTATAAAAGTGTTATACTTACGTCCTGACCATTTGAGTGTTGTAACGCTTTAATTTGTTCTTCTTTTGAGTGAACAATATAACGCCAATGCTCTTCTTGTTCTTCAGCATGTTTCATCAGGTCTGACAGTGTGTTTTCCTTGAATATGATAAACAAATATAATTACTAAACTTTTAAAATAGAAAGTAAAACTAAAAATTACAGTATTTTTAGCGAGTTTGGTCAGCTCGTCGATACGAATACGCAGGTTTGAATTTTCTTTGAGCAAATCATGTTTTTCATTATTATCAAGGCCTGTGGTTTTACCACCTGGACTATCATTCGCGCTAGAACTGCTACTTCGACTGCCATTAGTCGAATTTGCGTTGCTGTGCGAGTTTTGTTGTGAAGAGGAAGGGTTTAATAAATTATTGGACTGTGTAGATTTGTGACTGCTACTGACTTGCTGTTGTTGTTTGAAGTGTGTTGTTAGAACCTGTTCTAACCACTGGTTAAACGATACTGATAGAGCTGTGCCAGCACAAGCTTTAACTGCCTCTGGGCACAAACGTTGCAACAAATCCCTCATGTGTTTAGAGTCAATGCCTGCTTCCGTAATACCTTCTAATCCAGTCTTTGCCGATAATCCAAACATATTTTCTTTTTGCTAAAAAAAATTAATACATTTACATTATGAGTAAAATTAAATTTTATTACTTCTAAGGAAACATTGTTTATATATCGCACCCTAAATCAAAAACAGGTACAACTCAAAATTTAAAAATATTTTTTTTTTTCATAAAATCGCAGACTTCTTTTCCACCACAGTTTTTTGTTTGTTTGTAGAAAAATGCCTTTACATCTGTTTTTATGTTACTTAGGTCGTCCCCAAACAACCAACAAAAAGTGTACATTACTAATTGTCATTGTAGACAAAATTAGAAAAAAAAAAGATTCTAGACATAACCATATTTTTCGAAAAACAGTTTTTGACTCTCCTGAACATTTTGAGATGTAGCTGTTATTCATTTAGTGTGCGATAAGCAGATTCTAGTTCTTCACAAACATAGACAAGCGAGATAATTAATCGTTGGTATAGTTTCTTTTCTTTCAATTATTTGAAATTTATTTATTTCGCTTACTGTTTGTATTTCTTATAATAAACAGCTAAACAGATCAATCAAAATCGTGCACTTACAACTAAAATTGCATTAGTACTTTGTTTGTGAATTTTTGCCTCTGTATTTTGCAAAGCCTCAACCAACTTCCAGTTTTTAGTACGCAAATCCTAAATTAAAACGTACAAGAAATTAGTTTTTACCAAATAAATAGAGTAGTAGTTGTTTATGGTTTTAGCAATTTGAAGTTAGAACAAAGAAGAAAAAATGTGTTGCAGTGAAAACTGGAAGAGTTCGGTTTAATACTTTTGGCGAATAATTTTGAACTTAAATACTTTTGCTTATTATTGTTGAATAATGTATAATATATTGTACATAGTTTGATCATATACTCGATAAAGCTTGGAATAATATTGAACTTACATTGTTTTTCTCTTTTTGTTCTTGCAATTGTTGAAAAAGTTCCTTTTCGCGATTGTTGAGTTTTTCTGCTTCTTTTTCGACATCTTTGAGTTGTTGATTCTTGTTGGAAACATCTACTTTAAGAGAGTTTATGAGTTTTTGTAATTCCTCTTGTTGTTTCATTTGTTTTGCACTCTCCTGTAATTGCTGTTCATTTTTCTGTACGTCAGCTTTTAAGGACTCGATTAATTTCTGAAGTTCTTGTTGATTTTCAGCTTGTTTTTCAGAGCTTTGTAGTTGTAGTGTTTTAGATGAAACGTCGTTTTTGAGAGTTTCAATAATCTGTTGTAATTTATCATGTTCAGCAGCCTGTTGGTTAGAAGCCGTTTCAACTATAGAGAGCTGTTGTTGTATTTGAGAATTGATAGTTTGTGAATCGAGCAGTTGTTTTTCCTTTTCTGCTATCTGTTTCCTAAGGGTTTCAATTGTAGTCTGTAAGCCAGAATGTTCCTTAGTTTGTTCCTGTGTTTGGTTTGCAATAATTAAAAGTTGTTGTGTTAATTCAGTGTTTTTAGCCTGTAAAGCTGCAAATTCTTGCTGTTTTTCCTTAATACCCTTGTTACGTACTAAAGTCAATTCATTTTTTAAACTGTCCATTTCTAAATTTTTCTGATTGACATCAGATCTAGCCGATTCAAGGGCATTTTGTAAATTACGAAGTTCAACTTGAGCATCATTTAGTTCGCTCTCCAATTGTTTGGCCTTCTCCAAGTCGAAAATACGATTATTTGAAACTTGTTCCAATTCGTCACGCTGTTGTTCCAAAGTTCGTAGCTGTTGAGCTTGATTTTGAATTATTTCGTTTTTCTGCTGTGATTCCTCCACTGCCTGTCGAGAAGCGTTCACGATACAAGTGAGTTCGGCAATACATTTATCTTTATGAGCTATTTCGTTCTGCATCATTTGTAGCTGAGCTAAGAGATCCTGCGATCCGGCCTGTTTTTCATGAATAAGTTTAGCTTGAAATTGTTGGCGTTCGAGAGATAAATTGTCATTAAGAGTTTTAATTTTCTGCTCCAGTAAAGCGATCTCTTGATCTTTTGTTTGAATTTTTTCAACATACGACTTAATGGCGTTACTCATTGTGGCTCTTTCTGCATTTATTTCACTGCGCAGCTCACGTAACTTAGCCTGAATGCCAATAGAGGCCTCTTGTTCCTCCGACAATGCCTTTTCTTTCTCCTCCAACTGACGCTTTAGCTTTTGACAAATATCGTCAGACCACTCAGAATGTGTAGAGGGCATATCTTGTTGACGATTTAGTAAATAATCTATTAAAATTTGAATTTCAGAGCGATTTAGTTCAGCTCGGCGGAACAAATTCATTAACAGTGAAACTCCTACAGTGTCTGATTCCGAAAGTTTTTCTAGGCCAACTACAGCATCTTTAAAATCTTTTTGCTTTTTATTTTGCTGCTTATTTTTTTGCTGATTATTTTTTGGGGAACTTTGCCGGATCTTTTCATCTGACTGTTTTATTTCTTTAATGAAAACAGGAGCAGCAACCACCTCAATCGATGCTTGAATATTGTTTTCAATGTTAGCACTTTTGTCGATAGATTGACGATTGTCAGATTTTTTTACGTTTTTATCTTTTTTGTTTTGTTGGGATTTTTCTTCTTTTTTCTCAACTTTTTTTAATTCAATAGCATCCTTGGGAATCTTTACTTCGAAATTATTAGAGACTACTGTAGTATTTTCAACTGCAGCCGTCTCTTTTACAATATTTTGGTCATTTTTATGACTTAAAATGCCTGATTTAGTTCCAAGTTTCTTTTCCTTCTTTCCTTTATTATGCTTATTAATGTTTTCTTTTTCAGCATTACTTGAACGTCTTGAAATAGTTTGATTATCATAAGTCACAACTTCTGGATCTGGTTCGAATTCCACATGAGTTTTGGATAGTCCCTGGGGCTCATCATCGGCTGACGCTTGTTCGGAATGTATATCCGAATCTTCTTGTTCAGTTGTTGTTACCTGCTCTCGTTGACGCTGTTTTTTCTCACGCTTTAATTCCTTTTTTAAAGCTTGCTTTTTAGGTTTTTTTAATGAACTCTTATCCTTGCCATATATTTTTTCAGTCAAAGCTTTCTTTTCAGCCACAATTTCTTCAAAAGTTTTCCTTCGTAAAAACTTGTTGATAAACAGAAGTGAGCCGAAAGAAGCAATAAACACGCAAGCAATTACAATTAAAATGTGTAAATCCATTATTGCATTATCTTTTTAAACAATAATTCAAAGAGGAGTGATATCTGAAAATAAAATAACAATCATTTTAATTGTTTAAATACATTTAAAATGAATTAACTTATAATAATAAATAATAAACGGAAAATAATTTCCAATCGTAAACAATTTCTCCGTTAATAATTCCATAAAAAAATCCTCTTAAATTAATAATTTTTTTCGTGAGTTTTACTAATTTATTTGTATGTATTTTTTGGATATAGCGAGTCGGTTTGAGTAGATGTAAATTAAAAATTTTAAAATTTTGTTGAATTAGGTCATTTACAATGTATCAGGTAAATTTCAGAGGTTAGATGTGTCGCGGAGCTCTCGCATAATTCCCCACTGTAGCTCCGATTCTTAACGTTTTAAGCACTTACATATGTATATATTTTTAAATTAATAAAAATAATTTTGGTTCAAAAAAAGTTTTTATGCAAAAAATGCGATCATAGCAAAACATCTTCTGTATAAGTTTTAAGTCTACCTATAACGGTTAAAAAATAAGATCGTATACGTGGACTCACGTCACGACACCCTCACGGGGGACACCCTTTAATTTTGAGTTTTACCTTTTTTACTTACGTAACTAGCTTACGCTTTAGGAACACTCTTTAATTTTTAGTATTTGTTGTTATAGCGGCCATAGTAATACAACTTCTGCGAAAATTTCTAGTAACTTATTATTACGAAAATAGGGTTTTTACCCTTTCGGTATGGAACCCTAAAAAATTTCACTTCAGATTCATTTTAGAACAAAATTTGTTTTAAAATACATTTCCAGTAAGTTTTATTTATTATGCGTATGGGTAATAGAATATCAAATTCACTGTGCTCAAAAAATTGATGGCTCGTTACAACTGTAAGATCTTATTAAAATTTATAATTTTATGTATTAAAAGAGGTAGTTCAAGGTACGCTTGTTAACATCTTATGTAGGGAGGAATTAATATTATAAATAAACTCCGTTTTTCGTGAGCACCCTTTAATTTTAATCTGCATTCAGCTGTCCAACGTCTTCTGACAAAACAAATATAAAAAAAAAAAAAAATAAAATTCCTCGAAGAACTCATCGATTACTATATTTTCTGATACCGATAACTAAAATTATTGAAATTTAAATAGGCTTTTTATAATTTTAAGAAAGTTTAAAAATCAATTTATAACTAGATTTAGATTTCGAATTACCCCTGCTATGGATGGCTACCTTGAGCATCAGATTGATGCAAACTAAGAACCGCCCAGGTTAGGGGCCAATTAAATCCAAGTGAGTGGCATCGTGGTTTGCGTCTATCACCAGTGAAGCGGCAGTTTAAATCACACTTAGTCGCCAAACGCGAAGACGGACGCAAAACCGAAGGCCCATGGCCCTGAAAAGGGTTACAAAGAAAGAGTGGACCTGGACAAGACCGTACAGGACTAACGTAAAACGCAGCCGAGCTGCAAACGCTCTCTCTCTCTGAGCAGTCAAACAGGACAAGCATGTGAAGAAGGTATACCGTGCGATCCTAGATGATCGCCCTTCTCATTCTAGAGGGGCCTCATCTGGATCATGGAAGGGCGATAACTAATGCGGTAAAGCGAAGTCTAAAAGCAACGATACCAAGAGCAAAGCAACGTTTCTGCAGCCAGCCTCAGGAAAGTAGTGTTTCGGAATAAGAAGAGGGTAAGGCACTTTACTATAACTTGCCTTTAAAGTACGTGACAGTTAAATATTATTTTTAGCTTACTTAAAATAACGAAAAACTACTTATAGTTCCGACAAAATCCTAACTTTAGCTATTGTCAAGATATAATAATGGACCTCAATCTAACAATAAAAAATTAAAAACCTACATTATTTTAATGACGATTTATTTAATTGAAATGCAAGGCGATTGTATTTGTGGTCAATTTACATAAAATGGGTTTTATTTTATGGCGAAAAAATTAAAACTCCCTAAAAGTGGCGGGCACAGCTAGTATTTAACATTTTATTGTCTGTTAAATGCCAGTTATCAAAAATGAGTTTTTTTTTTAGATAATTCATTAACTTCTGGTGTCCGTTTTAACTAATATTATTTTCTTAAGTTCTATTATATTTATTTAAGGTATTATATTTTCATATTGCACGTCTTCAATTGTTTCTCTTAGTGCACTTGTTTATAAAATACGAATTGAAATGACTATTTATTATTTATTTATTATTCTTAATTTCTACTTGGTTAAATATGACAGAGCTAATCACATACATTTTTCTTTAGAACAAATGTTGTGTATTAGTTCTAAAATACATAAATTTAAAAAAAAAAATTGTTTTTTATATACATAGGTACCTATTTGGGCACTTTTTAAATGCAAAAATCAAGCATTTCCTAGCACTGTTAAATGCCGGCCGGCGTCATAAGTGCTATATAAACAAAGAGTTTTACTGAGTCCAATAACTCAAATGAGAGTAAATTAATAATTGAAAATACAAATTAATTTTCAATTAGTACCTATTAGATGAAAATAAAAACATTTTTTTTTTCATTTAAAACCAAACAAACAAGTATTCAAAACTTGTTATTCAATAAATTCGTCATTATTAGTTATACCTTTTTTTTTTTGCAAATATATGAAAGTAGGTAGGTAGGTACTTTAAATTAATAAAAAAAATTATTAACTTCATATCGGTACATACCTAATCCATTCAGCTATTTTACAAAAATAAAAAACCTAACTATTTATTTAAATTAAATTTGAACTTTAACAAAATCTACTCCATACCAAAACTTTTTGATAGATTAATCTTTACACCATTTTTTTTAATATTTGGTGACTAAGGCTTTCATTAAATTAAAATGATTACATTCATTTGTGTACATACACACAAATATGTTATCATATACATATGTGCATAATTTATATAAGAATTAATAAACTACAAGAAAAATATTGTTTAAAATTTATATTAAAAATCTTTTATACAAATAACATTTCTATTTTGTTGCAACTTTTGTTCCTTTTTTACTAAAAAAGTGAGTGACATCAACAAACTCACTTATCATGTTTTAATGATAGACTATGTAGCACTTGTACAAGAAAAAACTTTTTCAATTCTGCCACGTTGATAAGTTTGATACATATATGTATGTACATACATATGTGTGTACATTCTTCAAATAAACACTAGTATTATTAAAAGTACATAATACAATGATTTGGTGAAAACTTATAAAACAAAAAAAAATATGTTTAAATTTGTAATTTATAGATCTGCTTTTAAAACACCCTTGAACTTTTTTAAGATACAATTAATAAAAAACAACAATGAATGTTGGTTGCAACTGTCGTTACAAGTACAAATATTTGAGAATAAGAGTGTGTAACTGCTCTAATCGTTTATGGCTTAAAATTCAATTTCTTTCCATTTAAAGGGTTAACAGGCAACACAAAAGAAAATCTGTACATTTGTAAAGAACATGTATATATATATTACATACGTACATACATACATATCGCGAAAAGGGCGACGTACGCAAAATAGTTGTCTTCATACCATACTTTGAGCAATACCAAGATAAATAAACCTCAGTACATTTCTTTTATTCTTCATATATCAACTTTTTTCTGCATTGTGGAATAAATAAATCTGCAATTTAATAATTCTTCACACACTATTTTTTTTTTTAATTTTTACTCGTTTATTATACATATAGCGGCTTAGGTTGCGACAAAAACGGACGAAATTAGCAGCGCAGCCTTCACCGCCATTGTTCGTTGCAACTTAGAAAACGTCGGCAAACATAATTTGCATTATTTCTTATACTACACTATCAAAAAATATGATTTTTTTTATTTGTTTCATATTAATATTAAAAAGTGTATAATTACTTACAATTTCTGCTTTAAAAAAAAAGTAGTTCTTAACAAAAATCTGATTGAAAATTTTTAACAAGTGAGATTTACACAAATTAAACACGGACAAGAAATTTTCACTTACTGAAGAACAAGAAAAAATTTCACTGAGTAGAACAGAGATGTTGGCAATGTGACACAGTTGTTTTTAGCCAAGGGCTGCCAAGAGTAATAAACTATTTTTGGCGTGTGACAACACAAACTGTAATGCGTACAATTCATGTGTACGCTGGTTGTATAATTTGAGAAATTTGTAGATTCAGTATTAACTGTAGAGATATAGTTTTTTAACAATTGGATGGAAATAAAAAATTATGATTTTAATTTAAATTTGGCTACCATTTTCTTATTTAATTTTTTGTTTTATTATTTTGTTCGTATACGAAGTTTTCGAGGTCATTTCGCATTAACCGAGATGAGGTTATACCCTCAAGATAAGGAGGTCAGATAGGAATTAGTCAAAAAAATTTTATTTTAAATTTAAAAAAGCTAATCAAAAGCTAATCAAAAAATACATTGTTTCATATCTGCTAATCTAATGTCAAAGTTGTTGTTTTGTTGTAGTTGTTGTCCTACTGCTCACACCTGGTATGAATTCGCCTTGCTTGGTATGCATTTTATTAATAACTCACCACTGCGGATGTATTGTTGATGACATTTGACAATTGCCTTTAATTAAAATATTACTTTGTTTATAATCATCCTTCATTAAAAGAATGATAGAAATTAAAGCAAAACTAGTAAGAGCGGATGCTGCTATTTATGCCACTGGTGAACGCGTAGAATGTTTAATTGAATTTACTAATAAAGTATTTAGTAATGGAACATCAGTTATTGCAAACAACAATGTTGAATGTCTAGCTTGGGCATCGGTTCAACTACATTGCTACCGTAAAACTAATGTTAACGTAAGTGCTTCTGATAAAAACATAGATTTGACTGAACTGATTGGTAAGACAGCCTTAGACGCAGTTACACAGGCTCCTGGAGATGTTATAATATCCACAAAGCCAAAAATTCTATTTTGTGATTTAAAACTACAGCCCTGTGAATCAAAGATTTGTAAGTAATGGTATTCCAAAACTATTGTTATAAAAAGCTTTTTTTGCTTTAATAGATTTTTTCAATGAAATTGTTCCTCGTGATGGTCCTCCTACCTATAGAGGTCACGACATTAAATATTTTTATAAATTAACTATTGCAACGCAACGAGTTAAATCAAAAGTTCAGACACTTACTGTGCCTATCAGAGTTTTACCCATTCCCTTAATTGCAAGGCCAGATGAAGTACCCATCACTGAAGAAACAAATGATGAGTTAGCTCCGACAAACCCTTTTTTAGAAAAAAAACATATCACTGAGTTGGAAATATCATGGCATCATTTAAAGGTTAACGGAAACAAAAAATTTACTAAATAAACAGGTGGAAATTTTCTTTTTAATCTATTTCTACAGAATGTTACAGCACGACGAGCACCAAAATTTTATCGTATTTCAAATAAACGTGGATTTGTGGGACGCTTTTGCTTGTTTAAGCCATCCTATAAGATGGGTGAAGATATAGTTGGAAGCTTAGATTTTGCCAACTGCCAGGTCCGTTGCATACAATTTTCGGTTAAACTACAATCACAAGAGATTCTTATTAGTTCTACTGGAAATAAAAATGTAATTAACGATTTTAATGATTCTTCATCGGTGAATTCCATTGATATGGCCAGCATTGCAAGTGGTATCTCATCAGATCTTTTACATAAATCAAATACATCATCGTCTGTGAAGGACAAGGATGTAAACAATGTTGAGCATGTAGGTAAAGTAACAACACATGCTGTTGATCACGAGGTGTGTTATGCCATACTACAAACGCAGGTTGTTGTACCGATTCCACTGCATATTACTCCCTCGTTTCATACAGATTCGGTGGACGTAAGATGGCGATTACATTTTGAATTTGTTACTAGTGTTATGATGAACTTTGGGAGAACAAATCCAGATGTCGGAGAACTTCAAGCACCCAACGAATTACCGGTTGAAACAATGGTATGGAATTTGCCTATTACAATATATTCAGCTAATCCACTACAGATTTATGCACCTTCACAAGAACATACTCTCCTAATTAAATAAAGAGTATATTTTAAAGTATTCGCGGTTTTAACTCCAAATGATGATATTGAATTATTTATAACTATTTTTTTTATATTATGTTAATCTTACTGCTCGGCTCTTTCACTGTAATATTTTAATTACTGAAAACAACAAAATTATTAACTATTTTTAAAATGAGTATTGTCATAAATACGACTATAATATATTGAATATTTTTTTATTTAAGCTTTATTAGACAAATGAGTTTCTTAAATAAAGATAATTTAGTTTCGGGTTTTCATTAGATATTTAACGTCCTACTTTACCAAGTTTTGTATCAGTTTTTGGATTTGCAGTCAAATTCTGTACAACCACTATGGTCTCATTTATATGCGTTTGCAATTCCCGAAGACTTTGTATTTGTAACAAACGCAAAATGCGCACAGGATAGTCCAAAGATGGGTCATCTTTATACACAACATCATTGCCTTTTTCAAATGGGAATGGAGTACCTAAAATTGGCTCACGGTTCTTAGCAGCTGGGGATAGACGTTCTTTAACAACTCGTGCAATAGCATCCAGTTGTATTAGATGATTGGGATGGTGAGATATTTTAAGTTTGTTCGCTAAGGCTCTTACTCCAGCTACAAAATCTTTATGATTAACTACAAATTAAACATGATAGATGTTTGAACTTAACAAGGATATTTGTCTTTTAGAGTACTTACAGTTCATATTATCAAAAAAATTTTCGTTCTTAATACTTGGAGTAATAGATTTATTAATATTTTGAACTACTTGTGTCGAACACAGATCTTTGTAAACATCAGGAGCATCCAAGAACTCTAACCGAATGGCATAACTTAGTATCCACGAAATGTCTTCAAGTGGAGTCTCAAATTGTGGCATTCCCAGATCATTTTTGTATTGTGTATAGGCTTCCTCCCAAGCTTGCATGTTGTCTAACCTGCGAAGATTTTCACGATCTTCTATTTTATAAGTACGAATTTTTTGGTCTTCCAGCCACAAAATTGTACTAGCAAATACTTTTCGATCTTTTGCAATTAAAAATATACAAATGTAAATATGATTCTAATATACTCATTACATATTTTACCATTATAGTCGAGTTTTTCAGGAGTCGGGTGCTCCAAAGCTTCTAATTTCATCTTCAGCATTTTCTGCAAGTTATAAAATCCAGGAACCCGGCTCCAGTAATGTCAAAGAAAATGTTCAGTTTATTTATTCTGGGTTACCAAAGTATATTTATGTTTATCATGTACATGCAAGATTGCAATTTGTGTAAAAATATTTCTAGGTGTCAAAAAGCAACTGACTCAACTCAGGGATGGCAAAATGGGTACAATTGTACTTTTTTGAAGTAAAAAAACTAAATATCAATTCTGCTAAATGAAAAATATAACATAATGCTGTGTTTATGTTTTGTGCAATCTGAGTTGAAACAAATTTTTTACTCGCAGAATTTTTAAAAACAAATTAAAAAATATCAGCTGAGCTAATGCATACTTGATATAGACATTCATTGTGTGTTACCAAGATTTACCAGGTGTCTGCAGGTGACGAAAATAAGTCTTGATAAAAGTCGAAACTTCAAATAAAATAAACTTCATATAAAAGTTTGACTTTTGTCAAGATAAATTTATATACCTATAGACACTAGGTTACTTTACCGTGCTTTAAACAAGTTTAATGAATTTTCATATTTCAAAACGTCACTAGGTGTCCATTTGGTGTTCTGAATACTTTATATCATGGTTAATGGCAGATCAGTTGGTTTTTTTTTGCGCTAATGTTTTGTCAAAAATTTATTATTTTATATATTTTTTAAAGCAACTAATGCTCTTAAATCTGGATTTCTGCGAGCAATAAAACTTGAAAAATTTAATTTTATAACTGAAATGATGTTGAACTTAAGCAAATAAAACTGATCATTATTCTTTGAGAATAGTTGTTTGCACGAATTATTACAAGAAACTTAAAGCTGTGACATTTTTTAATAACATAAAACCTTTGTTTAAAACTAAAATATACACGTATGTATACGATTTTTAGGTGTTTTATAAACATTACCCACCGTCTCCTTTAGACATTAACATGTCTTAACAAAAGTAAAACTTTATATGAAAAAATGAAAAAATTATTTTAAAAACTGTTTTCATATGAAGTTTAACTTTTGTTAAGACATGTTAATGTCCAATGGAGATGGCGGTTTAGTCATTAACAAAAGTCAAACTTCATTTACAAAAACAGTATTAATCATAATGTTTTTTTTTTTACAAGAAGTTTGTCTCCATTAGTCATTAATGACTAATGGAGATGGAGTAACATAGTGTCTACAACTAAGATAAATTTGTCTTGATAAAAGTCAAACTTCATATAAAAAACAGTATTAAAAGTTATATTTTTTATATGCAGTTTTACATTATCAAGACAAATTTATCCCAGTAGTAGACTCTATGTTATGTTGAATACAAAGTACGCCATTTAGAGCTCAAAACTCAAGTTTGTAAAAACAGTTTGTACTGTTGGCTTGCCGTCATTTTTGTTGATTTGGTAACACTAATGAAATACACGTGAATTTCTAATTAAAAATAAATATTTTGTTTAATAAACTTTATTTTATTATTTTACCATTGGACTCTTACTTCTCTTAAATTTAATGAATAACTCATCCTAGGACTATTGCTTGTTTGATTCAGTCTTGACATTTTTTATTCCGACCAAATCTGTTCTGGAAGATAACTTATAAACCAAATAAACAATCAAAACATTTGGAAAATGGCATTATGCTCTTTAAATCAGATTCAATCCACAGGTAAAAGTTTGTTTTAAATTGTTGGTTGCACATAAAATAATATTTTTTTATTTTAAATATAATCAAGGGTCATTGGAATCGAAACAAAACTGTTCTGCGGACGAACTTTCAGACGAGCAGCTCGGAGGTAATGTTGGATGGGCTGATTCAATAGCTAAAGTTTTAAGTACCACAAAGCCTAAAACCAAAAAGGTTTTAGTATTGTCTCGTGCTAAAAAAGTTAAAACCTGCGGTAAAAATAAAGACGAAGCCGATTATGGTTTCGAAGTTGACGGTGAAATTATTGAGGAAAAGCCAACAGAAGAAGTTTTAGGAACACATTTAAAACAAGCCAAAAATCATAAACTTGATTTGAGGGTTAAACCTTCTGGTAAGGATGTAGATCGTGAAAGAACACTGCGAAAAATTGCTACTCGAGGGGTAGTTCAGCTATTTAACGCTGTGCGCATACAGCAAAAGGATTTACGACATCAGTTGGAGGAAGCTGGCCCATTAGATAGTCGTAAGGAAGCTGTATTAAATAATATTAATAAACGAAAGTTCTTAGATGTTCTCATGAGCGGAAAACGATCGAAATCGGAACAGGTGGATAATCCTGTTAAAAATGAGTCATTAAAAGAAAGTGAAAGCAGCGAAGACGAAACAGATAGTAACAAGAAGTCGGAATGGAGTGTTTTACGAGATGATTTTATGACCAACAAGAAAATTAAACACTGGGATGAAGAGGATGCAAGCGATCAAGAACAAAGTAATGAGGACGATTAGGTCTATTATTTTTAAAATAGGACAAAAGTAGTTTTATTTTATATTTTAAATACAATATTTTATTTACCATCTACTTTCGGTTGCTCCTTTGTAGACTTAAGAAACGATAAATTTAATAAGCGTGCCCCTCCTAGCATACAAATACCTGTAATTATGTTTTAATGAATTAATATTTAGGACACTTTAGTATAAACTACCAGCTGATACAATTCTCATGGTATAGTTCTCCCAATTCTTCCGGTATCTTGCTTGATGATATACGTAAGCACTTATTCCTATTAACCCAAATCCGCTTATTAAACGACACTCTAAGCAATCTTTAGAATCGACAGTCATATTTTCTATTGAACATCTAAAAGAAGATACAATCACAAGTTGTGTTGCAAATTTTATTGCCTTGTGTTCAAGGTCACAGTCTATGTTGAAGGCGAACGGATTTTCCAAGAAAACGACTGACGACTTGTTATCATATATGTATGTACATATAAAATACAATTTTTACAACACATGGGCTCAAAAAAGATAAACGTGTTCAGCTGCTGTTGCACCCACCTGGTAAAATCAATTCGCCATGTTTTTAAACCGAATTTATACGATATCATTTTTAATGCCATTTTGTTCATTTCTTTTTTAAAGTTGCAGCGAATTTCATGGCTCATTTTTACGATGAAATTGTTCATGCAATCGGCTTGAATTTGTTTTTGACATTTTCTTTTGATTTAATATTCGTAATTTTTATTGTTTATGCGTTATTTAAAAAAAAAATATATAAACTCGTACTGAAATACAAAATAAATAAAAATGAGACAAGCAAATAACGAAATTTTACAAAAAATTATTAAAATCATACCGAAATGTATACATAATTAAACCAAACAATTTCATTTTTTAAAATCAACTCTGAACGAACGAAAACTGCAAAAAGCAAGTGTCAAAAAATCCCCTCAAAATTCAAGCCATGCCATTTTGTTTACCCCGGTTGCTTCTCTACACCTCTTGCCAACAAACAAAAATGGCATGCAACCAGTTTCATAAAAATTTCATGGTGTAAGTTGGCTCTTATTTAACTCGACAAAAAGAAGGAAGTTGCCGTACTAATTAAGAATTTTAATTGTCTCTAAATCTTTTTTATTTATTTATGTTTTGAAGTCAGGCTTAAGTTCGGTTAATTCTTTGTAAGTAGAAAGACAATTTTTTACAAATTAAGAATATTTTTTACAATTTTTATATAATAAATAAACACAATTTAATAAGGTTTTATAGATTATGGCATTTAACAAATATTATTTCACGAATTATTTTATTAAATTCCAAAATAAGTGACGAATAAATCAGTCAAGTGCGAGCCAGACTCAGACACGTAGATTTCCGTATTATGTTCCATATATATACATATAACATTAAAAGGATGAGCTTAAAAATTGTTACTTCTTTTTTGGGATACCCTTAATTTGGGATACCCTTAATTAGCCCTACGGCGACCCAAAGGATCTTTTGTACAGCCTTTATGTTCTAAAAACAAGTTCTAGGCTACGGATATAGCCAATAATCTTATTCGGTGAGAAAGAATTTATATCCTCTGGATATCAATGGTGCGAATTCGTCAAAAACTAGGATATACACTTTTATTTTTATAATTTTATTTCTGTAAATTGTGAGTTCCAAAATAAGGATATATATGTATGTACGTAAAATTGCGCCCCTATTGCTACACCATTTAATTTTTATTTTATATTTATAACAGACACAATTTTATATACTAAAATTTTTGTATACAGAAAGAAATTCAAAAAGGAAAAAAATATTTGAATTGTCTTAATTATTGTCTGGACGCCTATACTACGGAGATAATTGTCAGCATTTTTTACAACTAATACGTATTTCTTGTTGTCATGACAGTACTGTCATATGTAAGCACTAAGTAAAAGCGAAGAATGGAATTTCTTTCCAGAAAATAATCTTTACCATAGGCTTGGCAACTCTTTTTCTAAAATACTAGATTATTTTTTGTATTTTGTTTTTATTGCCAAACGAGTTAAAAAAAATAACAAAACAATTAATGCGTATATTTGCAAATGATAAAGACACAATTATTGAGTCATTGTGCTTAAAAGTGTAGAAATTGACAATACATAGAATAGATCCCAGCCTTAAACAAAAACCGGGTGGGGTGGTAATAGGAGGATAGATGTAAATATAATGGTTAGCTTGAATCCAAACAGAGTAAATATGAACACTGTAAGTATTCTTGATAAAATACATTATTATGAGACATGCTACCAACAAGTAAGCAAATATTTCACAGGGTGCACAGTACATGGATGACATGGGCGAATCTTCAACAGTTTCCAATAGCATGGGAAGCGATATTGAACCAATATTGTCTTCCGTTGGAAACAGTTCTTATAAAAAATTAAATACTTTAGTAGCTTACAGGTAGGCAATTTTTTGTTAGTGGCAAATTAAAAAAAAAAAAGCAAAGGTATGTACGTTTTATTACGTATTTTTTCCTCCCTTTCTAGTGTTCACCTGTTTATATCTGCAGTAATCTCATTAGTGGGAATTTTGATGGCTGCAGTTTGGCCAGAAGAAAAACGAGGTGAAGCTTATTTTATAATGACATGTTTACGAGTAACATTCTGGATCCTAACATTTGTAAGTATACCTTTTTACACTATAAATTTTTCACGAGAAACCTTTAACAAAATTTATACAAGTGCTAATGTTAGCTTTCGGAAGTACACTAAAAATTAAGACCTGTGACTTACGGGTTGATGGATATACACAGTAGATCACAACGGTATACTCGAGACCCATTATTGAGAGTCGAAGCCGTTACACGTCACATATGGATACGATTCTGTATGTATTTACACACTTTTTTCTAATTTAAAAAATGTTTTGGCAACAAAACACGCTTTCAGTTTAATATTTGTTATCGTTTTATGTAGTGTTACTTTATTCTGCTGTTACAAACGATTTTTTTTTAGAATATTTACCTTTTTGTGGTCTAAAATTAATTTAATTTTTATCGCCTATGGATTAATTCATTCGGGTATGTTCTGTGATCCGAATCCGAGTAAAATTGATATCGAATAAATTTTTAAAGAAAAATATAACATAGTTGCGCCTATTATTTTAAAATATTAGCAATCAAGGAAGTTATGTTTAATCAAATGTATGAAAATAATACCAAAATGTTGTAAGATTTAAAAATTATGACAATTTAAAATTTCATTCGGATTCAATTTCACTCGGTTTCAGATTACAGAACATACCTGGGGGGTTATTACGTATTTCGATTCGAAAAGGAAATCATTCGAATTGGTATGACTAACATTGTGTTTCGAAAAAGATTTCTTTGGAATCGAAATACGTAATAACCCCCCTGATTATTTTCAATTCGTCACATGTTTGGCTTTCTAAACTGATGAGTTTTTACCTATGATGAGAAATTCACCGATCTTTTCGTACAAAAAGATTTTCTTTGTTTTATAATTTCAAATTTAATAAGCTGCTAAACTGTCTCGTCGTTAAATATTGCAAATCTTAAGAAAATCATTATAAGAATTGGCGAGTTCGTGTTCGAAAAGGTAAAACAGAATTTTGTAGGTGCAAGTATATGTATTCCCAAATACGTTTGTTGCTTCCAACTTCTTTATCATGCACCGTCATACATCATTGGTATTTTCTCACATCGTATGCAAATGAAACCAAAGAATAAACACGTTTTCCGTTTTAAAATTGGTAAATACTTGAGTTTCTTTTGAATACTTACCCGTCCATGTTCTATAAGTAGCAAAGCGTTTGAATTTACAATTAAAAATTGAAGTTGCAAAAAGGTCCGCTAGAAATTGCAGTCGGAAAAAGTCATTGGTGGCACTTCAGTAATCTGAATCGGAAAAATATTTTTCGAATGTAAAAGTAAAAAAGGATCGTATACGATGTGACAATCACATATTTGACATATGGTTGGAATCGGTAGCTTAGGTTAAGAAGGGTTGTGCTAGAAATGGCACAGTCACTCTGAAACCCGAATGGTCCATTCAACTAACTATAACTAAGAAAAGCAAAGGAAAAAGAGAAACCTATACGCGTCTTGCTACCTATTACTCAGCCACCCGATTTATTGATGTAGCCGATGACATCTTCGATTTTACATTTCGCGATATCGAAGAACTCTTCGAGAAATCTTTCACCGGGCAGTGACACTCAATATGCTCTACAGTTTCCAACTCCTCTTCACCCTCGCACATCCTACAAAAGTCCAATGTACTGGTGATCCATCTGCTGGTTTTCGCTTTAATGGCGTAATGGCCAGTGATCACACCTATCACGGCTCTCAGATCTTTCCTATTTAGACTTAGAAGTAACTTGGTATTAGCAGCGTCGAGTCTGGGCCAAATAGACCCGTGATATTCGGCAATCCTTTCTAATTTCCAAAAACAGGTTAGTTCTCTTTTTTACCCAATCGCGATAATCAGTGGCTTTTCCTAGACCTGGCACAATCTAACCCTACCAGCTTTGATTTACAAAAGTGAAATATCTTCTCATTTTGATGTGTCCGTATTTGATATTCACAAAATTTTCCATATAAAAACATCGGAATTTGAGTCACAACAATGTGGAAGTTATTCACTTTTGAGTGCATGTAAGATTACAAAACATACCCGATTGTTTGCTCTTGGAATTAAAATATTTTTAAAATAAAAATGTATTTCTAGTAATATTTTTTTCTCGGTTAGTTTATAACTTGTTGTAATGACTATAAATTCTACAGATTTATGTTATGTCTTTAAAATTGCTATTCTTAATTTATATATAAAAACCATTTGTACTTGCATCACAACAAGGTTTTTATTTTATAATATAAACAGCAATTTTCTAACACTTACCTTTTAATTAATTAAAAAAAAAAAATCTAATTTCATTATTCAGTTCTTTGACCATTTGATACGAAAAAGACACAACGAATTACGAATGAATGGTTATCACGACTTCCATCGGCGCATGGTCTTGCAGAATGGTGTGGCTTTAAATATTGTTTCCGCTTGGAATACAGTACTTTTAATGGTGCAAGCGCTATTACATCATTATTATGGAACACAACTTTGGGACAGCTGGTTTACACCTGTAACATGTATAGCAATGTTTCAAATATCGGAAACATTAGTTCTTGTCACAACACACAGCACATATATTGGTGAGATTAAGAAATGTGTAAATGATTGCCTTTAATTCTATATGCTGCCTTTAATTTTTAGTCAAAGTTTATAAATTTAATAACAACTCAAGTTGTCCAGATGCTTTGGTGGGCACGAATACTGTTGCCGGATCCTTGGGTCTTATGCAACCAGGTGGCAATGTCTCCGAGCTTTTAGAAAAACAGGTAATTGTGTAGATCTTAATTTGTAAAGTTAATTTTGTTAAATTTTCCTTTCTTTTTTTTTTTTTAATAAACAGGCCGATCTCATCGCCTACCTTAAGGATCACAATCAAAAGTTAAATCAGAAACTGCATCAATTGCAATTAAATGCACGTATATCACACTAATTAATATACGACGACTAATTAATATAACAACTATATATATAAATTTTTAGTTTTGTTACATTTTCAGCCCAGATTAATTTATTTCTTTTTTATTTTTCTGTATGTACGGTATGGATAATGATCTAAATATATAATTTCAGTTGAAAACGAAAATACAAATAAAAAAAAAAAATATTTTTATAAATCCAAGTTTGTGTATGTGTTAATATAATATATCCAAGCAATAAAGTATTAAATATTAACATAATATTTAAAATAAATTTAATTAAGAATGTAACTTAACTATAGTTTTTAAATATGTAGAGGAAATCTACATTTAATTTCAGTGTTAGTTTAATTGTGTATTGTTTTTTAAACAATAACTTGGTATATCCGTGACCTTCATCGTGTTATCCTTTGCCGATGTAATAATCTGCAAAAAAAGAAAATTTTAAAAGTTTGCTTCAAAACTTAATAATAAAATATATATATTCTTGCCTTATCTTCTATGATTTCCAAAGTTAATATCATTTTGCCAGAACCAGCTAAGCGTCCTAATTGTTTACCCGTGGTTTTGTCTAATATATAAATAAAACCATCATAGCATCCTACAAATATGTAGGTATTGTTGTACATTTGCATGCTGACAGCTCCATTGCCACAAGTCATTACACCCAAATACTGACCGCTCTTTATAAAAAGAGATAAATTTATAATATATTTTGGAGGTTTATCGAAAGAAAAAACTCATTGATCACTTACCACGAAATCATATTTTCGTATTTCCTTCTTTTGTGTGCCACAATAAATTATGCCATCATTTAACAATATACTGTAAATATTAATCGTTTCCGGTACATCAAATGTACGCAGCAGAAGACCAGAGATGGCATCTCTCAAGTGAATTAAATTACCTTTGGATGACACAATCAGAATTTTTCGAATTCCTTCTTTTGTAGCTTTAATTGATATGATTGAAGAGTCTGTCGAACATAAAGGCTTTTCCGCCAAATCGTTTGTCTGAAAAAAGATTAAAATTTTTAGTTTTTTTTTTTAATTATATTATGCAAAAGTAGTTAATAGTTAAAATTATGACTAGATCTGTAAAAAATAAAACAAAACAAAGCACATTTACTATTTTACATTTAAAATACGTTTAATTTAAATGTACTTAATTAATATCAGCTAAAAAAATGATGTTGGGGTATAAAAGAAGATGCTTTCATTGCTAACCAAAGGTTGGCTGAAGCCACAACAAGTATAATGTAGCATAGATTGAAGAAAAACACTTAAACAAGAGGGATCAGTCATAAAGTTTCTTTGGGTGCGCGTGGCTTTGTCGTTATCGCTTAAAGTCAATCAGGCCGTCCTCATTGCTCTTCGAGTGATTTGCGTATTACTCTCACACTGGCAGATTGCTTTCTTGAATAGCTGTACTGCGGTACCGTTATTGGTGGTTGCTTTAACCAGCCACGTTTAATCGTTTTGGTTATCGTGTATAAAATAGTAATTTTAATTCAATAAGTCGGACATTGGTGGAGCAGCATTTTTAAAGTCAATTCATGTCAATATAATAACATTTTTTTAAAAGGATTTTTTGCCTTCGTCTGAACATTCTAACGCAATCTAGATTGCAGGAAAGTCCTAATTTTTACAATAAAAAAATTTAAAAACAAATTTTTACCAATAATTTAAAATAAAATAAAAATAATAAAAAAAAATTTTCAAAAAAATTTAACAAACCACAACTTTTCCAAAATAAATACTAGAAAAAAGTTAAACAAAAAGTTTTTACAAAAAATAAAAAAATACAAAAAATTTTTACAAAATATTAAAAAAAAAATTTTAATATTTTCCAAAAAAACTTTTAAAAAAAAAGTTTAAAAAAAAATTTACAAAAATATTAAAAATAATTTACAAAATATTTTCTATAAAATTATTAATAAAACTTTTTTAACCCAAACTTTTAAAAAATTAAACAACAAATTTTTACAAAAAAAAAAAAAAATAAAAAATTTTTTACAAAATATTAAAAAAAAAAATTTTATTTTCCATAAAAAGTTAAAGAAAATTTTTACAAAAAATATTAAAAAAAAAATCCAAATGACCTTAAGCTTAAAAAACTTATTTTATTGGCAAATTATTTTCTATAAAATTTTTACAAAAAAATTTTAATAAAACTTTTTTCAATAAAATTTTTACAAAGATTTTCTGTAAATATTTAATAGATTTTCAATAACAGTTTTACAATATAGTTTTATAATAAAATTAAAAAAAAAATTCTATAAAAGGATTGCTTGGCGCTTACGTGGTTTAAGAAGAAATGTGACGATACATAAATAAAATAAAATGTCGCTCGTTTGTAATCGCATCACTTAAGAACAGTTGCACCGATTTGGACAATTTTGTTTTTTCATATCTTTATCATAACCCGTCTTAGGCTTTTACGGAAAGAAAAATTGACCACGCCCACTTTTTCGTTAATATTTTCATTTTAAGTTTAACTGACTAAACAATTCATCGTTTATTTATAAAAAAGAATTAATAAAGTAATTTTGTGTTTCAACTTTTTTTAAAAATTGTTAAGAAGGAACTGCTACTTATTTAAAAAATGTTTTTAGTAGTTTGGCTTAAATTATTGTTGTAAATTATTGAATGATTATTGTTAGTTATTTTGTGTTCTGGAAGTTCTATCATTGGGTAATTCCACGTCAAATCAACAAGGCACTCAAAATGACTACTTCAGATTTTATTGAAACTTTTTTTATTTATATTCTTTGACTCCCTGAATCCAAATATGATTTTTCAAAAATTCTATCTCTTACAGTTTTTCCGCTACACAGTTATCAAAATTGAAAAATGTCGCTTTTTTGCATGTGCGCTCGAGGATTAAATATATTCTAGATCCAGTTCTATAAGTCCTAGAAAGTTGAGTAATAGCTCATTTTAAAGGGTATTTCATACGCTTTAATTTGGTATCAATCATGAATCATGAAATTTTTTAACAAATTTTTTTCTGCTATTTAAAAAAAAAGTTTTATTAAAATCTTTGAGATAGTGTCTTCTATTTTTTTTTTTAAATTTACATATGTTTTTTAGCGTGGTTTAATGAGTACGCCATAAACATTTCAGAGTGGGACCATGGTTGGATTCAGGGAGTCAACGAATATAAATAAAAAAAGTTTCAATAAAATCGGGAGTGGTAAATTTGAAAACATTTTTTTTTTGGTTGATTTGACTTGGAATTACCCCATTGTGTTTTAATAAATTTTATTTGAATAAAATCTAAATAAATAAAAACTTATTCTTAATTTAATCCAATATTAATTGAAGCTGACGTATTTAAGTGGCAGTTTAAACCTTGTGATATACTATACTATGTATACTATACTAAACAATAAAAAATGGCAACACTTTTTTGTTGTAAATGTCATAATTTTATCAAAAGAACACTGTGTTGCCTATAGAAGAAGAAAAAATTGCTGGTACATATTTAATATACTTTACATATAGTTTATTTGAAAGCTTAAATTAATAAAAAAATATGTCGTGTCCATTTTTAATGTTTCCTAAAAAATGTTTGTGTGTTTTTTATAATTCGACATATACAAATGTATGTGGATATGTGTGTGTTTATTTCATGTAAGTTTAAACCGCAAACGTTGGCCGCTTAAACTAGCAAATAAAAGTAGGTAGTTATTATCTTAAAAAGTAGAAACAAAGATTAAAGATGACTCAATCTCTGATCTCCATCCTAAAAACCCGCTCTAAAAATACAAGATTTACATTTTTTGTTGTTATTACTTGTTTTTAAAACATTAAGTGTATCAGGACTACTATGGGTACACCCTTTATTATTTTTATATTTTTTATTATAGCGGAGTATATACCATACGTGTATAACCTGTCTTAATGTTTGCCTGTAATGTTTACAAGATAAGGCCAAATTATTTAAGAACGCGACTTTTGGGGAACACCCTTTAATTTTTAATAATTGTTATAGTTGCCATAGTAATACATATTCTCAGAAAATTTAAAGAGTCGAGCTATTATGGTTCCAAAATAAGGCCATATGAACTACAACTCTGCAATAAAAATACATTTTGTTTTTGTATAAATCATCTTCGGCTGTCAAAAACATTAAAACAAATGTTAGTACCTACAATTTGACACAGGAAGATAGAGAAACTAAAGAAAGCAAAAAATAGTCACCTGAGCTGTCAAGTTTACCTGTTATGAATATGCCTTGAGATGATTTAACTAACTGAACTAAGGAGCTGATATCAGCTCAGTGTGGTGATCAGCTCACTTAGGATAGTTGGATGATATTAGTTCAACTGAATCAGGTTGTTCAACTCTAATATACTAACGCTGTCTCCGGTAGCTGAAGTTGATTGCTGGAATCTCCCAAAATTCTTCTGTTTACCCTTTTTGCTGGTGCAGTTAGTAATCGAAATGGAATACAAAACAGCAATTTTTAGAACTTTTGTCTATCTGTGTTCGCATCACTTATAAGCTACTGGATGAATTTTCAAAAAAAAAAAAAAAATTTCCGCAAAAATATATTTCCAAGAGAAAATAGAGAAAAAGTAGGGAAAGTACGCAATTTTACAGATTTAGAGGTACTGCAAACTTGACAGCATCTTTTATTTTTGAAAGCGGCATATGTTAAACACTATTTAAAGAAATCTGTATTAATTTTAAAATTTTATGTAAATTTTAGTTTGTTTCACGGATTTGGAAATCCGTGAAACAAACATTATTTTTGTCTGGCACTGGCTGGACTTAAAAAGAATATTTTATTTTAGACTTAAGATACGAGTAATTATTGTTAGTTCAAAAATATTGAAGATACAATAAATAAATTATGAAAAAAAAAAATGTAAATTTTAGAATTGTATCTAGGGATGGGCACCTCTACTATATAAAGAAAATATATAAATCATAACTCAAGCACTATAAAAGTAAGAGTGTTGAAATTTGGTATGGATTACCCTCAAAGCAAAATTGAACTAAATATTGTCAGGTCGCCAACGACGTGGTGGGCACAGCTAGTATATTAATAAATGAACTGTTTTTTTTTTGAAAGTGGTATAAGTATTATATTGAGATATTTAAGGGTTTGCGTTTGAATCAATTTAAAAATATTGGTCAACTTTAGTCAATTCGAGCGATGTTTCTTACACTATACACCTTTTAAATTTTATTATGAAATAATAATAACTAAAACTATTTGGAAATATACACGTTTTTTCTAGCTCCACATGGACTTATACCACTTTCAAATATAACATATTACAAGAAATAAAAACAGGAGCAAATTTAAGTCCATATTTTTATAGACATAAGCTTTACTAAAATGGATTTTTATGTAAAAATAATAGTTAAAATGAAGACATTTAATTACACGAATAAACAAGTTTATTAAGAGTTAATTTCAGTTATATTAAAAATGTAAAAATGAAAATTATTTCGTTAATTTCCTTTTACAGTTAACATATTGAAGTATTTATGGTGAATTGGTGGTATATAAAGTAATAAACTTATCATATTGTTATATTTCTCTCTTCTTATGCTTCTTGAAGTTTTATATAGGAACAACATAATACTTTTGCTGAGGTTTTTTGGTCTTCCCTTTTTTCCAAATAAAATAATAAATAAATAAAAAAAAAAATTCTTAACCGCCGCTGTTCAGTTTCGACTCGGCTTGTTCCTTTGCTTGATTTTAAATTTTAATTGAAGTGTGATAATTTGAAAACGAAATGTTATGTTACGTTAGATTCTTATTTGATTTATTTATTAAAAAATCCAATGCAAATCTTCATACTCAGCATTATAGTGTGAAACGGGCGTTAGCAATATCTGCAGCAGCGTACATTAAAGTAGCAAAAAAAAAAATAATAATTGCAATAAGAAATTTGTTTTAATTATAATTATTAGGAATGGACTTATTGCACTTTCAAAAGAAATATTTGTGCGATAGCATTGTACAGCAAAACTGTTTTTGTTTATTTTATGTCAAAATAGAACTCTATTGAAATTGTTTTTATAACAATGGAAAGAAGGATTCTTTAAAAAAAAAAAAAAACAGCTCAAATGGCCATAACTTTTAATGATATTTGAACGAAAGCAATTATGTATTTAGGCAAAAAAAGTAACATTAAAATTGTAAACAAATGTACAGTGCCAAACAACAACCGATTCGAATATCGGTTTTAATTCCATTCGAAAATAAGCAAACCGACTTGGTTTCATGACATCAAATGAAACGGGTTGGTGTGCAAAACCGATAAAAAGCAAATCCGAGTTGGATTCTGTGAGATCCCTGATTACAAGGAATGATATAAACAAAGATTTCACTTCAAATTATATTTCTTCAAGGGGTGTGTATGTTTTTAGTGCCACTGTATGTGTGTTAAAGTTCTTTAAAATAAAAATTTAAATATTGCATGTATTGCAAAACGTACATAATTTATTTTTAGCAGGATGCCATTTTGTTGTGTTGTTGCACTACTAAATAACACCTATAAAATTTATTTATTTAGAGAAAACGATTTAGTCGCACCCATTTTCTAGTTTTTGTTTGTTCATGTTTATTAAAATGTGTGTTTAGTAAATACAAAGTTACAATATGTTGCACACAGATACAAATAACATAACAGCAAGTAGATATGCAACGCAGTAGGTACATATGCAATCATTATTATTATTATTGTGCCATGAAAATAACAACACAACAAGAAGCAATATTGCAAAAGTTTCAAACAACCAATAAGAAACAAGATTTTAAATAAGAACGCCTACAAAAACACAACAACAACGCAACAAAAATTCTATTTCCAGACCGAAAAACTCCAACGAAACAAAACCAGCCAAAGAGAAAAACCCAAAGAATAAAATACCCAATGCAATTTCAGTACATACGAATTTATATTCTCATACATAAGAATACATATAAATATGTATGAATGTGTATGTATAGGTTTGTAAGAGTATGATTGTTGTTTTAGTTTACTATTGCTAAACATTACAACAACAACTTAGGCAATAACAATTTTATAGAAAATAAAATAATGAACAACACACATACAGAAATTGCTTGAAAAAATGGGAGAAAAAAACTGCATAAACAAGAGTATTGCCCTCTGCTCACACCCCCCACCCAACAAACACACTCATCACACAGGGGGGTAATACACACTGCTGATGTTATAAAATTGTCAATAAAATACTTAAATAAACTGAAGAAAAACTACTAACTACTTTTATTCAAAGTGTATATTGCAACAACAAGTGCAAGGAGAGGGAAGACATGCGCAAACAGAATTCTATCCAAGAAGCAATGCATTTTGTGGGAGATAAAAACTTAAACTTAAGAGAGCTAGAGAAGAGTGAGTGTGGGAGATAGATATAATTGTGTGCCGAACAAGAAGGGGTTGGATGGATGGATGGTGTTGTATTATTTTTATTGCATGTGTTGTTTAGCTTTTGTTTACTTAAAAACACTCACACATAAATATATACATACATACATGCAGCACCTCTACCACAGTGAGAAAAAGTTGTATTTAGGAATGAGTGCTTGTATTGTACTCCAAATGCATGTGTTGCAGTCAGTGGTTGTATATTTATAAATAAATACAAAACATTCGAATGTTTATATACATATGCATTCAAACAAATACGTGTGTTAGTAGATGAACACACTCACGTTTGTTTTTGTACAATACATAAAACTATAGATAAGTACTTGTGTAGATCAATAAAAATGTGTAGACAATAGAAAACTGCACGATGACTCCACCTTAATAGCAGAATGGAACATCTTGCTCTTTCGTGCCATTAAAATAAAATAAGGCTGGGAGTATATACAACATGCATACATACTTATTACTATCCTTTATGCCTTCCTTCTTTGTTTATTTATTTACAAGACCGGTTAGTTTCTATTTATGTTTGACTAAAGTTTTATATTGGATACTTTTTGAGTTACGAGGGTAAGTCAATATGTTCCCAGGCAGAAATTACGCCTATTGTGCCACTGTAAATATAAAATTTGTGTACTGTAAATACAAAATTACGACTCTTCCAAAAATGTTGTACTACCATAATACATACAGTACCCAAAAATATAACCTAAGTAGCGAAATACGTATTTTTAATATTCTAAACCGCTACAACATGAAAAATTAAAAAATGCGAGTTTCGAAATATGACGTTGTAAGTCAAAGTTTTGAGGATGACCTAAACATATATTCAGAAAATTTATTATGGAATAGAGTTAAAACCATTTCTAAAATAGAAAAATTTCAGCAGCATTGTGTTAACACTATGGCCCATGACAGCAGTCTACGAGTATACAAGTAAGAAAATAGTAACACATTTCTTGTCTGTCTTCCTTTTTTGTGTTCGCATCACGTAAAAACTACTGGATGGATTTTAACAAAATTTTGTGAGGAGGTACTTTAGTAACCCGGTCCCAATATAGGATTTTTTTCCGCAAAAATATCTTATTTCCAATAGAAAGTGGAGAAAAAGCAGTGAAAAACGCAATTTCCGGTTTAAAACTGGGATATTTTCAACACGTTTATATTCAACTCTTTTTTTTTAACTCACCTTTTTATTTTTGAAAGTGAGATATTTTAAAAACTACTGCGCAAAAGGTGGCGCCAGTTGAATAAAATTTTTATTTTTACTTTGTGGAATTACATTGTTATTAAAATATTTTAAACACCTCTTACAGAGGTATACAAGAATTTTTTGAATTTTAGTTTTTTTTTTATCAATTTTCGAATTTTATCCGGAGATGGGTACCTTTATAGAAAGTAAATACATAAACCATAACTGAAGTACTGTAAAAGTAAGAGTTTTTTTAATTGGTGTGGAATACTTTCAAAGCAAAATAAAACAAAATATTGTCAGGACGCCCACGACGTGGCACTAGTCTATTAATATAATAAAGTAGTAACTCATTTCTTGTCTGTATTTCTTTGTGGTCGCATTACGTAAAACTACTGGATGGATTTTAACAAAATTTTGTGAGGAGATGCCTTTGTATCCTGATTCCAATATAGAAGACTTTTCTTATAAATATCTTATTTCTAACAAAAAGTGGAGTAAAAGCAGAGAAAGTACGCTGATTTTTTTTTACCGATTTAAAGATACTGCATACTTTGAGCCATCTTTTATTTTTGAAAGCAGTATATTTTAAGCAATATTGCGCAACAGATGGCGTTGTATTAAAATATTGAGTAACTTATTTCCTGACTATCTTTTACAGAGCTTTACAATAATTTTTAGAATTTTATATAAATTTTAGAATATTATCCAGGGATGGATACCTTTATATAAAGTAAATACGTAAGATTTTTAAAAATTTGGTATGGATTATTTTTAAAGCAAAATCGAACAAAATGTTGTCAGGACCCATGCAACGTGTGTGGGCACAGCTAGTCTACGCATATAATAAAACTTTATCAGGACTATTTCTGTACATGAAATATTTTTTGAAAATTTTGTTGCTGGTGCAGTTAGTAATCGAAATTTAATACAAAACATCAATTTTTGGAATCTTTGTGTCTGTCCGTCTGTCTGTGTTCGCAACACGTAAAAACTACTGGATGGATGTTAATAAAACTTTTTTATGAGGTACGTTGGTATTTTAGTTCAAATATAATATATTTTTTTGCCTCGAAAATATCTCATTTCCAAAAGAAATAGAATATATACATTAACCATAACAGAAGCAATGTGAAAGTAAGAGTCTTAACATTTTTTTTACTTTAAAATTAAACAATATATTGTAATATTGTATCCTTAATATTGATTTGAAGAAACGCTGGATGATGTGTTCCAAAAGATCAACTCAAAAATAGTTTATGTTTTTTTTTATTAATAATTAATTGACTTCTACTCATACGTTTTTTTATTGTTGAAATTTTAATGCAATCTAGAGCTTATCTTATAAAGGTGTTGCAAAAATTTTAACAAAATCTTAAATAAAAAGAAAACATTTTTAATTGTAGTTTTTTAATTGTATTCTTCCAAGTAGGCTCTAGTTCGAATGTTGTTAACTCTTCTTGATTGATAGAATATTTGTTTTACTAATTAAATGAAAGATTTTTAAAGAAAATAGCAATTTTTTGTGGAATCGGAGATCGGAGAAATGACATCCACAGCTTTAATGACATTCACCTACACTCTCTTTAGTTTTCCATTACCATTTTACATGAATGTGGATGCATTTCGTTGATGCGGCACTGAATTTCCCCTTTTAATGCAACGAGGGTTGAGGACCTGTATTGATCTTTGATTTGAAATAAAAAAAGGAATATAATAGTGATACATGATCTAATTCTGATAACCGAAACAAGAGAATACACGACAAGAAAATGGTTCAAGCAGTTTAGGAGGGCCAATAGTTATTTTCTTATCGATTGAAGGTCAAAGTATTTTGAACAATCTCCACGTGGTTAATGTATCCCACCTGTGAGCTATTTCTTTTAGCAACCATTCCCGTAACGTGTTTGAAAGTTTATGTCTCCCTGTCTATTTACCACGTCCAGATTCGAACCGTTACCCGCACATTGGTCGGCCATCTCGTTTCCACAAATGCATCAAGCTCCCCAACCCAAACCCATGTAGTGCCAGATATTAAATGCACCTCAGTACGCATCTTCACCGCTTTCGAATCAAGCGCCATATTGGCGGGTAGACTATGCATAAAAATGTATTAACAGCCGCTACTGCCTCGATTATAAGTTTCCCAATTGCCACTGCCTCTACCAATATAGCATATATTTCAGCCTGGAAGACGGAGCAGGTATCGTGAAGCCTTTGTAAGGCCGAAAGATCATAAGCCTCAGAAAATATCCCGATTCAGTCTCCGTGCCAGCCTTGGAGCCATCTGTAAAGATCAAAACTGCATTGCTTCTAACTACAGAGGCACTGATCCCTGCTCTATATTTTAATAACAAAAGATTTGACAAGTCGATAAAAGGAGTATATTGTATAAACTTTAAGCCAAAATGGTGTATGCATTTCATGAATTGATACAAATCTATCTTATAAATATATGATGGAACTCGTAACAGTTGTGCTCCCTGAAAAAATAGTTACTTGATGAGGTACTGCAGTATTTTCTTTTCGCAAAAAGTTTATTACTGAATATTTTATATATATATATAAAGAAGTTAAAAGCTTGAAAAATGTGTGTGTGAGAGAGAGAGAGAGAGAGAGAGAGAGAAAACGAGATCCGCACTAGTAATATTTTTTATGTTGTTTCTTAGCTGTTATTTGTATTGTTTTCCTTTTTTATACCTATTTGAGGGCATTAACTTTTGTTGTGGCATGCAGTCCGTGGGGTATAAACTTATAAATAAATGCGCCCAACAATATATTAATGTATGTACTTATATACAAATTTTAATGGTGTACTAAGTATATACAAATATACATACCTCCCTTGCAGATATATGTAGTGTAAGTTGTATTTAATGTTCAGATATGTATATAACTACATATCTATAGAGCCATGTAATAAACGCCATTTGTAGTTGTTTTGAACTAAAACATATACAAAACATTTAGTTGTTTTAAACTACATGCAACAACTCCACCTTAAAAAAAGGTGTTTTCCACAATAAAATGCAGTTTTGAATTGTGTTTGTGCGCTGTTGCTACTAAGAAAACTTTATATCAACATATGTTTGTGTGTGTCAACATCTATTTTGTATATATGTACATACATATGTATGTACATACTGTAAGTTTGTATAAATGTATTTCTGTGCCATTTTTGTTTATTTATTTAGTTGCAACCCTTCTATGTGTCATGTCATAAAACTGTTGCAGTTAATAGACCGAGAAAAAAGGCAAAACCAAGCCTAAAATTCTGAAACACAGAGAACGTATAGCAACCAACTCAGGGCTGCTTCATGTCGGAAAGAGATGAAATGGAAAGAACGAGAATATTTTGTTATATTTACGTATGCATATGTATGTATATCCAATAGTTAAAGTAGTGTGTGTATGATGTATCTTATTGTTGTTTAGGTTTGTGCAATTCGAAGCAAGTGCAGTTAAATATACTTTGTGTATGTATTGGTACAAAAATATAAGCAATAACAATAGCAATACCCGTATGTATATACATACATATATGTATACATAAAAGCTAACATATAAAAAGTAAACAAAAGCTCTTACTTATCTCATGTTGTATACTAATAAATAGTTATGTATGAATACAAACATTTGTATTAAGTACCTACACACATACATACATATATAAGTGAATATGTATGCATGTAAAATTGCAAATGGTGGGATTTTACAACATTTGCAGTTTTTAATAATAAAAGCAACAAGAACACAAAATTAAATACACTTCTTTTTTACAACTTGTAACCAGCCCACCTTAGAAAAGGCGTTATTTTTTGCAACAATTAAAATAAATTGACATTTTGAATTGTACAGAAAAAAAAAATCATATTGATGTTTGTACTTGAGACAATATTGTTATAGCAATATTTAATTACGAGTCACTATTTATAGAGTACTGTGGGGACGATTGGGCTGAAATAATAAATTTTTAAGTTTTCTCTGAACATTTGAAGCAATAAAAAAATTATAGAAATTAATTTTTTAAGTAAGGCTTAAGTTCGTTTTGTTCTCTCCATGTTGAAACAATAATTTTTATACACATTAAGTAATTAATTTTTAAGGAAAATAATGGGAAACATTTTTATTTTAGACACTAGCAGAATGTAATTAATTTTCAAGATCGCTACATCCGTCTTCAGCATTCTTTGCATCTATCCAACCAAATTAAGATAAAAGAACGAGGTCTACCACCACCTAAGAGGCCCGTCTTCATATCATTTTCAGTTTGAACCAGGGTATGTATTTGTTCACCATGAATAGTACATTTTTGTTCATTCTCTTATCATTTTGCATGAATGAAATTTTGTTTTCCTTCATCTTCATAGGTGTTTGGTTTTCAAACGGTTTACATCTCTTTATCCATGAAGTAATTTTTGTTTAGCTTCTTTCTTTTTCATCGTCCATGAAAGAAGCAAAAATTTGTTTTAAAAATTGAACACCACCACACATTAAATATTTAGTATGATTTCTGTCGTTTATACAAAGTGTGAAACGAACATGAATGAAAATAAAAAAATGCTAAACAAAAATTACTTCTTGGACAAAGAGATGTGAACAGTTTGAAAAGCAAACATCCATGAAGATGAAAAATGTGTGTGTGAAACTTATTTGTGTGCAGTGAAAAAACAAACGCAATACAAAATTTCTTTCGTGGACAGTGAATAAAACAAAAAGGAAATCAACAGTTTTTTTTCATGAATATGGAAAACGAAAGAAGAGAGAAATACGTACTCTGGTTTGAACACAATTTTCTGTTTTCCAACAATGTTGATTTTGTTTGAATGCTTATGGCACAGCTGATAACAGTAGTACGGGTGAGCAACAGATGGCGCTGTTTGAAAATAATACTGTCAAACTAAAATACAACAACAACGTCATTGTAATTTTATAAAAGAGTTTTTATAACAAATGTTTTAACAACCATGTTAAGACGCGGAGTATAGACGAAATATTTAAAATTTTTTTTTATATGGAGTTGATAGTTCAACTTCCATTTAAGGGAAAATATTGTAAGTCAAAATCCATATAAAAAATTTATAATTTTTTTCTTAATATTTCCCCTCCGTAGTAAGGGGAGTGCCTTGAGTAGAAGTTTACTAAGAACGTACATATGTATAAGTAAACATCTTTGATTTTTAAAAGATTTTTAAAACAAATTTTGAAGGTGAAGACGGCGAATTCATTAATTTTTGACGTTGCTTAAATTTAATTAGTTTTTTTTTTTTTTTTATTTAGCAACTGTGAATTTGGGCCCTTCGAATTTTCTATGTAAAATTTTAAATAAATCATTTATAAATTAAAACAAATTGTTATGAATACGGCAGTTACATTTTTTTAATTTTGAAACGTGAGCTGACACTGTACCAATACATCGTACGAGTGTAAAAGTCTTGTCATTATTTTTTTTAGGAAACAGAATAAATAAATTACACTTAGATAGGCAGCCATGAAAATTATAATCACGTCGTGCCAATAAATTTTAAATCGAACTTTATGACTTTAGCATACCAAAACAAAATATCCACCATATTATTTGTATTTTACATGTGCGCTTGGATGTAGTGCGAATAACAACATTATTTAATGTGCAAGTATGAGGTTGGCATGTATCGAACATGAAGTAACATGAAAAATAGATTAACTTGAAATTTTCTGTTTTCAACTACAATTTGAAAGGCAGTCAGGAAGGTAAGAATTAAGTTTTTATTTTAATTTACTTTCTCAACAATGACAAATTTGTAATTTGTTTGATTATTTAAAATTTTCGAAATTTTTTCCATTGTCTAGACAATTGCAATTTATTAAAAATAAAAAACATATTATAATTTTCTAGAATTTATATTTTATAGTTTAAACTTAATTTGTTTTTTATTTAATTTAAATAATATAAATTTCGAAGGAAATTGATTCGTCTTGCGTGTGTTAAGTTCTTATGTATAAATAGTATTTTTTTTTTAATATTTAATTACGTAAATACTTACAGCAACATTGTAGGTATAAATGTTTCCCCACCTACTGCCAATATATGCAATATCCCATTGTATATCGATAGATTGTAGAGGTTCTTGTAGATAAACCGACTTGACATCCAGTTCGAAATTCTTATATAGAAAGAAAAAAAGTAAAAGATTATTAAAATTTATTATATACAATGTTCAACGTATAAAGCTATTTTTTATGAACTATTTTAAATCTAATACTCAATAAAAACATATGAATGATTTCAATTATTCAAAGACCGTAATACTTATGACTTTTATTAAAAAGAAATGTTTTTATTTTTTAAGCCAAAGTAAGACACTCATTATATTTCACTCAATTCATCTCTGTTTATTGCACACGAGTAACGAATACCAGCGAGCTAAATGTGATGAGTTTGTATATTTTCCAAAATCAAGTTTGAATAAGTAGGGGTAAATGTTGAATATATAACAATGTTGAATATAATGCTTTGAGTGAAACATGAACACAGTTCGAGTGTACAAACAAAAAACACAAAATTCTTAACAACATCACTTACGTTCATTTTAAGATCTTAATTTCCTAAGAAATAAAAAAACCAAGAAACCACTAGTGCGAGCAAAACGCATTAAGCCTTATCCACACAACTACTAAACAAGACATTTTTAGTTTTTCGAACATGAGGCGAGTAAACACGACGCTAACTTGTATAGAAAGTTCGTTTTACTCGGTCAGCTCATTGCGTTAATGATAGGAACAGAGGCTTGCTCACTAAAAGTATGGCATGAGTAAGCATGTTTTCAGTAAGCTACATATTTTTGGTTCGAGTATGACCACTTGCTTATGAGTAAAACTATTAGATGAGCTTGCTCATGCAACTGATAAAAAATAAAAGTTATTTGATTTTTTTATTCGCACGAAAAATTTAACTTCAATTTTTTGTGAAATTTTATTTTAAAATATTTTGTAAAAATTTTACAGAAAATTTATTGCAAATTTTAATGAAATTTTTTTAAATAATTATTGTGAAAATTTTTGTAATAATTTTTCGTATATTTTTTTTGTAAAGATTTTATAAAAGTTTTTGGAAAAATTTTCTCTAAAATTTTTTTCTGTAAAAATAGTTGAAAATTTTTGTAAAATTTGAATAAATTTTTTTTTAATGTGTATTTTTTTTGTAAAATTATTTGTTGAAAATATTTTATCGAAAATTTTTTTTAAAACATTTTTTGAAGAAAAATTTTTTTAAAACATTTTTTGAAGAAAATTTTTTTTAAACATTTTGTTTAAAATTTTTTGTAAAAATAGTTTTTTTAATTTTTTGTAAAATTTTTTTGAAGATTATTTTAAAATTTTTTGGAAACATTCTTTAAAAAATTAATTCGAATCCTTCAAACTCAATTTCAATTTCTACTTTTTTATAAAATTTTTTTATTTATTTTTTGTTTTTTGTAAAAATTTTTCGAAGATTAGCTTAAATTTTTTTAAACTTTTTTTGAAAATTTTTTGGAAACATTTTTAAAAAAATTAATCCGAATCCTTCAAACTAAATTTCAATTTCTACTTTTCACCTATTAAATTCTTTCACTTACCTCCAGCGAGGACTTCTTAAGATAACCATCCAGAGATGTCGTGTAAATGATTTTCCTTTCTGAACATAAGTACATTTGCGTTATCGCTTCACTGTGCTTGGCAAATTGTGTCAGCAGCTTTAGGCTATTAACATGAAACTTGTATAGTTTCCCGTCTTCCGAAGAAGCAACTATGAATTCTTCAAATATTCGTATTTGGGTAATAGGATTGCGAATACCCTCAAAACTTCCGGTGGCCATATTTTTATAAAGAGATTTATTTTTGTCATCGACCTGAGGATTATTATTGTTTTCTTTAGTTGGTGGAACAGATGGTTTAGGAGCAGCTGGAGATGGGTCGGGTGTAATTGGAGAGGCAGTGCTGCAATCGTTAGATTCCTTAGCAACGCTTTCTCTTGGAGAAGCAGTTGAAATGTCTGATGCCGCACTTTTCGATGAATTATCAGCAGTTCGTTCTGAAGATTTGTTTATTTTTGATTTGGTAGATTTCTGAGAGGATGTTGTTTTAGAACAACTTTTTGCTGCAGTTGTTTGTTTACTACACTTAGGTTTTTTCAAAATTTCACTCCCAACCGCAGTGGGTGGTTGCTTTCGTTTTCTGACTGTCACTACGATTTCTTTCATTAAAGTAGATTTGTTAAGAGGTCGTGATTTCGGACCCTTTTTTCGTGGCCCTTCCTCCTTTTTCTCAACTACATCATCGACCTTTGATTTGTTTTTGAAACCATTTATTGTTTCGATTTTGATATTTTTAGGCGATGAGATAGTTTCAGGTGGTTTTGAACTGCTTTTAATAGTTTCAATGTGGCTGTTATGGTTTTTCATGGCTGTTGAAGTGACGTTGGCTGTCATGGCGGTATTGAGAAGAATAAATTTTTCATTTTGCAGTTTAATAGTCAAGAGATCGGCTTCCATTTTATCTTTTTGTAATTTTAGTATCATTTCCTCCAAATACATTTTTCTCTTGTGTAACTCCATTAGCTTGACATCTATTTCCCGTAAATTATTAACAACCACTTCTCCAATTGGGCTTTGTTTTTTCAATTCTTCAAGATCGACGATAGGAAATGAAGGCTGCTGATTAAAACTACCTGAAGAAATGCTCAAAATAGTTGAGTTTAGATTACTTTGTAAAGTGTTGGACACATTACTGCTGTAGTCTGAAGAGCAATAATTATGAATCGGAATTATTTGTGTTGGTACTTTATCGTCGGCAGTGCCATTACATTGTGATACTTGCTGGTTTTTTTCATAGGCTCGGTTAATTGTTTCACTTTGTTGTTGAGCTGTTTGATGTTGAAGTTGCTCTTGCTGCTGCTGCTGTTGCTGATGATTATTACAATTTATTGGATTTGGTAAATGCGCTTCATCTTCATTTTGTTTTGCATGGCCAGCATTTTTTTCTAAACTGTTTGATGATGAGGATGATTTTGTTGTTGATGTTTGTTGCTGTTGTTGTAATTCTTTTGTGACATTTTCAGCTGCTGTTGTTGAGGCATTCTGTGAAGAGGAGGGTTGGTTTTTCGTTTCATTTGCTTGCATTGCGGCTTTCATTTCCTGCCGATATAGAGACAAAACTTTGCTGACACATTGTTGAATGTGTTTCTCACCATTGGTGGCAGCAAGTTTGAGTTTTTCTGCAGCATTTTCTACACTATTTGTTTTTGCGGCATCTGACAAAAGCGATGATGATGAGGATGACGACTTCTTGCCACTGCTAGATTTTTCTTTAGCCACATTCTCATTGTTTGCTTTTTTGGAAACATCTTTTGTAGATTCGTGTTTCGGTGGGCTCTCTAATCTGCGATTAATCTTGTTACCATCTTCCTTTTTAGCCACCTGCTTCTGTTTATTGAAAACATTAACAATTTCTTTCATGAGAAATTCAAGCGCCACCGAGCAATCCGAAGATTTTAGATTCTTTTGAACTTTAGCTATTTGCAATTTGGAGAATTTGCCGCTGTTATAGTCACTGGTGCAAATGCAGGATATAAAATGCAGCTTGGTGTTGGTGGAAGTGGAATATTTGGAGCGATAACGTTCTCTTAGGTTTTCACTTAAGCTGGACAAGATTAACTTTTCAAAACTGTCGACTACGTTTTCGGCATCCAACTTTAACTTGAGACGTTTCCTTTTGGCCGCAGATGTGGAACTTTTTTCAGATGCATTCGACTCGGAATCGCTAGAGGATGTAGATGATGAAGAAGATGACGACGAAGATGAGGAAGAAGATGATGAAGATGTTGAAGACTCCGAGGATGATGAGGATGATATCAAAACCACTACATCTTCGGTGAGACTTTTGGAAGATGAATGTCTTTTAGAATTTCGAGATTCTTTGCGTTTTGTTAATTTTTTGGTTTTTTTACGTTTCTCTAGCTTTTTACATTTTTCTTCTCTATCTTTATTCTCGGCCTGTAGTTCCCGTTTAATGCTTGGGGGTGAATGTGTAGTTTGAGGCAGCGGCAAGGCAGGCCTTATCTGATGTTGCTGCAACTCACTTATTTCTAAGGCTGTTGAAGCGGCTATTGCAGTACCATCTGATGATGAGGATATTGTATCTGTTTTGTCTTCTGCACTAGCACATGTTACAACTTCCTCGATAGATTTCATATTATCATCTTTGTAAAGTGGAAATAATTCCAGGCCCAATGCTTTACGTATTTCATCAAAAACCACATCCGGTATATCGATAGAATCCACTATCTCATCCGGTACAAAGTCTGTGCTGATCGGATCTTTCGTTGGTTTGATATTCATGCTCTTTAGCTGTCGCCGTATCTCTTCTCGCAGTCTTTTCCTTGCTTGTGTTTTTAGGGCTTCGTCGTACTTCGTTGCTTCACTGCTGTTTATAATATTTTTAATATTAATTTTACTCATCGTTACTAATTTCTCCACTATGCGATCGGTAGGGCTGTTTGTTTGACTGTTCGTCGACGAATTACTGCAGGTTGACACGTTACGTTTCCGTTTAATTAAATTCGGTTTGAAAACGATTTTTTGTGGCGTAGTTGGTGGCTTTGAGGAATTTTCAACCACTGGACTATCACTGAATGTTGACTCCCAAAATTCTGTGGCGATTAGACGGGATAGTGGTATCAGAGATATTTTGGGTATATGAAAATCAAAATTTTCACTCTCAACTGTTGCTGAAGTTTTGAGGGGTTTTGGACTTGATGTTGTTGTGTTGTGAAAAAGCGTGGGTGGTGTTGCTTCTAATACTGTTGTGGGATCCTCAGAAAACTCGTTTGTTTTTACTTTAGGCTGGACTAATTCTAATTGCGTAGCACACAGTGTTGATACAGTAGAATTTATTACATTTAATGTAGGTTTTGCTTTCGAATTTAAAATCTCTTCAGTCTGTTGTTCCGTTTGAACATTAGCATTTAATGCAATGGCACTTTTGTTTGTTGTTTCTAATCTATCTTCCTTCAAGGGTATAGATGTTGATTCCAATTCCTGGCTTCTCTCAATCAATTCAGTATCAGCTGAATTCTTACCTTTTTCAATATTGATTTTTTCAACGTTTGTGGAGGAGCTTGGAGAACACAGAGTTTGCGAAAGTTCGTTTTCAACACAGCTCGATGAATTGCTAGACTTATCTTCTCTAATTGTTGTTGTGTTAGTTGGTTGTGAATCTTTCGTTTTCTTTGTATTAAATAAAGTTTTGTTTTTCGTGTTTTGTCGTGGTGCACTTTTTAGAAAATTTTGTTTTTTATTCTTATCTTTCTTATATTGATTTTGCTTTATTTTATTCGATTTTTCTTTGCTATATGCTTTGGGATGCAACTTTGTGTTTTTTGTTGTTTTTTGAACTCGATCAGTTTCGTTGTTGTTACTGATTTCGTTATTAAAACTATTGTACTGAAATGTATCTTCGTCGAATGATGATAACTCACGATGTTCCTTATAGGAATTTTCGGTATATTTATAATTGTTGTAATATTTATTATTATTGCTATTGTGATTGCGATTCAAATTCCATCGATGGTAGTTTGTGTTACTGCTGTTAGTGTTGTTCCAATCCGGCCAGCGTTTATAAGAATTGTAATTATTGGAATTTGTAAAACCGTTCGCGTGGTATTCATTGAATTCGCGAGATTTCTACAACAAAAAAAAAAAAAAAAAAAAAAACAAAAATTCAACAATTAGTATATAATTAAAAAGAACTTAAATTGCCAAAGTATTAAGATAAAAAGAACTTAATTGAAAATATATAAGGTTTTTGAGCCCGACAGCGACGAATAAGGAAATCTCGCAAGAAGTCAATCTCTGAAGAAACTTCGGCTTTTATTGACAGTAAGAAATGGACATGAATGAATACCTCTCAAGAGGTGAAATGGTTAGTCGTTTTTTTTAAGAAAAGACTACCTCTGCGAAGCTTTTTGCTTGTCTTGGTGGGAATCGAACCCACAACATCCAGACTGATAGACTAGTGCGCTACCAATCGGTCTATCGAGGCACTGCAAAGCAATATCTTCTCTGAACGAAGTCCAGAAAGTCGCTTGGATATAATCAAAGTATCTTAATTTAGATAACTGACAATAATCTGGCCTAGAAGAAAACCGAAGGAGGTTATACTTGCTACCTGTGTCTGGAAAAAAGTGAGACGGTAGTGCACATTTTGTGGTAATGTCCAGCACTGGCTAGCGTAACGATTAAGACCTCAACTTCCTTGATTTAATTGAATCTCGTGCTGTCACAAGAAGTTTACTCTTTACTGTAGTCATTTTAGACTGACTAATGATAACTGTCGACCTTTCTTCTCATCACAGAGTCTCTCGTAATTCCATCGTCATTTAATATGTGTTTGTCAGTGGTCCTAATCCTTAAGTTAGCCAGTCTGCTGCACATTCACTTGCAATGAGTGCTACTGTGTCAGCCTCTTCCACTCAAAGTCTGCAAGTATGAACTTTCTTTGATTTTCATTTTAGCCGGATAATACATAAAGTCGTCATGATCTTTCACTAACGCAATTAACCAGTTTAAGGTAGCAAGGTGGCAACTTGTAGTTAAAAGTACCAGAGTCTTTACCCACAACCTTGCACTGATAGACTAGTACAATACCTACTAGCTTACCGGGCCACTGTTTGTTATACAATTTCAATCAATGATGAAAATTTCTGCTTCGTCCGCTCAAGACAAGTTAAAATTGTTTATAGTTTTGTGTCTAAGCACATGAGTAATTGGCTCAACGAAGAAATTATTTGAAACGAATATAATATTTTGTTCACAGTACCGAAAATCTCATTCACTGCTCAATCATGTGTGAGTATGTCCATTTATGTTTTTTTTAGCTTCTCTTCATACATGTGTGAGACAGTAGAAAATATTTTGTGTTTGTTCATTAATGAATTTAGATGACTTTTTTTCTCCTTTCTATTCAAAAGTGAATAAATGAGAAAATTTTTTGCTCATATACGAGAATTTAAAATTTTGTTTATTTTTCATAAGTGAAGAGATCGTAGAAAAATGTTCGCATTAAGCATTCGCATAAATGTATGTGCGTATGTATATGCACATATTTTGTAATGTGCAACTGCCAGCATATACAGTAACAAAGTGTTTTAAAAAACGCATTTATGAGAAATTTCATTAGTCAACACTCATAAATGAAAACGTTCATAAATGAAAGATATGTACAAACATTTATTTAAAGGAGCATTAACGAGCATGAGCTAATTTATTACTTATCACTTATGATTAATACTGATATTCCTTCTTTTTCACCCTTCATGTATGTATGCTAAAAAATAGGTAACACTCATTCATGAGTGATCGCATGCAGAGCATTTTTTGTAGTTCATTTATGACCGTAAAAAAATATATATAATTTTAGAAATCTCATTTATGAGCAATATCATAAATGTTAAAATTTCAACGCTCATATATGAAAAAGTTGAACCCTGGTTTTGCTAAATTTATTTTGATAAATTTTTTTGTTGAAAGTTTTTAAGAAATATTTTTTTTCTGTACTTACATAATTTTTTTGGCAATTTGGATTCTTATAGTTGTTGCCTCGATATGAACCGTAATTATAACGATTGCTGAAAAAAATAGAAAAATAGAAACGTTAGTTATACAACAAAGATTTTTCTTAAACATGGATAAAAATTTTAAATAATGAACTTCAATTAATATGTATTTTTAGAAAAATTATTATTATTTTTTTTTTGCTAAAGTCACGCTTATCGGAAACCACTTGAGAAATAAAGAAATGAACGTGATTAATAGATTTCAAAAATCGCAACTGTCACTCAAAATAGCAATACTCTACTTTGTATTTTATAGAAATTTTTTTGTTTTCTTTTCTTTTCCTTTCTAATTTTAAAAGTTTTGTTTGTTATTTGTTATTTTTTTGTAACACTTGACCTTTGCAGAAACTCATTAACAATCATGATTAAGATTGTGCCCTATCTTGGGCCTCTTTCCCTTACAAGTAACAAAGCGAATGTCTTCATTTGTTGTTCGAGAGAATAATTAATGCATTTTTAAGAACGTGCCCAAAAGAAACATATTTGGCACTCGTCTCCACTTAGTTTCGTAAATAAAAAGGCATATTTTAACGATATGCCTCCCAACATACAACAAAGAAATGGAAAACAAAAACTTCTCTGCTGGTTTGGATTAAAAAAGATTTAAAATTTATAACCGTAATAATGTATGACAGAAGGAAGAGTATGAGAAACCATTGAGCCTAAAGGTGCAAATTAAAATATTTGTAGGGATTCCACCAGGGCTGTTTGTTTAACAATCTTTTGAATAAATTTTTCGACAAACAATTTGAAACTAAAAAAATAAAAAATGTTAATTTTACCACACAAATCTTTGTTGTACTGTCCGCTTGTTTTAAACTAATTAAAAATGTTGTAAAAACCATAAATAATGTGAGAGAAATAAATACAAAATAAAAGTTACTTTTGGCTTTTAGATTTTTAATTTATTATGTATGACTTTTGAGTTTTAAATTGATGTTTTAAAATGAATCTAATTAGAGGGGGATTTAAATACAAAAAGGAATTTTACCTGCCAGTAAATTATGTGCCTTATTAAATGACCAGCTGTGCCCGCCACCTCGCACATAGGGGTATTTTGAAAATCTAGCCGGACAAGGAGAAAAAAGTTCCCCTTAGAAGAACTAATCCTACCTCTGAAAAATGCAAGATTATTTTTTTAATTTTTCCGTCATTTATCTTAGCAATTGCAACTTTTAAGGTTGGACCCCATGATATTCTTAAATGACACTTTTAGCCCCGCCCCTTTTTATCGGCGGTGAAATAAAATATTATTTGAAAAATAATGTAATTATTAAAAGAAATGGATTACAAACTCCTTAAAACCATAAAAATTAATTTTTTGAGTTTTTATGGACAGGGGAGGTGTCCCTCCAATCCCACCCCAAACGTCACTGTGAAAAAAAATATCGGTTTGCGTAGTTAAAAAAATAAACAATTTGACAGCTGTCGGTTTAAATTTAGTAAAAAGGAAGGATTACGTTTAAGAACAACATCGCTGAACGCTATTTCGAAAATAATTATATTTGGGGGCCCCTTTTACGGCCGAAATCATCCAAAGCGATGAAGCACATTTTCACCGTTTTTTTGTTGAAATTGCCGCATCTACAATGTGTCTCTGTTTGGTAAGGTTATTGAGCTCAAGATATGAGTGGATTACATTTCCTCGAAAATGAAACAGATGTCTTTCTGGTGAAATAAGGTGATAAGGGATTTCAACAACAATTCGATAAATGCCTTGAAACAATTCAATTAGAAAATTCCGGAGCGTATGATTTAACACCATTATGTTTGATTTCATCGAGTTTATATAAAGTCAAAGCTTTTGCCATCAAGCCCACAAACTCAAAAAAATTCATACACATTTCTGCAACATGTTTAAGGAAAATTTCACCAGGAGAATGTGTCTGTTTGATGCCAAGCTGACGAGAACATTTGTTCGAGTGCATTACCTTACATAACCCTATCCTGTTTATTTTGATTTAATAAAAAATCCATAATAAAAAAAACTTTTTTTTATTTACTTAAATATTGCGTTCATTGTGGCACACCCTTTTCTCAGTCGATTTTATAGTTGAACGTGGCAGTGAAAGATATTCATTATTATTTTTCTATATTTTTAGATAATTTAGACTAAAGCACTTTATGAGCACAAAATGAAGCTCATTATATAATATTTTATTAAATTTATGTCTGCTCATTGCACACGAGTAACGATGAGTAGACAATAATTAACAGTGAAGACCAGCGAGCTAAATGTGATGAGCTGCACAGTAAGCAAGTTTAAAGTAGAATGAGTTAATGTTCAACATAATATAAATAAACTTAATAAAGTTCAAGCAGTTTTATTATTTGAGTGAAGCATGAACTCAGTTCGAGTGTACAAACAACAAACACAGAATATTTTCACAACATTACTTAAGGAAAACGCACTCTCAGTGTTTCGAACTTGTATACAAAGTTAGTTTTACTCGGTCAACTCATTGCGTTTATGATACAAACAGGGGTTTGCCCACTAATAGTAGTTCGAGTATGACCACTTGCTCATGAGCTTATGAGCACACCTAGTAGATGAGCTTGCTCATTCAACTGTTTTATTAGACCTGCAATCTTTGAAAGATGATATTTAGGGAAACAAAAGAAATTGCTTGGGAAAAAAATATTATAGAAATTATTATTGGAATGACAGTATTATTTATGTATGGCAGTAGTCATCCTTGTTAAAAAGGTACCATAAATTTTTATAAATTGGTTTATTTTTTTATTCTTAAAGAAAATTAATATGCAAAGCAACGTTGTGGAAAAACTTACAAAGTTATTGAAGTGTTGACTGAAAAAGGATTCGCACTATAAGAACTTTTGACTCACAAAAAAAGAACAAATACCAAAATATAACAACAACAATGCAGAATGAAAATATAAAAATCAACACAATTTGTTTAAGGAAACACGTAAGATTCACCAAAGTGTCAAAGCAAATAAAAGAGTGAATGAATGATAAACACACGAGAAATAAAGGAATCTACAAATTCCTGACTAGCTGGAATACTAAAATGTTAATATATGTATATTTTTTTGTTCCAACAATAAAAATACGTACAACAACTTTGACTGATAAAACACTTCTAATGAACCTGTGAAAAAATAAAGAAATTTTATAATTTTTCCAGGACCTTTTTCTCCATTTGCTCTTCTGCTGAACCTGTTACGAAAAGAAGTCAATTAAAAAAGTCTCAAGAAAAATACGTGACTACAAATGTTATTAAACAAGAAATGACAGAAAGAAAAAAAAAACTTTAAATTAAACTTTAGTTATTTTTACAACCTCAAGTTAAAAAGCTTAACAAATATTATTGTTACAATCTAAACAGAAGAAGCAACAGCAAACGAAAGCAAACAAAAAAAAAAAAAACGTTTTTTCACAATAATTAAAATCTTAAGTTGAAACAAGAGTTTATTGGGGTTTATTTCTTTTAATTTCAAAAGTTCAAAATAAAACACTCTGCCACACCACATACGAGCGAAAGACACCCACCCACCATTATTTTCCTTTCAAGCAGTCACACTATTGTTGAAGTGCTGAGGGAATCAAGGAGTTTAGATTTTTACCTGCATTTAAAAATTGTAACAAACAGCACTTACACTGTTGTGACATTAATTTGTTGTATCATTGAGTTTTATTGTAGTCATAAATATGAAAACGTTTAACTCTTTAACCACCACGTTACACGAAACAGAAATAATATGTTGTGCAGTTTAAGAGGGGAGGAAAGCAGACGTTCTCAACATTTCATTATGAAGAGTAAACTGGGGTAGAAGTTGGTTGTTCATTCATGGTGCTTTCTTATTTTTTTTAAATAAACTAGTCACATCAGTCTAGAGTAACATGTTCAAATCATAAAAATATATTATTAAAATCGTTATGGAAACTGCGTTACATTGCTGTCCACGAAGATGAAGGGGATACCCCGTCAATAAATTCTACACCGCGAACATTATCTCAGCTTTATGCAGACATCAAAATTCGATGATATGAATGGGAGGAACTAAACAGTTGCATGAACAAGCTCATCTAATCGATGTGCTCATAAGCTCATGAGCAAGTTGTCATATTCAAACACAAACTAGTTTACTGAACACATCCCTACTCATGCCATACTATTAGTGAGCAAACCTCTGTTCGTAACATAAACGAAATGAGCTGACCGAGTAAAACGAACTTTTTATACTACTGAGCGGCGTGCTTAATCGCCTCATGTTCGAATCATTCAGTGTGTTGCTTAGTAGTTGTGTAGAACTTTTCTATAAGGCTTAGTGCTTGGACTAGTGGTTTTTGTTTTTTTTTTTTTCAAGAAAGGAATATATTAAAATGAACGTAAGTCATTACTTACTTTATTTTAAAAAATTCTGTGTTTTTTGTTTGTACTCTCGAACTTTGTTCGTGTTTCATTCAAAGCATAAAACTGCCTGAACTCGCCTAAGTTCGCTGTTATTATGTTGACATTTACTAATACTTATTTAAACTTGTTTATGGAAACTCTACAAGCTAATAGCATTTAGCTCGCTGGTCTTTGCTGTCTATAATTGTCCACTCCTCGTTATTCGTGTGCAGTGAACAGACATGAATTCAATGAAATATTATAATGAGCGTCTTATGAGCTTCTTTTTTTGTGCTCATGCAGTGCTTTATTGTCAACGACATGTATTGGGTGATTAATCTAGAATTTTTTTTAATTTAATTTCTTTTTTCTCAAATTCTACTTGACAGGAGTCATACTGTTATCTTATTTTTATACGGTATTGAATGACAATTCATCAAGTAAAGAATCCAACCGCAACAATGTCTCCACATTAGTTAGCCGTATTACGAAAATCAGCACTTCAATATAATAGCGAACTACCAATCAGTCTACGTTACTAGATGATACGCAACTGAATAGACCACATTCAGTGGTTAGTGAGAAGAATATTGCGGCTCTGGCGGAGAGTGTGAATAAAGACTGTGACCGAGGAACAACTTGGCAATTTTACGCCAGGATTTTGGTTTGAAGTTTTGCTAAAACGAATTCGATCAGGAATTAAAACCGCCAGATTTGAATTTATGCTTTAATTTTAGTTAATGAAGATCCACTGTTTTCGAATTGAATTTTGTTCAGTGATGAGGCACATTTTAGGACAAAATAAAATTGCCGCATTTGGGTTGATGAAACACTCGAACTACTGTTACATCCAACCAAAATTTATTGTTTGTATGGGTTACGAGGTAGTGGAAACAACGGTCTTCAGAATACAAACCTTCAATGGCGATATGATAATGGACTTTTTGTTGTCCGAAATCGCAGCCCGGGATGTCGTAGAATTTTGCTACGCCACACACAGCGCACGAAACAATGGTTTTATTGAGTAATGGAATTTCGGTTAGCAGCTAATTTCGCGTTTCGGAAATGTTAACTGCCCGCCTAGATTTTTTTCTTAAGGGTTATGTGATCTCTTAGTAATGAATTTTCTAATTCTCGCACAGAGTAATTGAAGGTTTATGGGAACCACTGTCTTAATGTAGTAAAAATTAAATGTATGACACACAAACAAACTCACAGTAATGTTTACTTTCTTTTTTACTGTTTATCATGGTTTTTGTTTCAACAATAAAATGTTTGCGGAATTGTAAACAATAGTTAATTGTTGCTTTTACAATATTAAATGTGCGTATAATTTGTAATCAAAACAAACATCCAGATACTTTTAACAATAAGAACAAGTTTAAATATACCAGTAAACACATGGGCGAAAATTTAAATTTATCACATAAATCTCAAATGTTGAAAGACATTGTGTGAAAGTAAAAAAAAAAATCTTTTAAAATGAACTTTATAAAACCATATATGTACATACATACGAGTATAAAGCTTAACTTAGAAACATTTCAAAATTTTAAAATCCATTACTGAGTTAAAACTTTTTTGGATTATTAAGTCTGAAAAAATTTTTTTTGTTCAACAAATTCTAACTTCTGGGGTGTAATACAATTTCTGGAATTTACAAATTGATTCACTCAGCCGGCAAAAGATAATTTTTATACAAAGTTTAATAAAGCGTGATTTTTTATCAACTTTCTTTTTGGCAACATTGTTCTTGGCATCTAAGCTGTTATCGTGCAACATGTTACTTTTAAACATGTTCAGTTTGGTCTATAATTGAACCATGAATCGACTTACACACTAACATTACTTGCAGATTATTGAGTTTTATTATCACAATTCATGCTGGAAAAGTTGGATGAATATTATTATAACTGGTATTTTTTCAAAGACGTCGAAGGCAAGAACGTTACTGTGAATGGCGTGCGCTACGGTACGATGATTACAATTTTTTAAGAGTCAAGTTTAGTGAACAGTTTATTTCACGTTTGGAGCAGGTTAATTGGCTAGATCGTGAGATTTAAACCCTTTAGAATATTTTTTGTAGGGTTATATTAAGGCTCATGTCTCATGTAGGGACAAGCCCGCAAAGATTGACGCACTGGAACCCAATATTGAAAGATTTATTCGTAATAATACCGGCCGATATGTTGGAAAGAGAATGCCAAAATTGGACCAAGCGTATGAACCAACATTTACGTCAACATTTACATCAAATCATCTTTAAACATTGAATTATATATCTATCGACTCAAATAAAGATTTCATACTCTAAATTGTATGTGGTTCTGAAACGCGACAGTACAAGTGTGAAATAAGTTTTTAAAAATAATAGTTAATAAAAATTAAAAAAATTGGTTTTTGTCTTAAAAATGCTTTACAAATTGTAATGTTTGCTGGGTTACAAGTTCTTAAGCGCATATTGGTTGTAATTAAAAATAATTTGTTCAACAGCTGGAACTAGTTGTACAAACAACAATAACAAAAGTATAAAAACAACATATGCCACAATTTTATATCTTTCTTTTATTTTAAAATCTTAAATTAATTGTTGTTAATAATTTTAAACATTACAGAAATAACGCTACAGGATTTTTTAGCAAAAAAAAAATACGTAATTGAATCGTGAAAAACAGTCATACGACGTCTTTTTAGGATTCCGTGCTACAATGTCTGTCCGTCTGTCAGCGCCTTCTATCTTTGAATGCATAATAGGTAGATTCTTAAAATTTTTACACAAGTTGCATTCTTATGAAATGGGTGTTGATCAAGACAAAAATGAAAGGGTATTCCGATAGACACAAGATTTTTTTGGAACTATAAGAGACATACGCTTGAAATTTACACTGAGTAATTAAAACTGTATTTCCTATATTAGCAAGTGATACTGACGTGATTCTCACGTATATGGTCTTTTTTTTGAGCTGGAAGATGTATTGCTATGACCACTATAACAACTATAAGGAATTAAAGGGTGTTCCGGTAGTGACGTGATTTTCAAGTATGTATTTTTTTTTTTTAAACCGTAATATGCAGTCATTTAAGATTAACATAGAGTATTTAAAATTATGATCGCTATAGTAGCAAGTATCAAAAATAAAACTAAGAAATAAAAGGTTTTCCTATAGTGACGTGATTTTAACGTATATGGCTTATTACTTTTGAACCGTTTTATGTAGACTCTTGAAATTTTCACAGAACAATTACTGATAATTAAAGGGTGTTCCCATAGTCTCGGTGTTTAACCTTAATAGGCATACACTTTAAATTAGCACAGAGTATTTTTTACAGTGTCTACTATTACAACAAGTACCAAAAATACTATTAATAAATTGAAAGAAAACAAAAATTTAAAAAATTAAAAATTAATTATTAAAAAAAAATAATTTGAAGCAAGTAATCTATGCAACATAATAAAATTATAACATGACCATTTCTGTACATGTAATATTTTTTGAAAAATTTTCAGTTAGTAATGGAAATTTAATACAAATCAGCAATTTTTAGAATTTTTGTCCGCACGTCTGTCTGTGTTCGCATCAGGTAAAAACTACTGGATGAATTTTAATAAAATTCAGTGAGAAGGTACCTTAGTACCTGGGTTCAAATATAGGATATCATTTTGTACAAAAATATCTCTTTTCCAAGAGAAAATCGAGAGAAAGTAGTGAAAGTACGCAATTTTACCTTTTATTTTTGCCACCGAGATATTTTAAACACAATTTACAGAACTCTACAATAATTTTAGAATTTTATATAAATTTTAGAATTTTATCCAGGGATGGGTACCTCTATATAAAGAAAATACATAAACCAAGCAGTATAAGAGTCTTAAAATTTGGTGTGGTTTATTTTCAAAGCAAAATCGAAGAAAATATTGCCAAAGCGCCTACGACGGGGCGGGCACAGCTAGTAACTACATATAATTAAAAAAATTAAAGCAGTTTTATAAAAGACATCACAATAAAAACTTTTACTTTTAAAGCTGTATCGAACTTAGTACGGAATCCTACATGTGTGAGTCTGACTCGAACTTGACTGATTTATTTATTATACCCTTCACTACAGTTGGTTTAATAATTGTAAGTTTATAATTCCGGGTGGTTAAATTTTAAGGGCCGATGTTGAATGTGCACCCCAACTAAACGTCATGTTTTTTGCATTTAATTTGACATTTCTCAATTTCAGACTAATTCAATTTGAACCATGGTCATTCCAAACGTCGTCAATGGTCAGAATGGTGGCAAGAAATGGCTACATTGGATGATCAATTTTCGAAGAAAATCATCTTCAGTGACGAGGCACATTTTCAGCTTAGTGGAATGATAATCCAAAGTGATTGTCGAAAAGCACCCACAAAGAGTAACTGTTTGGTGCGGTCTATGGGCTGGCGGCATCATCGGGTCGTATTTTTTCCAAAATGAGACCGGTCGGTCAGTTACTGTGAATGGTGTTCGCTATTGTGAGATGATAACGAACTTTTTATGGCCCGAATTGGAAGATATGGATGTTGACAATATGTGGTTTCAACAGGACGGTGCCACTTGCCACACAGCTAACGAAACAGTAGCTCTTTTGCGCGACACATTCCATGGCCGTGTTATCTCACGTGTTGGCGATGTCAATTGGCCGCCAAGATCATGTGATATGACACCGTTGTACTTCCTTCTTTGGGGTTATTTGAAAGAAAAGGTCTACTCTGATAAGCCAGCAACAATTCAAGAACCAGTGGATGAGATAATTCGGCGCATTAATGGCATAGAACCTCAATTATTCCTCAGCGTCATCGAAAATTTGGAGCATCCGATGGAGCTGTGTCGCTGAGGTCGCGGCGTCTATTTGGCCGTTATATTGTTCCATACATAATTGAACCATACCAATATTATCAAAATAAAAAGAAATGGCAATAACTTCCTAAATAATTTGGCCCTTAACATTGACCCTTAAAATTTAACCACCCTTTTTATTCTATCTACTACAATTTCACTTTTAGGTGAACATTAATATATTTTCGAAAAAGGCTTAGGTTTTTGACAAATAGTTTTCGTCTCGTTAGACAAATTTAAATTAAAATATATTTGTGCTTTTTAAATGTGTTCAGGATGATGATTCTAAGGCAAGACACGTTATATGTCCTTCTTGGCCAAAATATCATGTTTTCTTTTCGTTCTTAATAAAACTAAAAATATTTTAAAACGAACAACAGAAACATTTAAACTTGTGAGAAACAAAAGAATTTTGTCATAAATAACACATCGTGTATCATTTTGAATTCAACTTTTCCGCCTTAAAAACTGTTTAAGATTATCAACCAAAACATCAAGGGACTCAAGTCGGTAAACTGTCGATGACAACAATGGGCTGCTGCCTGTACTCAAAGCATTAAAAAAAAGCAGACACAGAATTACAACATCCCTTTTCATGTGTTTTTTAAATCTTTTCTTGTTTTTTTTGTGTTTGGTTTTTTGCTGTTTAATTGTTTTAGAGTCGTCAGGTGGGGAATTTTACATGCATATTCAAATGTTAGTGGGAGTGGGAATTCTGTGATATATTCGACATTATATTATAATGGAATAATGAAAAAGGCTAGAAAACAAGTAAACAACACCACCAACAACAACAATGAGTAAAGAAATTTTTACATACACCCTGCCACATTGTGCTGATTAATGCTGTTAACGAGCAGGAATAAGGATGTAACAATTTCATTATAGACTCGTAAAGTGATACTTGAGTTTTAATTTTGTATTGTGCATTTAATTTCAGTAGTACCCTACCATTTGCATATGTACATACATATGTGTAGACATATACGCATATAACTTTAGCATAATAATCTTAGAAAAATATTTATTTCTATTTTTATTTAGTACAAAAATTATCAAGCAAAACTGTCTTATTTCTTAACTACGTTTGATTGATAGGAGCAGACAATTTGATATTCTGATGTATATAGATTTGCACTTAAGTATGTGATTCGGTTTGGTGCGTGTTCCATGTATATGTTTCCTGTATATATAGATTGTAAAAATTATAGGTACTCGTGCTTGGAAGTTTAAAATTTGAATTTCTTTACCAATTTTACTATAAACCAAACGATCTGTAAAAATTTCTTTCTATATTTTGATAATCGCACACACTCGTATATGATAGTGTTTTAATCATACATGGGAGTAATTCATTATATTGACTAATTAGCATTAGTTTATAAATAATTTATATAATTTTAATTTATTAAAATAATTTTTATTAATTACTGAATAGTTCTTCAGGCTTAAGTTAATTCAGGCTTCAGTTCAAAGTTGTTTAAACAAGAAAATGATTGCAATTAAAATTACCTTGTAGACACAAAGATTGCGGAAGAGGGATATAGCGGTCCAGAAAATGTATTACATTCTGCTAGTATATAATTCTTCTTTATCTTTTTATAATAATAAAGTTAAGTCTATGAACAAGCTATTAATTTGTTTATAAATAAATGTAATTTTTTTTTGATTACTGTTATTTTCAATAATACCAATAATTTTAATGAAACACTTTCATTAGTAATTATTTACGAAAACATCATTACCCAATGATTAAATAATTTCAATGCACTATCATTAACAGCCGCAGTTTTTTGCAAAAAGGAAATGGATTTACTTACAGTGATCAATGTCAAACATTGTATAGCAGTCGTATAATAGCGCCGGGTTATTAATCATCTCGCAATATCAGCACCAGATTTAACTGATGCTATTTGTCCCATTCTCGGCAACGAGATTGCATGCTTGAATAAAATACGAAGCTAAGGAGACGCTCGTTATAATATTTCTTTGAATTCATGTCTGCCCAGTGCACGCGAGAAGCGTTGAGCTTGCAGAGTTAAATAAGCATGTTTAATAAGTATGAGTAAATGTTGAACATAATATCAATGAACTTGAGCGAGTTGAAGCAGTTTTATGCTTTGAGTGAAACAGAAACACAGTTCGAGAGCACAAACAAAAAACATAGAATTTTTTAACAAGTTTTATAATTAAGTTTTAACGCTCTAGGTCTTTTTTATAAAAATATTGTAATTTATTTTTATTTTTATATTCGATATTTCGCTACACCATGAATGAAAAAATTTCATTCAATTAAATATTATATAACTATTTTTAGTTCCTGACGATGCTACTCAATGGTGTAGCGAAATATCGAATATAAAAATAAAAATAAATTACAATATTTTTATAAAAAAGACCTAGAGCGTTAAAACTTAATTATAAAATTATTCAAAAGGTCAAAAATTACAATAATTGTATATTTTTTAACAAGTATAAACACAATTTCATAAGAATTACAAAAAACCACTAGTACAAGCAAAATGCAATAAACCTTATAAAAAAGTTCTACACAACAACTAAAAGGCATTTCACACTATAATACAAGCATTAATACTTTTGAATAAAATGGAACTCTGATCTAATCGCTGTTTGAAGTTTTTCGAAAAACAATAACAACTCATCATGTCAGGGTTTCATTTCCCTCAAAAGTATTAATACTTGTATTATAGTGTGAAAAGCCCTTAAACAAAACACACTGAGTGAGACGAATAAACACGCCGCTCACTAGCAAAGCATGAGCTTGCTCATGCAACTGCTTATCTTAAAGGCGTTGACTGTATAATATTTTAAGATGATAATTGGGCCTCCAGGAAGGACCGTTGGGTTTTAGTCCATGAATTTTGGTAGCCTTTGTTGTGAAGAAATTAATGTGTTATATTTTTCCATTGTAATAAGTAAGATTTCGCCGAATTTATGAATAGTGCCGAATCTTGTTATTGTTTATGTATTCAAGGTAAAGGTAAGGTGGCCAAGGTAAAGGTAGAAATACGTCGTTTAAATTATTTAAGCCATCACTTTTTTCAGCCCTTTTGCTCTCGCTAGGTGAAAAGCCTCTTGAGAAACTATGATTTGAATGTAGGGTTAGTTCAAAATAAATATTTTTTTTTTCTAATTTTTCTATTAACAAATAAAATGATAAATTTTAAAGTAGAGTACAACAAGAAGTTACTTTTACTTATTGTTTTAAATAAAATTATGTTAATGCGTGATACATATACTCATCATACTCGTATGTTTGATTGGTTTGTGTGTATCAAACATAAGTTCTCGTAATTCCCTTGTAGACATATTTTATGAATATTCATTAGATTAATGTTTGATTTTAACTTTTGCAATCTTGTTAGAGACAGAAATCTTGAGTTGCAAATATTTTATAAAAATTATAGTTAAAGTTAAACTGAAAAAAATGCAATGTATTGTAACGAAGTAAATATTTCGTTACATGTGAATTACATTAAGTTTGGATTTGTAGAATTATTTTGTTCATTTTGAATTGAATTTATAATTTTATTTAGAATTAATTTGTAATTTTTTTAAGTTGCCCTACGCAAATATAATATCTGTAAAATAAGTGTACCGTTAATTATATGAATAGAATTGTTTGTTTGTTTTGGTTAAGGGATTTAGCTAAAATTAAATATAAGAGATTATATTGTATAAGAGAATACAGTATTCCACTCTCTACAAACAATAATTTTGTGCTGACCACTACTACACGCTAAGACTGTCACTACTTCGTTAGTTGGTCTTTGGCCGTCGTAGTGGACGGAGAGTTACCGCAAGTTTGTAACAGCTTCGGTAGCAGCCGTACACAGACAACCAATGCCCAACTTAGTAGTGGTAGTCCTTAATGGTTATTACAGCCATAGGGAAGCGTAGTAGTAGTGTACAGGGGATCTACTGGTTTCGACAGCCATAGACCCCAGACACACAGAATTATATTTAGTAGTAGGGGTGTACAGGGAATCTACTGGTTCCGACAGCCATAGATCCCAGACACAGTAGATTGTGGTAGTAGTGCTGAGTGGAATACTGGTTCAGATAGCCATAGTCCACAGGTATTAGTGACTAATACACTAACGACACAAAGAAACCCACATGTTTTTAAGATAAGGATATCAAGCAAATGGAGGAGTCGGGTACTATCCTTTATGGTGTACGTTTCTTGTCGTTCGTGGATCAAGTCATAAGATTATAAATATCCTTTATTTCTGTATAATGAACGATTGTGTAAATATTTCCTTTAATAAACTTTAATTTTTTGAAAACAAACTATATATCCTGGTCCTTCTGAGCTTATCCTGGCAAACTTGGTTATAGTATTTACGAATTTAAATTCAATTTTATTTATTAATATAAACTATTGGTGGTTGTTATAAAAATAAATTAGGAAAATAGGAAAGACTTTGCAAGAACATCCCAACTTTTTATACTCTTTCATAACCTTAATTTTTATATTTAAACATTTTTTTGTTAACTTTTAAGTTTATTTTTAATTATAAACTTAAATAAAAAAATTCAATATTTTATTGTTATAATTTTAAAATTTTTACCATCAAGTTTCAAATTGAAAAACTGTCTTCCAAACTCGTAGTATTTAAATATTTAAATTTCCCCTCAAAGTAATTGGCAAACCATTTATTTGTATAGATTGATTATAATATAAATACGAAAATAAAAACCACCATAATCAAGACATAATTTTGCCAAAGAAAAGAAAATGCCGAAAGAAAGTCTTAGCTGTTTGTCGTTTTGTTTTTTTTTTGTTTCAAATAAACAATAAAATATTGGCACATTAATGTTTAGTCAGACGTAAAATTACTTTCAAGACTTTTTTTGTTGGTTGTTTGTTAAACTCGGATTTAGTGTTGCTTTCTGTTTTCCAAGTTTAAACTTTAAATACAATACAGTGTCTCCCTCACCTCACCCTCATCATAATTGTATTGGAAAAATAACAGCATCGTCACCCAAAACAAAAAAAAAATTAAAAAAGTTGTAAAATATTGCCAGTATTTAGAATGTCTCTTTATTAAATGAATAAGGAAATTGTTCAACACAATGCGGGTGCTGTCAGGCATCAAGCAGAGGGAGAGCTGAATACAATAAAAAAAGATCAAGATGATATGAAAAATATTTGTGAAAAATAGAAAATTAGTAGAAACGTTTGTTTATTAAAAAATGTATCATAATGATTGTTACCTAGTCCGTGTTTTTGTTTGTGCCTATTTTTTTTAAATTTCATTTTAGGTATTAGAAAAAAATCATTCGCACCATTGCACTGTGTGACATGTGATTAGTTTTGGGGGTCAAAAGTAGAATTTACATTCAATCATGTTGGGACTTTCTTCTATATAGTAGACTAGCTGTGCTAGTGCTTTAGTATTTACTCTATATAGAGGTATCCAACCCTGGATAAAATTCTAAAATTTAAATAAAATACTAAAAGTATTTTACAGTTCTGTAAATAGTGTTTAAAATATCCCGCTGTAAAATTGCGGACCTTCACTACTTTTTATCTATTTTCTCTAGGAAATAAAATATTTTTGCGGAAAAAAATTATCAAAAAATATTTTATGTACAGAAGTGGTCTTGTATATATGAATAATAAATAATAATTTATTTATTATACCCTTCACAAAAGAGAACTATCAGGTTGCCGAAGACTCTGGGTGTTTTTTTTTGCAAACAAACAAAAAGCTAAAAAAATAATTTTTTTTTTGTTATTGTTCATTACGTTCGGTCCGTTTGACATTTTATATACAAAAAATCAGCGGTTCTAATGAAAATTTTATTTGAAAAAGTTATAATCTTTTGAGGGGCCATTATAGTTTCACACTATAAACAAATAGTAAGTTTGTATATGGGCGTTTCCACACTTTTGTAACTTTGATGAATGACAAAATGGAACAATTTTAGTTCCGAATTATCATCGCATCTAGTCTCGAGATTTTTAAAAAACGTATAAACTTATATAACACTTTAAACGTTTAAAATCAGTTATAATAAGAACTAAATATATATGCCCTTAAGCCTAGTACTCTGTTCGAATTTGTGAAAAATGTTGAGCAACATTTCTTATTTCACAAGGAAAATTTGACATTTAAAATGTGGTGTCTATCTCGCGATTTGGAAGAATTTTACGATTTTGTTGCTTTTAAGTATACCACATTGTTTTACAAATGTTAACAAAAGCCAGGTGATCAGCTGTTGTTTGAAAAATTCCGCATGAAATAATGCCCATTTGCTTTATTTCACAGCTTTGATAAAATGTTGCCAGAAACATTTCAATGTTTTTCCACAGCAAAAACAGAGTTCTACTTCAGCAACATTTTTTCATGACTTTTTCATACAAATTTTTTTATGTATGTAGTTTGACAGCATTCCGCATGAAAAACTGAACAGAGTACCAGGCTTTATAAAAAAAAAACATTACTTTATTTCAAACTTTATATGAAAATTTTGAGTTAAAGTAAACTTCATGTATTTTGGATAAGGGCATTACACTTTAAAAATACAGAAACGGCGGAAAAGGTTCAATGCTGTATCATATAATATTTGAATTAAAGCACTGCATGAGCACAAAACACAAACGAAGCTTATAAGGCACTCATTACAATATTTCATTGTATTCAATGCACACTAGTAACAATAAGTGGAAAATAATAATCAGCTAAGACCAGGAGTTAAATTCGATGAGCTTGTAAAGTTTCCATAAGTAAGTTTGAATAAGTACGAGTAAATTTTGAACATAAGTACGAGTAAATGTTGAACATAATAACAATGAACTTGGGCGAGTTCAAGCAGTTCATACAGGTTTTATTTTTAACAACATTACTTACGTTCTCTTTAAAATCTTCATTTCTTAAGATAAACAAAAAACAAAAAGGCACTAAAGCAAGTAAAACGCTCTAAGCCTTATCCAAAAGATCGACACAACTACGAAACAAGAAGCATTGGGTGTTTCGAACATGAGACAAGTAAACACGGCGCTTACTTGCATAGAAAGTTCGTTTTACTCGGTCATCTCATTGCGTTTATGTAACGAACTGAGTTTTGCTCACTAATAGTATGGTATGAGTAGACATGTGTTCAGTAAGCTAGTTTGCGTTCGAGTATGACCACTTGCACATGAGCTTATGAGCACACCCATTAGATGAGCTTGCTCATGCACTGTTTTTTTAAACAGATGCTTTTAAATATCACATAATAAATCATTGCATATTTTTCTGCTCTTTACTTTATATATCTTAAATATCGAATACTATTTCTTGTAACAGAGTTTTTTTTTACTAAAACAGAAATAATTTCCAAAGAACGTTAATTCAAAAACTATTAATTTTATTTATTTCCCACTATTTTTTCTAAATATCTCACTGTGCATTGTATCGGCTAAAGAGGAGCACAGCCTAGCATCCTTGTCTGTTTTTTTTGTTTCGTTAAGCTGTTATAACTCCAGCGCTAAATAATAGAAGCAAAAAAATTAAAAAAATTTCTTGTCATAATTTGACAAATATTAAGTAGCGAATTGTTGCTGTTCAAAGTTTATTTCCCGGGGTTTGAGGTGCGGGAAGAATATTGTGTGAATATTGAATTTATATGTTTTCTTATCTGCATTTACAGTAGATTTTGTCAAGTGTTTTATTTTTTAATTAAATTAAAAAGAAAATAAATATAGATTTTATGTCAGTAATTGACGGCTGCAAAAACGTAAGAGGATTAAAAACAATAAAAAATTGTTTTTCATTTATAAGTAGAGTTATACGATTTGATGGCTGATTTTGAAAGTTTGTTAATAATTATAATTACTTTTTTATTAAGTCGAAGTCGTAGAGAAGAAAAAACAAATGGGTGCTCTGGCAGGTTGTTTCTTCTATGCCTTTTTACAGTTTGGGTGTTCGAATCGAGCTAAGAACTGGTGTTTTGACTACTAAAATGCTGTTTTCGTTATTACTGCTTAATAATTTAGGCAATTTGTATTTCATAGAAACGTTTGTAATTTGTTTAAATTTATTTTCAAAATTATAGTTCAATTCGATAAACGTACGTGCTTTTTATGGCGCTCATAATAGTCTATCAGAACAATTAATTCGAGAAACTGTGGATCGATTTCGCAATTCGTTTAATCATAACAATTGTAAAAACACCATTCCATCGGAAAAAAAACTCTCTGTTTAGTGAGCTATATGAGCCGATAGAATTATTGACATGATTACTAACTTTTCCTTGCATTAATGGGAAGGCATTTGTTTTGCAGACACGTAGTTTCAGCACTATGGTGCCACAAATAATTTCAAGAAAAGGGCGTGTTAACTGGCCACATCTTTCCTTTTAATTTGACGCCATAAGAACATTTTCTCTGGAAATATGTAACGTCCAAGGTTTATGCAGATAAAATATCGACGGACTAAAGTCTGGTTTACTGCGAAGATTGTCTGGAAATTAGACCTTTTAAATTTATGGCAATAATGTCTATCAATACCTTATGTATAGATTGACATTAATGCCATACATTTATTTATAACTAGCTCTGTCCACACGTTGTGTGCGTCCTGACAATATTTTGTTTGATTTGGCTTTGAAAGTTATCCATTCCAAATTTCTAAGACTCTTACTTTTATAGTGCTTTAGTTATGGTTTATGTATTGGCTTTATATAGAGATACCCATTCCTGGATACAATTCTAAAATTTATATAAAATTCTAAAATGCTAAAAATTATTGTAGAGCTCTGTAAAAGGTGTTTAAAATATCCCGCTTTCAAAAATAAAAGGTGCCATAAAGTATGCATATCAGCAAAATAACGTACTTTCACTGCATTTCCTCCACTTTCTCTTGGAAATTAGGTATTTTTGCGGAAGAAAAGTATCCTATATTTGCATCAAGATACTAAGGTACCTCCTCACAAAACTTTATTAAAATCAATTTAGTAATTTTTACGTGATGAGAACACAGTTAGACAGACTTACAGTCAGGAAAAAAGTTAGCGTTTTATTATATGTATAGATGAATAAAGACAATTAGATGGACATTAAAAAGGTTGTTCAATTTAAAGTTCGACGCCTCTATAAAAAACACCCAATAAAAGGTAACTTTATTAAAAGTAAATTATAAAGTAAAGTTTTATCTATTTTATTCTTCACAATCCTCCAGTAAAATAAATTTTATAAATTTTAAATTAATTCGTAATAAATTTAAATAGTAATGCTACAGTAAATACCAATTACTTTGTAACAAATCTACGATAAAAAGAGTGGTAACTTTGAAAAATGGATTCTTTGAAAACAATTAAAAAGGAGCAAAAGCTTTGTTAAATGCAAGAAAATGACAAATATTTGGTTGGATAAACTAAAATGTCGATGCCAAAAGCATAATTTCTATAAAGTGGAAAAAATTAGACGCCTCCAAAATATGGCAACTTTAAAAGAATAAATATGGCTACAGCATTGGGGGCTTGCTGTAGCCATACTTATTCCTCGTCGTCGAGGTATGCCGATGAACTATGGGAAAATTGGGTGCTGTCTTTCTCTTTGTCTCTGATTCAGTAGATTGCTTAATGCTTTTCCGTCGCAATTCATACGATTGTTTTTGTGTTTCAAAAACAAAATTATTGATAGAACAGATCCAGTCAGAACTATACACCAGAAATAAAACAATAGTTAATGCAATAAATTTTAGCTGTAATTTTCCGACGCAAAAACTCAAAGGCAATTAAATTGGCTTTTAAGTTTATAAACATGTTTGTTTGGTATGCAAATGGAATTATTATCATTTGAAACTGCAAAAAAATTAATGGAGAAAAATATCTATCATTTTTATTTAATTTGAATATTTAGAAAAAAAGTGATCTTCCATTAGATTTTATAGTAATGGATGTACATTGTGCAGTTTCTATAACACTCTTCAAATTGTTGTTGCGTCCATTTTATTTTACAATGGATTTTTGCTATTACATACTGAATTTTTCAAGCATTGCACATTGGGTTGAACGATAGTCGAATAAGAGATTAATTGATAAGAGCTTTATTCTTTTAATAATATTTTTTATTTTTAGAAGAAATTATAATTTAATTTTGATTTTTTTAGTTTTAATTTTTTACGCGCTTTTGAAAAAATTAGCTTTTTCACCATTTTTGCCATTGCCTTGGAATTAAGTACGATAAAATTACGATTTAAATAAAAGTTAAAAGTATGCAACTGCGAATTTAAAAATATTTTAAATCTCTATAAAAACGAAACTAGCAATAAATTAAAAAAAAATTGCACTGCAAAAATCTACATTTAAATACATAAATAAAACAGCTCACAGCTTATATCTTTTATGCAGCAATTTGTGACTGTAACGGTACCTCAATAAAGCGTTATTGTTTTTTATTTTTTCTTTATCTACTACCGGCAATGTCTTGCGTTGAATTTAATTTTCAGTCTAAATTTTTTAAGTGAAATGTCAGTTTTAATAAATTCAAATGAGTCCGCGTACAATGATAGAACAACGGGAACTGGGTTTAAACCATTTCAACAACGGCCATTGATAGCGAAAAATAGCAGAAATGGTTAACATAAATGCTTCCCCAGTTCCAAAAATCCCCGAGCGCTTTATTCATGAAAATAGGGACCGTATAACAACAAATAAAATTTTTACTGAAAACGACGAGCGATATATTTTAAGAAAAATAAGGGCGAAACCAAAGCTTTTAGCCGAAGTTGAAGAACATGTTACAAATTTCGGAATTTCGGTTATCTTTGCCGACGAATCGAAATTTAACATATTCGGTTCAGATGGCATGTCTTGTGGCGGAAACCAAATATGGAGCTCAAAAAGAAAAACCTAAAAGCAACATAGAAACATGGTGGTGGCAGTGATATCATTTGGGCCTGTATGTTGACCGCTGGTACTGGAAATTAAACATTTATTGAAACAATAATAGACAAATTTAGGTACCTTGAAATTTAGGTAACTTATTGAAGAGTGCAGAGAATATGGGTTAAAAGTAAAATTTTTGATTTTACCCTAAGCACAGGTATTATCCAATATTGGTTAATATATAACTTTCAACATTTAATGACGACGCACAGTGCTCCCTTCTGCTAATCTAGCTGATAAAAATTAATAGCAAAGTTTAATTGAAAGGTGAGTTATATGAGTTATAGCCATTTTAGTGAACAATGCATTCTTTCCGAAATATTTGAGTTAATATTTTGAAAAATTGAAATATAATTCGTTTTGAAATTCATTATAATTCAATTTTAGTCAAACCAATAATTTACTTTATATACTTACTGAATTGGAATAGTGGGCATGGTACCTCCCATACAAAGTGTAAAGCTATTATTGTTTTCATAGAGTACTATAATACGTATGCTCTTGAAAGTAGGTAAAAGTAACACCCATTCGAATACTCTAGAAAAACATAGGCTGGATGGTGGTACCCCCATATTAAGATACATTGTGTAGAAAAACACAAACTAGATTGGAATTGTGGGTGTGGAACCTCCCATACAAAGTGAATAAATATTATACTGTATCTAGAAAACTGAATTAGGTAATTCGCACCAGTAACCCCCACATTAACGTACAAGCTAAACACTGGCGGAATATACAAAGTGAAAAATTATTATTGTGTACCTGAAGATCTACAATAAGTAGAGTCTTGAAACTTTAAATAAGTCACCCTCAGAGTAATGTGCATTTTCTGGCAAAATACAGACTGGATTAGGATAGTGGGAGAACTACCTCCCATAAAAAGTAAAAATTATTGTCGTGTTAATACGTATAGTCTAACAAAAAACAGATTGGATGAAAACAGTAGTCGTCGTACCTTGCATACAAACTTCAACATTTTCGATGTGAGAATAGCGTGCGTTTTCGCATTAAAGGTTGGCCATACTTTTGTTCCAAGTGTTTTTTTTTTTGAATAGGTGTAGCAAAGCGTACCGGGGAGAACTAGTATATTAATATTTTGTGGTTATATATTTATTGGTGAGTAGAATTCAAATTTGTAATTATATTTGAGGAAAAAATTACACATTAGTATGGTAGAGAGAAGTTTAATACAGTGTGAATGTATCTGATATCTGTAATAAATGTACATCATTGTTATTTAATATATTTATACTAATATTTTAATTTATGAAAAAAGGAGCGTGTAAATTTTACAAAAAAATCTATTTTAATAAGGTTTTTTTAAGAAATAAATGTAGAGGAAAATAAATCGCGCTTATATTGTGTTATAAATTTTGGATGAGCCTAATAGTATTCCTCTATTTTAACGGCTGCTACTAGAAATATCCTTAGCTGGTCTCCCCAGTCATCATATTTTCTGTTTAAATAATAAAAACTTCTGACATGTAACCTTTTTTTCGACAGAGTTTTAAAAAACACTCATACGTCTAGCAATTTCTGTTAGAAAAACTTCAGAAGGCATGTGTAAATTAATTCTTAATTCTTTCCAAAACAAATTGTTTTCCTTCACTGAAATGGGGTGGGTCACTCCACTGACGCAGCATGATAAGAAGGTCCCAAAAAGAAAGTTCCACCTGAAATCAAGAATAATTAACTACGCAAAGATTTGCAAATAGTTGCAGCTATAAAATACATTTTCTAATCAATAGGATGTTGAAGAAAGGATATGGACAAAAAACTCATTGATCCAAAGTGATTCTGAATATACGAGTATATGCTTTTTTAAGGCAAGTAAATAATACACTAATTTGCAGTATTCATAGTTTTGATTAAATGTCACTTAAATGGAAGCTGTAGTGCGATTCACTATTCAATTTTAACGATTCGGGACTCGTTAAAAAATTAACAACAAAACGAAAGACTTTGCTATTCAGAAATGCTTTTTAATAACATTTGATGTTGTTATAAATCAGCTGTTTTTCCTAGCAAGTCGAGTATTGTTAATTTAACTACAACTATTTTGTCGTCGTTTACTTTATCAAAATATCAAAAGATAAAGTCGCAAATTAAATGTAAAATATTCTAAATAATTAATATTTATAATTAAAACACATACATATGTATTTTACCTACTTTATAAAAATGAATATAAACAATTTTTTAGAAATAAAATGGAAAAAAAAAAACAAAATATAAAGCACTTGTGTGGAAAGTTTTGTTTATTATTTTTCATTTCTCCTTGTTCTTTTCGCTATTTTGCCACTTTGTTTAGCAGCATTGCCATTCATTTTGGTTTTTATTTTTAAATTGTTAATCACAGGTTAGTGAATCGCAAATGCGTTAGTGCAAGCAAAAAAACATGTTGATATTTTTAACAAGTGTTGGATCGTTAAAAGTTAGTGAATCGCACTACTGATCTGGAATTAAATATAATATTTTACTTACTTTTAAGTGACGAGGCCATTGGTTGAATTTTTTCGAACAAAAATTTTAATCGGCTTCTTATTATCAACGTTCGAATTGGAACTGGCACGTAAACTCGCTGTGATCCCACAAATGCCAACCAAATATGTTGTCTAAAACTTAATAAATAACGATTTCGTTTATTATACTCTGCATTAATTTTTGACTTTTGGTCATCTTGATTAGCGGAATGGATTACTGTGCGCCGCCACCACAGTCGCACGACCTTAATGTTATAGAAAATTAGCAACTAACATAAGGAAACATAAAATTTCAAACAAAACTAATGTGAAGGAAACGCTGAAGACGGGGTGGGAGAATATTTGGTCCAGTGTTACACAAAAACTGGTCGCATCTGTGCCAAAAACTGCCTCAAATCTGTCATAAACAATAAAGGGTACCACACGAAATATGGTACTTTTTATTGAAATAAAATTAATAAAATAAAATAATTTAATTATCGCTCCTAAATTCGAGCTATGAAAAATCATAAGTGCCGGAATTTCTTTTTTTAGTTTTAAAATTATTAAACGTTCATTTTTGCAATAAATTATATTGTATTGAATGAAATTTTAGTTTTTTTATAGAGCATTGGAAAGAAAAAAAGCTACTGCATAAAATAAGCTGCGAGCCACTGTATAAAAAATTAATGTAGCTTTACAGCTATCTTATTTTACATACATCTGAAAGTTGAGCTTAATTGTCAAGCTATTGTATTTTATTAATCATTCAATCAACTGTTAACATTTTAATTTTACAAAAAACATATAAATATTAAATTTAAAAAATATCTCTTACCTCCTCCTTCTTTGCTCTTTATGGAACATTCGTTTTGAATAAAATTTTTTTGAAGAGTTTATTTTGCTTTTTTTAAATCTTTTTTATTTTAAATCTTATCACAGATTCTTAACATTTCTTTCACTTATTGGTTAAACCATAAATTGTTGATAAATCAGTCTAATGAGAGGGGGGATTTTTTAAATCATTAACACACAGAAAATGTCAATTAAATTGTCGTTTTCAAAACCAATCAAAACAAAAAGTAACTTATGATCAAAACTTATCACAAACTATGTTTTCATGTTACACTTAATAAAATTAGTTTTCATTTATTAGAAGACGTCAGCTTCTAAATAAAATCAGTCATATTTTTTTAATTTATGTGATGTTTTTCTCTTCCTGTTTTTTTATCGTCTGAAATAAATGTCTCACATTAATAAAGTCACACACAAACAAATCAGTTATAATCGTCCTTTATTAATAACACACATCTGTGTATAGACACGACACACGGGAAGTAGTCGCTTGTTTTTCTTTTGAGCGATTAACAAATTATATGATGGTGGTCATTTCACTCACCAACCATTGCTATACAGGTTTTCGAGCCGGAAAGTACAACAAAATAAAAAAGTATTTTTTGAAATTAACACCCACTTAAATGACTATTAACCAGTAAATACTGACAGTTAACCAAACGAAATTGTAGCAGCCACAAAAGTACTCTGTAGTAGTAGTCAATTAAGGTCCTTTGCCACCACAAGGGGCATTCACTGATTTGGGGGCGAAAAAAAAACAAAAAATCACACATCGTTTAAATGTTCACACTTCACATGTCAAACCGTGCGTGCTGTTTTTAGCAGTCAACTTAATTTGAGTGTGACATTGGTGTTGGTGTGTCGCACGTAGTTGCTGTGTTTGTTGGCTGTTGATGTCAAAGACGATTACTATGCCAGTAACAACATCATGCTGGGCGCTTTTTTATTTCGTCAGTTCACATAAAAATTATTTTTCACACAATGATAAAATTAAACGTTCGACAAAGGACACCATAAACACACTGCACACACACACACACTGGCGCACTTAGTACTGCCAGAAGTGTTTTTTTTGTCAAGTTTTGTGTTACAGTTAAAAATTTATCCGTAAACACTTGTTTATCATTTAGCAACAAACAGCAAACTGGTCTGGTCTAAACAACAATTTGCTTGTTGTGTTGTTAATAGTCTGTTGTTGTTTTGTATTCTGCTCGGAGGACCCAACAACCGATTTGGGAGCTGTTTAGCTGTGAAATGCCAAATGGTAATATGCTTCACTCTGGCCAGACCGACTTTTAACAGAATAGTTGTAAGCAAAAGCGTACATAAAGCTAAAGCCACAGCCACTTTTTCAGATGAGATGGAAGAAATATGCCATCGCCGTACATAAAAACGTAACAAATAATCATATATACAACACAATAACAATAGTAACAACATCAACAGCAGCAGCAACAAGAAAAACAGCAACAAAATGAAAAACAAGAACAACAACATCTACAGCTAAATACAAGCAACAAGAGCAGGAGCAGGAGCAACACCAACAATATAAACAACAAGGAATACATAAATACAAATATATACTACACAACGAAACGAAACACAATATTATACTCACACCATCGACCGACCGTACATGCGGCTACGAGTATAATGTTTATTACATAAACAGTGTTAACATTTCTGCGATTTTTTCTACAACTTAGTGTTTTATTTTTTCAATATACTTTTATTTAATAGCAGAGTTAAGAATGATAAAAAATTACCATTTTTTAAATATCTTTGATAAAAAGGGCTTAAATGACAAAGTTTTTAAACATGTCATTTTTGAGAAATACATAGAGTTTGTCAAATAAATGTTTTCAAAACTAAAAATAAATAATAATTCTGGCTGCCCCAGTAGTAGGTAGTGTGCTAGTCTATCAGTCTGGCGGTTGTGGGTTCGATTCCCACCAAGGACTTTGGGTGCTTCACTGCATCGAGTGAAGGTCTTAGTTACTATACTCGGTAAATTAATTAAGAATATAATTTGTAATTGAATTTAACCATTTAATAAATAAATAAATATTAAGTAATAATTCTTCTTAACCACGATTAGCAATAATAAATATGGTTTCTAGCGTTTTGTTTTTGTAAATACATCATTTCCTTATAATATGTGTCTGCCAGTGGTCCAAAGCTTTTTTACGTTAGCCTTTTTCCAAACACAGACTGTATCGTCTTACCGCGGTTTTGAACTTGGCCAGATATTACTTGAGAGTCCGTAATAATGCAGTCAACCATTTGTAGGCACCCATATTATAATCAGACAACATGACGCCTAAATTTCTTAAAATATTTGTACCAATTACGAAAAAAAACAACAATAAAATAATTATACCTGCTTTACAGTGTCAAATAAATCTTATCAAAACAATGGAATATAAAAACATCCGTTAATTTTTTGCGTATTTGGGCACGTGGTTTAGTTTTTATAGATGGTATTGCATGCATTCAAGATAAAAACCGCCAGGTTCCACAATTATTATAAAGGAAAATCTCCCAGAGAAATTGATAAAATGTCCTACCTTGGCCTCAGGACAGTTTCCAATATTATTACCTGTTAAAAAATGAAGAAAGACTGGAGGTTTCACTGTGATTTAAAAGTAAAACAGTGAAAACTACATATGATAAGCCAAATTGCGGTAATAGAGAAGAAGCAATTTCAATAAGTAACACATGACTGTGAAGTAAATAAATATATCACATGGACCTGTTCGTAACGTACGGCCAGAACATAGTAATTCCTTCAAAATTGTTCGGAATAAAACCGATGATGTCAGTGCAAAACATTCACTTACAAAAAAAAATATTTATACCAATTAAAGATTTTAATTAGTTTCAGATTCAAATTTAATAAAAGAATAAATATATTGAATTATTTATTTAATTAGGAAATATGTTTGTTCTGTTTTAATCAAATATATAATTGAATCAATTAAAAAATTAATTAGACTTTCATTTTTTGGTGGATATTTTTTTTTTCTGTAAAACAGTTATTTTCCTCCGGAGAGCTGGGATGATGTAATTTTATATACCGAGTCGAAACAGATACTTTACTACCATAACACTACGTCTTGACGAGCTATTGTTTTCTTTGCACATGAAGAAAGCATCGGCAGAGTGAGGAACAATAATTTGTTCACTTTCTTCTGTGTGAAAAAAACGTACAATGTGCATGTTGCAACAAAACATAATTTTCTGTTTGTCGTCAATGTTGCAAATAGGATTTACACGCTGGAACAACAGATGGCGTTCTTTTAAAGTCAAACTTTCATTCTAAAAATAGCATTTGATGGCAGACATCGTTGTGCGAACAAATGTTCGAACAATGCTGTTTGCACAAGAGCATGACATCGATAACGAAAAATAAATGGCTCGTCAAGACGTTGTGTAATGGACCCAAGAAATTTTGGTACAAGCTTCTGGTATCGGATGGTATAACAAACAAAAGAGTTAAAAGATCAGGATTTGAGGTGGAATAATGAAAATTGAAATGAAAATTCAACGAAAATTCTATTCCGTTGAAGAGGAAAAATCTGAAAAGTTGGAATAAAAAACACATATCATTATAGTCAACCAAATAACTAATCGTATCCCTGTAAGACAGGGTTGTTATATAAGTGTATTGACAACTTTGGTTTTTGAATTGAGTTATTTTAAAGAAAGTATAAAAGTACCTTTTTGAATTCAGGTCTTTAAAAAAGTATTTTTAATAACGAAATTTTCGAAAAAAGAACTTCTAAGGAAAAAAATACCATTTAGAAAAAAGAATTTCTTTTTCTTTTTAGCACGATGCACTTCGTCCTGTGATTCTCAAATTTAAGCCAATCGCAAAAAAAGATCTGTGAAGGTCTTCAAAATAGGATTTTGTTGCAGACAATTTCTCATTATTCGACTCAAATCGTTTTAAGCTGTGGTGCAAAATCTAAGGATTTGAGGTGGATGCGACAATAATTCGAAACTTAAATCGGAAGGGTATTGACCACTAATTTGATAGAAGAACCCTTTTTTTTAGCAAAATATGTTTATGTTTACTTGATTTCATTATTTAATTTGTTCTATAATGATGTATTGAATCCAATTATTGTTTAATATTTTTCCAAGACAACACCCAGAGTCTTTGGCAGGAATTGAACCCGCAACTCACAGACTGATAGACTAGCGCGCTACCAATCAAGAAAAGTAACCCAATAAACCGATTTCTTTATCTTTGGTTTCTTTCTTTAGGCTTGTTGAATTGATAAAATTAATTGCTTTCGCAGTTTTTTCATTTCTGCTGGGTTTATAGTGGTAAACATTTATGTATTGGTGAGGAAACTCGTGAGGATCGCTTCAGAAAAAATATAAGCCATGTTCTAAATAGGTCAATCCAACAAATAATTGCTTCAACTAATTGTTTAATTAGGATTTTTTTGTTCTGTTCTAAACAAATATATATTTGAATCAATTAACATATTAATTGAACTTTGTATTAAAACTGATTAAAACCTTTAATTGTGGAAACATTTTTCTGTGTAATTCAATGACAGGAGAAATTAATTTCTTCCAATTTCTTATGAAAAATTGGCTCAAAAAACAAATTTATAAAAAGAAAAACATTTATGCAATTAATTGAAATGCAATAATTTTATATTATTTCCACAACAGTTGTCAACTCTGATCCATTAGATTACATGCACTCCAGTTCCAAGGCTTATTTATGTGTGCGTGTGTGTGTATGTTATGTTGGTATATGAACTAAAAAGAGAAACATCATCATCCAACCAGCCCTCTTCTTTAAGTGTAAATAAAAACAGATGAAAAACGAAAATAACAGCAACAGCAGCAGCAATAACAACAGCCGAAAAAGAAAAACAGATGAAAAACGAAAACAACAAAAATGCAAAACAATGCAAAATAAAACTAAACAGCAACTTGGTGGGTGGGAGCTTTTACTAACACGATGTCGTCGCCGATGACGACTACGATGTTGGTGATGATGATGATGAAAATGACTGCGAGAGTCACAACAAATGTTGTTGCCAAGAAAAAATAAAAATAGAAACACAACCATATACTTTTTGCTGTTGTTGCATTTGTTTTTGGCTTTGTTTTGAGGAGCATTTTAATAAACAGCACGTGGTGTTGATCCAATTAAACCAAAGTATAATATTGTTAATGCACGTGCTGCACTACCAACTGCCTCACAGACAGACTGAGAACGAGAGTGGGCGAGAGAGATAAAGTGTAACTGCCATACAGGAATGTATTTGTCAATGTTTGTTTTTGGCGCCAAAAAGGGCTAAAGTAACGCATTAGGGCGCATGTCAGCCTACAAATCTAGAGGAAATTATGAAAATTTAATTTTAGTTTGAGTTGAAACGTTATATAGGCTGGTTCTATGTCTGTCGGAGTTTAACAGCCACCAGCAATTTCACAAACGTAATAATAAACGTTGGCGGTTGAAACGGATAAAATAAGATTTTATGTTTTAGCCAAAAATTAATTGTTTTAATATCTGTGTAAAATTAATATCAAAAAATTAATAATAAAATTGTTTAAATAAAAAGGAAATACAAAAAAATTTTATTTCACAATTTGGAGAAATTCATGGTTGTTTGTAAACTCATATAGCGGATAAATCGATTTTAAATCAATTTTAGCAAATACTTCTGGTTTCGGAGAAATATTAAAACAAAAATTTTTGGTTGCTCTAAATCATTGTATCTAAACGTATATATGTTTTAAAAACATTACAGAGCGAAAAAAAATATTTGGGATTAAAAATAACACAACCATTTAGAAGATGATTATTTTTTTTTCAAATATTTTTCTATTTTTGTAAGAACTTTTATTAAAAATAAAAAAAAATGTAATCAAACTATACGCAAAGGATATCAACTGTTTGAGTAATAATACACAAAAAAAAAAAAATATTTTCACCAATTAAAGGTTTTAATTGGTTTCAGATTTAAATTTAATTAAATAATTAATTGATTCAACTATTTGTTTAATTAGGATTTTTTTGTTCTGTTTTAAACAAATATATGAATCAATTTAAAAATTAATTGAACTTTAATTGAAGACTAATTAAAACTTTTAATTAGTGCAAACAATTTTTTCTATGATAGTATCAATCTGAGAACTTAAATAAAAAATTCCTTAAAGAATCACGCCGATAGCACTGGGTATTCAAAAAGTAGGCTTTTGAAATCTGTAATTAAGTTTCTTTTAATATATTTAATTAATTGATTGAGACATTTTTCTTAACTATTAAAATTATTTTGTTCCTTCACGAAACACTGCTGCTTGAAATGCAAAACATCTACATAAATTAAAGAGGAGTTAGACTAATTTAATCGTGCATTGCGCCAGTGTTCAAGAGTATTTTTCCATTAAAAATTAATTTTATTGTGATCATATGTCCACAAAATAACCTTGTTTAGGACCCCCAGATTAAAAAGTCATCAATAATCATCCACTTAATAAGGGACCGACAAGTTAAAGTTCGCTTACAAATTAATACTTAATGAGGACCATGAGACATAATATAACATGGTTTATCAATTTAAAATTTTCACCTAAAACAGGATATGAAAAATCTATTAGCAAGATGATGAGTGCCGCTGTGACTGATTCAGTTGCTGGTTGAAGGATTTTTCGTTGCAATCCCGATAACCAGACAGTAAAAGTGGCTGGTAAGGATAAGGCCACGATATTTTAGGATTTGCATGGAATTATCTACGATAGCAACTTACAAAAATAATGAAAAATAAGTGAAGATGCTCACTTATTTATTTTAAAATTTTTAAATATAATTTTATTGGCCCAACTGAACGAAGAAATTAAGAAAAACATTGGAAAAATTGTTTTCAAATTTGCAATTCCAGTTTTTATTGAAACCTTTTTATAGATATTCTTTGACTCTCTTAATACAAATATAATTAAAAAAAAATATCTTATAGTTAAAAAAATAGAAAAATATCGCTATTTTCTTTATCTATATTCTATATCTGATGATAGATTTTATTTTTAAATTACTTTACCCTTTTTCAATCTAAATAACTTAATGTGGACGAAGATAAACAAATAAGTTACCATTGCTGTGACCATATCCTTCCATTTAAAGGAATTAAACCTAGTGGGAAATGAAGACAATAGCTAATTCTAACAAACTGTAAACACACCTTATTCACATTGAATTTGAGAAACATTTTTTTTTAATTTTTAAAAATTTTACTTTTAAGGCATACAGCCATCCATCTCAGAGAATGAAACGAGGCGGAACAGGAAGGTAATCGATTCTACTAAAAAACTGTAGACCCACTTCATGCAAATTAATTTTGAGAAAATGTTTATAAAATTTTGAAAAAGCAGCAGTAAAATTTTGAAAAGCAGAGCAAATGAGTTCTTTAAGGAATATAGCCACTGCGTCCTAACCCTTCTATCTCAAACCTGGTGGAAAAAGACTGATAATCGATTATACTAACAAATTAATTTACAAATTAATTTTGAAAAAATTTTTATAAAATTTTAAAAAGTGACAAAGAAAAATTTGAGAATATGAATTCTCTAAGGAATATACCCACAGCACCCAAACTCTTCTGTCAGATAGAATCAAACCTAGGGGAAAAGGAAGATAGACTTTTCGCATAAGAGTGAGGTGAGGTGTTAAAAATAATTCGAAAATAATTTTAATATTTATTTTTCAAAAATATATTTCATATCTTCACACATACACATATAATTTATTTTTGTAAATTTTATCGATTTCACTAATGCTTTTAAAAAAACTGGTAAACATTTTTGTTCAAAACTTAACTTAAAGAGCAAGATTTAATTTAATTAAGCAAATAAATTTTTAAACTAAGTCGTTGGATTCAATGTGCCTTAGACGTATGAGCAACGCATTTGACTATGAATTTATCACGTTACTCATACGCAGCATTGTGTTCATTATAAGTGGTGCAATTAAATTTGTATACTGGTTTAATATGTACATAGATATAATAAAACTGTAACAGGGCCATTCCTGTACATGAAATATTTTTTGAAAACTTTGTTGCAGGTGCATTTATTAATCGAAATGGGATACAAAACAGCAATTTTTATAATTTGGTCTGTCTTTCCGTCTGTCTGTGTTCGCATCACGCAATAACTACAGGATGAATTTTAATAAATTTTTGTGAGTAATTTTGTATAAATTTTAGAATTTTATGCAGGGATGGATAGCTCTATAATAAGAAAATACATAAACCATAACATAAGCATAACGTATGGTGAATAAAATACGAACAAGTGCAATACTGTTGCTGGAGAACAACCATGATGCTTACAACAAAAATATTTACCTTAAGTTGAACTGTACTATCTACTTATAAAAAAATCTTAGTTTCCGCTGGTCAGTTAAAACTAGTTTTGAAAATGTCACTAAACGAGTTGAACGTGACAAATTAATTTGTAAATTATCGGATAAAAACCAAAGTGAAATTTTTAAACATTTTAAGAACATGGGTTTCGAGAAAACGTTTATTTATAGTACAATAAACTTATTTATTAATATTAAATCAATTGAAAGAAAATGTGGATGTGGCGGAAAATGTAGTTCGGACAAAACTAAAGGCTAAAACAGTAGGTTGCAGTGCTAAATCGTATCTTCAATTGGGTAATAAATATGATTGTGACAAAAAACACTGTCAAAAATATTTAAAATCCATAGGAGTTCGAAAAAGGAAGAAGAAAAAAAAAACAACACAATTCACCCCCGAAAAACAACAGAAGACTATAAAATGCAGGTTACGCGAACTTACAAGACATTACTTCTCCTGCTCATTAGAGTACAAATGCGTGATAAATGACGAGTTATATTTCACTGTCGAAGGCAATGAATGGCAGCAAAAATATTACTTTCTTCTAGCCAAACTAAGCATCCTACAACCAAAAGAACAAAAATCTGTGATCACTTTTAAAAATTCATAAAAAGAGATTTTATTAAAAAAAATTGGATTTTTTATATGAAAAACTAAAAACACATTTTCTAGCTAAACTAAGCATCCTTCAGACAAACAGACAAAAGGATCTGTGATCACTTATACAATTCATAAAAAGGTTTTTTTATTAAAAAAATTTGATTTTTTATATAAAAACTAAAAACTCATTTTCTAGCTCAACTAAGCATCCTACAGACAAATAGACAAAAATCTGTGATCACTTATAAAGTTCATAAAAAGGGTTTTTATTAAAAAAAATGGATTTTTTATATGAAAAACTAAAAACTTATTTTCTAGCTAAACTAAGCGTCCTCTAGCCAAAAGGACACAAAGCACCCGGAAAAAGCTAACTTTATCCAGTTTATATTGAAAAATGTGTATCAGCTTTTAGTCACTTTATCCAAACATATTATGGAAAAGAAAAAACTGTCTTTTGACCAGAATTGGCCTCCTCACATTACGCAAAGACCAAATGTTCCACAATTGCGGCCTATATATACAGAGCCAAAAATGATGATTTTTCATAAAAATAAAAAAAGAGTAAAAAATCAATGATACAGAAAGCATTCAGATGTCATAAGAGAACCACCAAAGAAGATTAGGAAAGCAAACCGTGCCGGAGTCATTTTTTTTAAATTTATTTCTTTCTTTCTTTCCACTTATAATAAAAAAACATATAAATCTTTAATAAAAATACGTTCTATTACACATATTTTGTTACGTTTAGGTTTCTTCGGATTTCATTTACCATATTGTCGGGATACCTATGACGTGGCTGGCACAGATAGTAACTTATAAACGGGGTCCACAGTTATTTTTTAAATTTTAACTAAAAAAATCATTTCTATTTACCCAAATAAGGAGGAGTCAATAAAAATTGGCTTTTCTGAGGTCGAATAAAATATGAAATAAAAATTAAAAAATATAAAAATAATTTTTACATGGTATAACTTCAGTTTAATTTTCTAATGGAATTCAACTATACAAATTATTTATTAAGTTTTATTTATTATAATTAAAAAGAACTATTAACACAAAAAATATTTTACTCCAATTAAAGTTCATAATTTGTTTAAAATTAAAGTTTAATTAATCTTTTAATTAATTAAATTTTATATTTATTTAAGACAGAAATTCCCAATTAAATAAATAATTGAAAGAATTAATTATTTCATTAAATTTTAATCTGAAACTAATAAAAACCCTTAATTATTACAAATTATTATAATATTTTAGACATTTTAATAGCGAGTCCTAACTCATTTGTTTAAAATAATTTCAAATATACAGTTTTTTATTGAATCAAAAAAAGACTTCAATTACGCCGACGAAATCTCCAGGAACCCCTAATGACTTCAATTAGTGATTTCTTATCGTCGAACTGTCTGAAGCATTTTCAATTATGTTTAGGTCGGGAAAATAAGGTTTCCAATTTAGAAGACGAAATAAATGAAATGAATGCTTCTACAACTCTTGCATTATGATTGGCAGCTTTATCTTGTTGCAGGATCTATGGAATCGTTATAAAAATATGAATTACTTTAGGGAAAGCTGACTGTGAGAAAGTCGTGCAAATTTCTCTAGTTAATTTGCACTTTAGAGTTTTAAATTGATTGTGCCGTAATATATTATAGTGCCAGGGGAGGCGCTATTTGGGCTCAAAGATGGGTACCTTGCACCTGAAAACTCTTTTAGAACTTGACATTGATTGATGTTTGATTATTAAATTACAACAAAATGTTTATAAGTTAAACAATTCAAATGAATTTTTTAGTGGATGTGTAATTAGTCAACGAAAATCAAATGGTAAAAAATTTCCAATATTATTAATTTAAAGGACATTCAGCCATTCCCAAAATAAAGACCAAATTGGAATTTTTTGGTCTTTTGCCCTTAACGTCCAGATATGTAGTAGGACTCATGAAATACTTTCAGCAATAATTGAGAGTATATATGTATGTATAGCTTTTTCTGTTCCCTACTTTGGGATTTTATAGGTTAAATTGAAGGACCTCCAAATTCTACAGGGATGATAAATTTTACACGAAATTTGGTTTAAACGTACAAATACATGGTTGGCTTACAAAAATAATATAAAATTTTTATATATTCCTTAGGAAAATTTGTTTCTATTAAAAAAGATTGATGGCCGTTTTTAGGCTAAAATACTCAAAATTGCAATAATTTTGAAATTTAAAATCGTCTATTTTTTTAACTCAGTAAAGATATAATCTGGAAATTTTTCCACAATATTTCAAATTTTGTTCGCTAAAAGAAAAAATTTAAAAAATTTGCTAAAAATTGTACTCAATGTTTAACAAAAAAAAAAAAAAAAAGTGGACCAGGGTATTAAAAAAATAAGTTTTTTTTATTGAATTTTATGTTTTATTTTTATTTTATTGAATATAAAGATTAAAAACATTTATAGCTAATAGCCTTGCGAAGCCGTTTTGGCTTGTCTTCAGGTCCCTCATGTAAAACATAATTTGCAGATCAATCAAATAAAAATTGGGAAACGAATTTTTAGGTGTGAGGTACCCAAATTTGAGACCACATAGCACCACCCTTGGCAAGTCGATGGTGCTCAGCATCAAAACTTAAGCTTATGTGTTCCTCTGCTGCGCTCATGCCAAATTTTGGATCAATCGGCTTAGCCTTTTACAAATGGCTGAGTTATATTCGTGAAGCAAGTAAAACCCATTTTTCTGTTACTTCATTTTTTATAAAATTCTCTTAGTTAAGCGGCTTCTAGTGGCGGCAAAACCAATCAGGAAAAATATTTTCCTAACATTTTTTTGAGATACCTTATTAACTTTTAAAATTCTGTATTTAATTTGAGAGAACTTTTTTTTTTTTGATTTTTGTGCATTGATTGAAACAAAGTGCAACTTCTCCTCGTAGCAGAATAAACTATTATTTCAAATTGTGAATAACGATGAAAACATTTATTGTCTGTTAATTTCACACACACACACATTTTAAAATCTTTTATTGATATAGAAATTATTGTTTAGAAAAAATTGTTTCTTTTTCTTAATGCTTTTGTTAATTTCTATTTCTTAATATGCAAAATTGGCAAAGACCTTTAATACAAAAAATTTCCTGTGGTCACTGTTAATAATTGAAATTCATTACAACCTTTGCAAAAAAGAAAAAAATAACAGAAGACACAATACAATACAACAAATCTGGAAATAATATTTTATTTATTCGTATTTAAACAAAAATAAAGAAAAACAAAAAGAAACAACGCGATATTATAAAGTGGATATAAAAAAAAATCGCTGAAAAAAAGTTCCACTCCCACTGTTTACTCACTTACACTCACACACACTCCCAAGCTAAGAAAGGTAAAACTTTGAGTAGGAGTGCTAGTGCTAGTGTGTGTATGTTTGATTGTTAAAATTTTGTTATTCAAAATGGTGTCTTTAGTAAGTTTTTCATTTTATTTCTTTTTATTTTTTGTTGTGAATGCACTGACAGTTAACTGCAGTTACGGAGATAAAACACCAGCCAGCTACAAAAAAATAATAAATTTTGACAACTCTATTTGTTTAGTGAGAACAAAAAAATAAGAAAACGAAGAAATAAAAAATTCAAAATACAAAATCAAGACGTTTATTTATTTCCTTATTCTTTTCTTATTCTCTTATAGATACTCGTATTTCATCTTATTGTTGTGCACGTCTAGCGGAAGTTGATTTTATAACGCATTTATTTAAATTTTAACACTGACAGCGGCTCTTTGGCCCTTTGTAAATACTAACTTCCCATTTTACAAAACCTTTATTTGCCATTCCTATTCGTTTTTGATTTTAAATTATACGAGGGATGTTTTCTAAAAATATCTGCAATTTATTCTTTCTTCAAAAATCGTTAGTTAAAAAACTTTGTTCTTTGTTTGTGTTCGTAATAATCTTGTGACAATAATTTTTCTAATCCCTGAAATAAGAAATTGGCATCAAATTCAAAATTTTAACACGATTTTACTTTAACTATAACCATGAGCAGTTTCAATGAAACCAGTACACCCGATGAGGACTTTAATTTTTAGTGAAATAAGCTACTGTGCGGCAGTCTTATCGGACGGTTATGTCGTCAATCGATGATTATATTTTTTACTAACGTTCTTATGTTAATTATATCACATGAATAGTAATTTTTATATCATGAATAAACAATGTCCTTACCTAAAGATGAGGGGTGCTAAACTAAACATCTAATGAGCTCATCTACATCAGCAATTGGACCACAAACTGGCTTACTGAACACATGCCTCATTATACCATACTATTAGTGAGCACACCTCTGTTCGTATTATAAACGTAATGAGCTGACCGAGTAAAACGAACTTTGTATACTAGTAAGCGCCGTGTTTACTCGTCTTATGTTCGAAGTACTCAGTGAATAAGAATTAGTGCGTTTTGCTTATACTAGAGGTTTTTCGTATTTCTTAAGAAATTGCAAACTCATCGCATTTAACTCGCTAGCAGTCGCTGCTTATTATTATCTACGCATCGCTCGTGTGCTCGTGTGCTATGAACAGACATCAATTCAATGAAATATTATAATGAGCGATTTGTGAGCTTATTATTTTGTGCGCGTGCAGTACTTTATCATCCCATCAGCCCATCTAAGCTTTTAAGTTTTTTAACCACTCAAACTGAGATTTCGGAAAGATCCAAACAAGATCTTGTTGCAGAGGTGATCTCCCCAATCGATTTAAATCATTTTCAGTCCAGAAAAAATTAAATAACCTCCTCTGTGCCATTGTTACAAATTTGTAACAGAAAGAAGTCCCTGTCAGCCCAATCTGAAGAGAATAGTCGATGTGGAAACAATCAGGATCGAGAGAAAAAAAGCTATAACTTATTGCGGTTACTGAACCGAATCATTCATACCCATATCTTGCCTACGGCTTTTTCATACTTAATGTTTATGCAAAAGTAAGTCAATGTACCGTGTGAACTGTCCTTTGCCTCATGTAGTTCGCATGCTTGAACTTGTCGGTCACTCAAAACTATAAAGTCGATTTTATTTATTTCTGAAGTAACTTCCTTAATGAGGTCCATTGTTTAGAATTAATTTACCGAATTGTTAAAAGTAATTAATGCAGATGTGCTATTTACTTCAACTAATTCATCTTTAGATTTTTGTCATTCAAGTAGAACCGTTTCATGACATTTTTCCATTCTTAAAAACAAGTTATCTAATCCAATCGATTTAAAAAAAAGAACTGATTCTCCTAAAATTTTCCCATTTGTCTTTTTAAACTGAATTTTTTCAGAAACCTGATTTTATATAAATTATGCTTCTTATATATAATTTAGCAAAGACTTATTGATTTAAACTTGCAACTATCAAGGTTGTCAGCCGGTCAAAAATAAGCCTAACGTTCAGAGGATCTTGTTCCTCGCTCCTTACAGCGTAAGAAAAAATGCTACATAGTGGGGGAATTCTAAAAATTCACATTACGTTTTTTAAACACACCTCGTTAATATTTGTTAGTTTATGCAAGATGTTGACATTATTTTGATTATTTTTTTCATTTACTTTTTTTCATTTGGATGAAACTCATTTGGTTTTGAATATTTTTAATTTAGCAGCATAATTAAAGAAAAAGGATATCCGTGATTTTTCATTTTCTTAGTTGTATGTAGAATATAAAAAAAGTCTTATTGAATGCATTAAATTGCTGGAAGGTGGAGAGAGAAAAAGAGACACACACACACAAATACTTAGTTTTAGGACAGTAGATTTAATTGAGGCCTCAATACAAAGGAATTATTTAATATATTTTTTGTGCTTTAAAAGTAATGTTCATTCGAGATAAACAATATGCGTAAAAATCCAGTCTTGTATGATGACACCCTTTAATTTTCGTTTTTTTTTTTTAAAGCTATAGCTGTAAGCTGTGTAACAGCTAAAGGGTGATCCATATTTATTTTTTTACTTCTTTTTATTGTAGCGGGTATAGAAATACACTCTGTGCCAATTTGAAGTTTCTGTCTATTACTGTTCAAACGGTAAGCTATATGCGCCAAAATCACAAATTTAATGTGGACAACCATTAATTTTACCCAAAAGGCCATATACGTCAAATTAAGTCACCCTTGGGACACCTTTTTTTTTTTATTTTTTATACTTCTTGTTGTTTCTGATGTACATATTCTGTGTAAATTTTAAAAATTTTGAAAAGATAGGTCATTTACATGAAAAAATTACTTCCTCTATGGGGACACCCTTTAATTTTTAAGTTGTTGCTAGAGCAAATATAGTAATAAACATTATGTTTTCCGGTGTCTATCTATAACGGCTAAGATAAGGCTGATATATCAAATTTGGTTTCCTATCGGGACACCCTTTCTCTTTTACTTTCCCATACGTAGTACAATTTTGAATATTTTCGTGATGATGTCTAGGGGTGGGTTAGTGTGTATGCCACTACTTTTGTGAAGGCACTACAGGTAATACCGTTTGACATATCAAAATTAAATTCAGTGTGTGCCTTTGGTATATGGAGATGAAGAGCTGAATAGTTTTTGGGCATAATCGGAAGGGGGAAATAATAATTATTTTTTTTTTCGATTCGAATATACATTGAACTTTTATTCTTTATGAAATACTAGCTGTGGCTACACACGTTCTATGCGTCCTGACAATATTTTGTTAGATTTTGTTTTGAAAGTAATCCACACCAAATTTTAAGACTCTTACGTATTTACTTTTAATAAAGGTAACCATCCCTAGATAAAATACTAAAATTTATATAAAATCCTAAAATTCTAAAAATTATTGTAAAGCTTTATAACAGCTGTTTTAAATATTGTAATAACAATGTGATTCCACAAAGTAAAAATACAAATCAATTAATCAATTGTGATTATTTTAAAACAGCGCCATCTATTGTGCAACCGTGTTTTTAAATATCCCGCTTTCAATTCATATTTTTTCATTATTTTAAAACAGCGCTATCTGTTGCGCAACGTTTTTAAAATATTCTGCTTTCAAAAATAAAAGATGCCTTAAAGCATGCAGTACCTATAAATCGGTAAACAAATCGGCGTACTTTCACTGCTTTTTCTCCACTTGCTCTTGGAAATAAGATATTTTTGCAGAAAAAAGTATCCTATATTGGAATCCGGATACTAAGGTACCTCCTCACAAAGTTTTGTTAAAATACATCCGTGATGCGAACACAAAAAAGATCACAGACAGACAGGAAATTAGTAACTATTTTATTGTATGTACATACTAGCTGTGCCCGCCACGCCGTTCGCTTTCTGACAATATTTTGCTCGATTTTGCTTTGAAAGTATTCCATACCAATTATGTTTCAGTTATAGTTTATTTATTTACTTTATATAAAGGTACCCAAACCTGGATAAAATTCTAAAATTTATAAAAAATTCTAAAAATTTTTGTAAAGCTCTGTAAGAGGTGTTTAAAACAATGTAATTCCACAAAGTAAAAATACAAATTTTATTCTATTAGCGCCATCTGTTTGCGCAATTTTGTTTAAAATATCCCACTTTCAAAAATAAAAGGTGCTCAAGCGTGCTTAAAATATCCCAGTTTTAAACCGAAAATTTCAGTACCTTTATTTTTTCGGAAAAAAAGTATCCAATATTGGAATCAGGATGCTAAGGTACCTCCTCACAAAATTTTATCAAAATCTCACAAAATTTTGTCAAAATCCATCTAGTAGTTTTTACGTGATGCAAACGCAAAAGAAAAGCAGACAAACAGACGGAATGAGTTACTATTTTATTATATGTATAAATATCCATAAAAATATCTGTTTCCATGAGGTATAATTGAGGTAGTTTGAGTGTAGGTTACTCCAGATTTGGTAAATTAGTTTTTTATTACTTTTTTATTTTTTGGCAGCTGTGGTGAAAATTGGAAATGCCTGCCCTTTTGCGAAACAGGGGTCACCCTTTATTTTTAAATTTATGATTTTTTTTTGTTAAATGGTACCAATTTGTCCCAAGTAAAAAACTAAAACGGTTCAGAAATGACGGAGTTTTACGCGCACAACATAAAAAACAGACGATTTGATAACCTTCCTCCTTTTCTATTACGAGACGGTTAAATATGGTGTCGGTGCTGATTTCTGTTATTGGCAACAGCTTTACCAACAATTTATTCTTTTAAAACTCCTTATATTTGTTTATATTCTATGTACAGTTGTCTGCAACAATATAATTATGAGAACGAATCCAAATTGTTGAAAAAAAATTGCTCTAAAGAAACAAAAAAGAAAGATGAGCCGAGTTTAGAAGATGAGTATGAAAACATTGTTTGTTTATTTTTAATTTGCGAGAAATGCGGTTGCAAACAGTTAAATTTACGCTTTACACAGCCTTCAGGGAGTTTGAGAATTTATAAATATTTTATGATTTTTTTTTGAAATGAAAAACAACAAAAAATGTGCAAATTTATTTAGACAAAACTTCAACAAACTTAATTTCATTTTTATTTTATCTAAAAAATTGGAGACAATAAAATATAAACAAACACAAAGCCATGGTGGTTATCATTGACACATACAGCGCGTTTAGTATCCGGCCTTACGTCGTTTTAACGTCAATTGGCCAAAAAGTTTTTTAAACACAAGCCGTGCATTATTAACAGCCAGCCATGGTTTGCTAAACAAAATAAAATACTAAAAAAGCAATAATAACAATGATCTATAGAAAAAGTTTGACAGTATTCAATCGAACGGAAACGCTTAACAAAATGTACAAAGCGAGGAAAAAAGAAGCTCCTCGTCGTACTTATTCAAACTAAATAGAGAAATAAAAAGGGAACAATTTAAAAAATCCACCTTTAGTGTAAATGGCAGGACAGTGGCATCCTTTAGTTTTTTGTTTCTTTATTTTACAAAGAAAATATTTTGTTTTTATTTTAAAGGTGCAAAAACAACAAAAACACAGGGACTACAAAAAATAATAAAAATCCAGCAATACTTTCAGAGACAAGTGGTCATGACGGGATATTTATGTGTTAATTTTGTTGCCCATTTAACGCATTTTTTCATCATTTTTTATTGTAAAATTATTTACTAAACATTCGTCAGTTAGTCAGGCAGGCGGACAAGCAGGCGGACAGGCAGGCAAACACACTTTGTGTAAAAAAATAAAACGGAAGTGCGAGACTTTTACAAGAACCTCGAAGCCCACAGAGAGTGTAATTCTTGTTACTTCACTACAATTTTTAGGTAAAGGTCAAGCTTTTTACCTTTTATATATTATTCTTGTTGTTGCTGTTGCTTTTTAAAGAATAAAAACAAAATAAAAAAAAAACAATTTAAAATGAAAAATTAGCCAATAAAAAGTATAATGTATTTTTAAGAGAGGTAATATTTATTGTTGTAGGAAGGTGGTTGATGGTGGATGATGAGGAGAGGTAAAGAGATTAATTTTTAATTTATACTAAATGTGTAAAAATTATAGTACAGTTTTGAACTAAATCAAAAGACTTCTACTATAGGTACCTTTTAAGGTGCATTTTTTATAAAGTATTTTTAAAAAATTCTTTTCTTTTCTCCTATTCAAATTTTTCAAAAGTATTTTTATGGTTTTTACTTTACATAAGTAGTATAAGGTAAAGTATAGTAATCATGAAAAAATCGAGGTCGGGATTTCGACGGATTTATACGTTTGTAATATATCCATAAAAATATCTGTTTCCATTTAGGTATAGTAAAGTTGAGTGTAGGCCATTGCAGATTTTTTATTATGAGAACTCCTTTATTTTTAAACCGATTTTGAATTTTTATTTGAAAGGTTATGCTTACAGATAAGTCCCATTTAGAAAATTTCATAAACTTTAAACTTAAAGGGTTTTCTATTACAACACAAATGATGTTTATGGTCTTATCTTTTAAAGTATAAAAACCATTACGGACATACACTTGAAAATTAAACAAGGGGGTTAATTACTGTGTCCGCTTTATAGTTTACGTAATTTGACGTCAATATTTTGAACCATTTTAGCTAGACACTTAAAATTCACGCATAGTCTATATTAATATATCAGCAATAACAATACACTGAAAAAAAAACTTATGTACCAATTAAAGGTTTTTTATTGGTTTCAGATACAGTTTTAATTTAATTTTGAATTATTTGAATTTTTTGTTTAATTGAAATATTATTCTATTAATTTTTAATTAAATATATTGATACAAAAGAAAAATAGCTTAATTTTGTATGTAACAACAACAACACTATTCTATTTTGTTACAATAATCATTGAAAGAAACAACAAAGAACATCCCTGAGCCTGGATTAGTTGTTGTTGACGATCTTTCTAGAAATACCTCATATAGAAACATTCATAGAAAAACAAACATAAAATCAGTAGCGCACCTGAGCACCTTACTATCCATGGATTCTTTAAGCACCACTCGAGCCTGCCTACATGTAGTGGCTTCCCTCCACCTTTTCGGGTTTAATGAGTTCACCCATTGTAGGCCCTCAGCTCGCATTTTAGCATTACCCAGAGCTACTTTGGATTCTTGTCTACAGAAATTCACAGCAGATCCTCCTTTTGTAAGATGGTCTGCTGCTTTATTTCCAGCTGTGCCTATGTGTCCCTTAACTCACATCAATGTAACCTCATTAACCGAGGCACATCTGTTAAGTTTTAAAACACATTCCTGCACTAGTTTTGGTGAACGTGTACACCTGCCTTATGTGTTTTATAATCGACTGGTTATCAAGTGCAATGAGAACCTTTCTTCCCTGCACCCGACAATCCACCAGGTAGGGTATCCAACGGATGCTGCAGCCCAAAGAATTCTGCCTGGGAAACGGAGACGAACACCCCCAAACGCAGACTACAGGACAAGTTCAGCTGAGCTGAGTATACAACTGCTCCGAATCTGCCGTTCATAAGAGAACCATGAGTAAAAAGTATGATGTAGTTCTCCATACACTCCTTTTGTACAACGCCTTTCGAAATTAGTGCAATGAGTGTTGTTTACATTGATGCAAGATCCTTTTTGCTTTCCGTATCTTAATTTCAATGTGTTCGTTAGGTAGTGTGCTTGTCTATCAGTCGGGGGTTGTGGGTTCGATTCCCACCAAAGACTCTGGGTGTTTCACTACAACGAGTGAAGGTCTTCGTTACTATGCTCGAAAAATTAAGTTAGAATATAATTTTTAATTGTAACATTTAATAAATAAAAGGTATTTTTAGAGGTCTATGTTTATTTTACATATAGTACTAATAAGGTACTTATGGAAATGGTTAATTTTTTAACGAATATTTTTTTAAAAGTGTATCAACTTAAATGGTTTTTGTTTTTTTATACCAACCTTTTTTAAAATGTAGGTCGTTTAAAGGGAATTTTCATATAGTGTTTTTTAAAGGTACTTTAATAAATTATTTTTATTTTTATGGTACTTTTTTATTACTCCATTTTTATATGTGATTTTCTATAATGGTACGTTTTTAGCGGCTCTCTTTTCAAAAGGTACACCTTGGTAATTTTTTATAGGTACTTCTTTATAAATATTGTTTTTTAAAGTGTGGTTGTTGGCTTAGCTTTCACCAATTGCCGATGGATGATTGAATACAATTTTCACGCTTTCTATTATCTGAGTTTGGTTGATTAAATAGATGAATTATTTGAATACTAGGTTTGATACTAGATTAGTATTAACTAAAAACGAATGTTGGAAGAAAACAAATAAAAACAAAAGTGTAGCTTTCATTGCTAACCGAAGGTTGGCTGAAGCAACAACTAATATAAGGTGGTAAAATCTTAAAGTAAAAAAGAATAAACAAGAGGGAAGAAGAAGAACGAAGTTCTAACCAACTGACGATTGATGATTATATGCAGTTTTCTTGTATTTCTTTATCTGAGTTTGGTTGGTTAAATAGATGATGCTTACAACTAAACACTACTAGATACACTACTACATACGAAGAGTGCTGATGACGGATGTAGTTGTCTAGAAAATGTGCATTCCTCTCTGCTGGTGTCTAAAAATTAAATTTCCCAATTTTTCTTTAATATTATCACCTTATTTGTAATTTAATTTATTCGTTCTTAGAGAGAATAGAACGAACTTAAGCTTGACTTCAAATTTCATCTTTATGTAAAATGTCTTTTTTTTAAAAGTACTTTTTTTAAATATCCTTAAAAAAAGTACTTTTTGAGGTACTTTTTAAAAGGTAGTTGTTTTTATAACGTACTTTTTTTATTGGTACATTTCTTAACTATAAATATTTTATGTGCTGTTTATGTAACCCAATTGAACAATTCGTCTACGAAATTTGTATGAAAAGCACTCAAGTTTTTGAGTTTTTTCTATACAAATTTTCTGGACGTTTTGTTCAATTGGGTTACATAAACAGCACATTAAATATAAATTTTGTAAAGAGGGCTTTTAAAGAATTCGTTTTTTAAAGGTCCTCTTATTAAAATCTTTTTAATGGAGTTTTTTTTTAATTTAATATTGTCAACGTACTTTTTAAAACATAAACTGTTAAGAAGTACTATAAAAGATACGGTCGAAGGGGTTTCCACTCCAAGTACAAAACTTTTTTTAATTATAAACATTTCCCCGACAAATTGCTATGAAGAGGTGTAGCAGTAGGTGTATGACGCCAAATTAATAAAACTAATACCGGAAACATATTCATTCAAACCCTTAGAAAAAAATTTAAATGAAATGAAAGAAAGGGTAAATAAAATGAAAGACAAACAAAAAGTTCAAGTTTCAAAATGTAAAAAGTAATGCTTTTAATACTTTTCTCGAGGCAGACAAATTTTGAATTATTTTTTACAAAACCACGTGTTAATTTATGTACGAGTATATGGCAACAGAAAACAAGGATGTGTATTGAACTTTTATAATTTATATGTAAAGAAAAAAAAAAACGTAACAAAATATGAAGAAGACGAACAAATTATTGTTGCTCTCGTACTGCTGCTAGATTAGGGATTTTTTTTTCAACAATTTTTTAAAACAAGAAAGCAAACGAAACTTCAACATGAGCTGGTCGGTCCTCATTGTCATCATACAAACAAACTATGGAAATGGTTATGGTCATGATACCGTTAGTCATGTAAAGTTGACCATTACCAATATGACAAACGAAAAAAAGAAAACACCAAATCATAATGTTGTGTCAAGAATTTTAGGTTTTAAACGAGAGAGAAACTAATTGAAACAAATAGGAAAGAAAAAAAAAATAAATAAAAAAAGAAGCAATCAATTGTCGTTTCATGAAAGCAATTTCGGAACTGATGTAAGTTTTTTTTATTTTTTATTTTAATTTCGTTGGCTTGTCTTGTTATTTGTACGAAAATATAACATGCATCATGTGGAGAAAAATAAAACTGTTTCCTTATGTTTAAACTACTCTCAAGGAAGAGGAATCTCTACCATCTTGTAGTGATGGACTCATTTAGTTTAACAAAAAACAATTTATGTAGACATTTTCATCCGGCTGTATTATTGGTAGGAAGGAAATGTATCATGAAATTGATACCATACAGTGGAACGATACGAAGATGTGGTTAGTAAAATTTGTACGACCTTAAAATATCAATATAATAATTGATCTCTTATATTAAAGAAATATTTTTTTATATCTTCGGTGTTTCTTTTCAGTTGTTGCTTTATTATAAAGATTATATTATACAAATTGTACTTTTTTGAAAGGGGTGTATTTTTCAAAAGGTACTTTACGGCGCATTTTTAAATTGGTTTTTTAATAAAGAAATTATTTTCGAAAGGAACTTTATTTGAAATGATATTTTTTTACAGATGGGAATTATTCACAAGAATTAATTTTACAAAATGCATTCAGGCTTAAGCTCTTTATAAAGGGATAAAGAAAATATATTATTTCATTTATAAAAGATAGTTCAAATAGAATTGATTTTATATAAAAGTAATTTTACAACAAAAATAACTTTTAAGACAGTATTTAACAAAAAGGTACTTTATACAATCGATTCTTATTTAAAGGGTGTTTTTTATAGAGGTATAGAACTTTAAGTTGCAATAATACAACGATGGATTATTCGATTGAGATGAATTTTATTTATCCGAAAGATAATCTTGTGGCATTACTGTTTAAATATGATTTCTGGCATATGACCGCCACGGCTGGGGCGGATGTAGTCCAATCTGGACGTCCCATTTTCGATGACTTTTTCCAACATTTGTGGCCGTTATTGTTATTGCCGATATAACACGGCGAATGTTGTCTTCCAAATGTTCAAGCGTTTGTGGCTTATCCACATAGACCAATGACTTTACATAGCCCCACAAAAATTAGTCTAGCGGTGTTAAATCACAAGATCTTGGAGGTCAATTTACAGGTCCAAAACGTGAAATTAGGCGGTCACCAAACGTGTCTTTCAATAAATCTATTGTGCCACGAGCTGTGTGACATGTTGCGCCGCACACTGTGGCCACTGCGGCAATAAATCAATTTGGTTCTGCTATTCGATTTTGATGATTTTTGCACAGATGGTTAAATACCATCTAAAGGTCATGTGTAAAAAATTTCATGCAAATATCTCCATTGGTTTTCTGTCCCGAGCAGCGCAAAGTTGAAGTATGTGAACAAGTCTCAAATATAATAGTTTTCTATGTCATATTCAAAAGCCTGTTACTTATAAACTATACACCGAATATACCTTATAAGTATTTTTTCAATTAAAATGGACATTAAGCATTATATGTATATTAAAAAAAAAATTTTTAAAATTGAAAAAAAAAATTCTTTTGACAATATATTTTAAACCAAAAAAAAAAAACATTTAGGATTTTCCGTTAGACTTTTAGTTGTGTGCGAAGCAGTGCGACACATGGAGTCCTATACCAAATTAAAGCTGAGAGTCTCAGCTAATAGACTAAACAAAAAAAACCTGCCCCAATTCGCCCGCCGCCGAAAAAACAATGAAAAACCAAAAAATTACAGTAAAAAATATACGTTATGCGTTATTTTACGCGTGCAAAAACAACTATGCATTCTTTCTTTCTTTGCTACTCGTACAACTAAGCCGGTGCCAATTTGGGATCGAGAAATACGAAAATTTCATTGCATGTGTACTATATAGAAAAAACTTAAATTTGAGTCCTGATTACAAAAACAAATGTACACAAAAGTATTTATCAAAGTAATATCGGTACATTGTTTACGTTCACTAAACAACAAAAAATCTAAATGTAAACTTACTACACATTAAATGAAGAGCTTTATATATAACTTAATCAATAACTTAACATTGATCACATTTTTTCTTTTAAAAATTAACTCCGTTATCCGTTATAAACATTCTTTTATATTATATTTGAGAGTGGTATAGTGATAAGCAAGTGTTTATTAAGCAATTAAAGCATATTTATATAATATACAATGGAAAAGCTAAAAATATCTTTCAGCACGCTTTCGGAAATTGTTTTTCAATGTAAAAAAGATATTGATCTTATAATTCGTGTAGTTTTCGGAATTATAAAATAGTGTCTGAGAAAACTCAAGAAAAGTTCAGACGGTTTTTGAAACAAACATTTATGCCTCAATTTTTAAAGTAGTGGAACAAGAGTCAGCGTCATCAAGATTTTTTAATGACAATGAAGAATGGCTAACACATTATTATACGTTGACTGATGAAGTAGTGGATGATACAGTGGATGGTAAACGTGGACGTCCAACGAAAAGCTTTGGGGAGAGCAATGCCAGAACGAAATCTTCGGTTCAAAATTATATTATCCACAATTAGTTGCAGTCAGGCAATAGACGCTGAGAAATTCCAAATATATTGTATAGACACGGCAAAATTGTACATTGATTTATATGGAAAATTTTTATATTGGAGTTGTGGGTGTTACAGTGGGCGGATGTTACATGCATTTTTGCGAAAAATTAACATATTGCATATAAAGATATTGCATTTTTGAAATATAGTTTGTATGGGAGGTGGGCGTAAAAGTGGGCGGATTAAGTTCATATTTTCAGGAGGTCATTCTACAATTATAATATTAACATTTTATGAAAATTGAGTTAATATATTTAAAATCATGGAAGTTATGCCATATTTTCTATTTAAGTTGTATGGGAGGTGGGCGTAAAAGTGGGCGTATTTTTGTAAAAAAAGAAATTGAAATTCTTAAAAAATTTAAAATAAATGTGTGCAAAATTTCATGAAGCTCCGCAACCTCCTTGATTTAAGACCATTAAATACACTACACGGCCACAGTGTGCGCCGTCTTGTTGAAACCACATCTCCTGGACATCAATCCAGGAATGAAAAAGTTAGTAATCATGGCTCTATACCGATCACCATTGACTGTAACGTTCTGGCCACCATCGTTTTTGAAAAAGTACGGACCAATGATTCCACCAGCCCACAAATTGCTCCAAACAGTCAGTTTTTCTGGATGTAACGGTGTTTCGACATACACTTGAGGATTACCTTCACTCCAAATGCGGCAGTTTTGTTTGTTGACGTAGCCATTCAACCGGAAGTGCGCTTCATCGCTAAACAAAATTCTCTTTTTCGCGTTCTCCGCACAGAACGATAATTTTCGAAATAAAATTGCACTATTTGCAAGCGTTGTTCAGGCGTGAGTCTATTCATGATGAATTGCCAAACCAAACTGAGAATAAATCACTTGACAGCTGTTAAATCGGTCGTCATCTTGAAAAGTAATGCCAACTTAAAGTTCTATACTCTATAAAAAACACCCTATAAAATTGGTGCTCTATTACAAGTTTAAAAAAACTTTTTGTGAAAGGTTCTATTTTACAAAGGGCCCATTTTCTATGGTTCTACTTTACAAAACTTTATTTTTATACGTTTCACTAAAAGTGGAAAGGGTATATATAAGATATATGTAATTTCTACAAGATACATTTCAGACCCCATAAAGTATATATATTTTGGATACTTATACATAGAAAAGTTAATTAAGCGTGACCGTCTGTCCGTGTTCGGGTAGAAATCTCGTTTGCCAAGGCACCAGACGAGATACACAAGATTTAAGCCAATCTAAAAGCCTTAGTTTAAAAAATTTTGGGATTGTTATTTAGCAACATCAGATAATTCCTCCGCCAAAAACCACGCCCACCTTTATTTTTTAATTTTTCAGGCTTCAATGATTCTCTTTTGCTTTTTTTGTTAAGTAATTATTAGACCGCGACAGGTAGATCGCAACGAGTTTATACAGATCTCGAGAGATCAATACCCTCCTACAAGGGTCGATTTTGTATTTATTTGTAGGTTGGTAAGGTTTTTCTGTTTTGATTTTTATTAAAGGCCTTTATATAAAGCAATACTTACAGAGGTAGCTAATACACCCACAAGGTGCCCACTAGTAACCAGGAGCAGTCAATAGGCCCATTAGGGGAGGTCAATATGAGAAAATTTTTTAAGGAGGTTTTTGTTTTCTAGTTGACCATTCTAACTCAATATAGATTGCAGAAAGTTTCTAATTTTTACAAAAAAAACTTTTACAAAAAAAAAATTCAAAAAAATATTTACAAAAATTAAAAAAAAAAATTTATAAACAAATTTTGAAAAATTTTACAAAACATTTCAAAGAAACATAAGACAATATAACAATATATTACTTTGGTGAAGGGTATACATATAAGATTCGGTATGGCCGAATATAGCACTCTTACTTGTTTAGTAAAAGGTTTACGCATATGTATTACAAAGAGTACTTGTTTAACAAGATTTTATAAGAGCGACTTATTTTGTAAAAGGTACTTATTTATAAAAGATACCTTTTTAATAAAATGTTCTTTTTAATAAATGGTAAATTTCGCAAAAGTTAATTTTTACAAAAGATTATTGTTATAAAAGGTACTTTATTGCGCAACGTACTTTTTTTATAAAAAGTACTTTTTATAACAGATACTATTTCATAAAACATACTTTTTTAAAGTAATATTTTTAATATGGCTGATGAATGCACAATGAACGGATCTAGCATGGACTTCAGTGCCTCGATAGATCGATTGGTAGTGCGCTATTCTATCAGTCCTGTGGTGTTGTCTTTAAAAAAATGTACAGGGGGACATAAATGATTGTGCGCTAAATGAAACGGGTCGGGTCAAGTGGTCCATTATAACCACTTGCAGATTGTCCAAAATCATTTGGGCCTCACTCGATAAAGCAAGGACGAAGGCACTACTGGCTCTCGGAAAAAAAATCGATTTCGCTTTTATAAGGCAGCATAACGGGTTAACGTATGAGTGGAGCATTGCGCAATATATAGGTTTCTATCGTGGCGGAAGGCAACAGAAGTTTTCTGGGTGAAGAGAAGGAGGCAAGAACGTATTTTAAAATATTTGGGCCAAAGTTTCTTTCAAGACTTTGACCAATCTTTCGGATACGATACTGTCTAGTCTGATAGGTTTTGCAAGATGCTTCAGATGGGCCTGACGGAATGGAGATACTGCAGTTTCATAGGAATCTGTGATTTAAATCGCCTTTAGGGGCGGCCCGGTTAACCTAACTTAACCCGGTCAACTTAAATCTATTTAAAGTAGCTTGAGGACGTTTATATTTTTAAACTCGATATTTCGCTACTCCCTTGAGTTGTTTTACCCCCGGGGGTTCCAATTGTTACTGCAGAAATATGGCAAATGCTTTGACGCGGTTCACTCGGGGAAAATAGGGGCACCAGACGCTAGGGTTCCTAGAGCCTAAATCTGGAAGAAAAGGTCTGTTGTTTTAACACGGGTCCTCTTCGAGGCCCGACCAGTGCCCAAAGGACTGGTACCACGGGAATCGGTGGCCGCACAGAGAGCCTATCCTCTCTGTGACCGGTTATTGGGGAGGTCCCCTTCGGGGGTACACGTGGTGGTTGTGGTTTAAGATCGATTTATGTAGGTAAGGTGCAAGGTCGATCAAGTGCGCTGTTGCACTCTCAGCAGACGGAGTTTGGATAGTCTCCAAACCCCTAAGCAAGAGGTTATAATGTGGATCTAGGCTTGCCATATTATATAAATTGCTACTCATTGTGTTTATATTAACACAAAAAGCGATTGGTGGCAATCGTAAAGTGTTGTTATACTACACAATGGGGGCGCTAGTCTACGCCTAAGTTTCACTCGGTGGTAAGACCACCGTGAGGTTAGGCCGAGTTGGCAGGTACTCACGTTAATCTTGTTCCACTCCGTTGAGTTGCATAATCATAAACCAAATATTTATCAAAAAGAAGATCTTACAAATATGCAATAAATCGCATGATTTTTCAAACTTGATGTTGCAATTCCCACTGTTTTTGTGCAGAAGTGAAGAATATCTTTTAGAGTTAATTTTTTTTAACAATATTTTTTTTTTTTGTTACAATTTTTAAAAGTATAGTTAATTGTTATGGTGTCTTAATAGAAAACAATGCAAAAGCAACAAAACACACAGAAAAAATATTAGCTTGTTATGATAGCAAGATGAAGTAAAATGGCTTAAGGCTGTTTGCAACATAGACATAGAAAACTGATAACTAAAAAAGAAACAATTATAATAATAATTCGTAACACAACGAAAGAGTTTTCATAAATAAAAAATATGTTTTTTTTTGTAAAGGGATTTAAAGGCCACAATTAAATTAATAAAAAACAAATGTGTTGTTTTTAAACTTTTTTTCAAGGAATAAAAAAATAATCAAAAATTCAAGCTGAAAAAACACCCTTAAAAATAAAATCTTTCATATAAAACACCAGCATTAAACATAAATTTGCACTTAATATCAGTAAGAGAGAAAAAAAAAAACGTTTAAGAACCCATATGAGAAGCAGATGTTGCTACTGTTTTAGCCTTCTGCTTTATGCTTTTGCAGTTAATATTCGCATTTGATTTGATTATTTGTAAAACAAAAATCATTAGTTTGTTATAAATTCCAAAATATCGACACGTAAATGCTATTTTATCAATAAATATTTTGTGTTGTTTTGATTTTATAACCGGCAGCTGTTGCCATTAACTCAACATTTACTATTTCGGCTCTTGAAACAAGAAACAAGTTGAGTTCAGTAAGCAAAATAGCTACATAAAAAGGTCGAAAGCCAAGAAATGTGATAGACTTTAGCAGAGAAAATAAAAAAATAAAGCTAATGTTTCGATAATACTTCGTCATCATCATATGCATATTCGCCCTCTTACACCCAATAAACAAAAAACTCATAAAACATGTTAGAAAAAATTCTTAGTAAATGAATTCTTTTCTTTTTTTTTTTTTTGAAACAACACAAAAAGTGCTGAGGTAAGCTGCTATTATAAAAGGCAAAAAAAATTAATAGAAGAAAAAAATAAAAAATCTCAGGACATGCATAAAAAAGTCCTCATACACTTGAGTTTTGTTAAGAAGACACAAAATGTTTATATAAAACAGATTATATGTACGAATATCACACAAAGTATGTAAAACGTTTTTATTCGCATACTCATTTAAAGCAGAGGTACTCAAACTTTTTTTAAGTGTGCAGACAGAAACTAAAGTTATCATACATACGATCGATTTTTTTTTTTTAATTTGTTTACGACTATTAACCCTCCGTCGAAGATGTAGTCGGCTTCATCAAAGATACCGGGTAGCTGAGTGATAGGTAGCAGTACGCATATACACAGCTCGTCCTTTTTCTTTTCCTATGGTTATGGAGATAAAGAGCTGAATAGTTTTTGGGCATAATTGGGAGGGGGCAAGGGGTAGTTTGCCTACCCCCAAATTTTGTGAATGCTCTTTAGGTGATACCGTGTGACATATTAAAACGAATGTGCCTTTGGTATATGAAGATGAAGAGTTTGAGCAGAATCGGGAAGGGGAAAAGGGTAGTTTACTTAACAACCCAAACCGAAAATAATAAATTTTTCAATTAGAATATACTTTGACCTTATATTCTGTATGCAATATATCCATAAAAAAATCTGTTTCCATTGGGTATGGTAAAGTTGAGTGTGGGCCACTCCAGATTTTTTTAGTTAGCTGAAAGCACAATGGACCCTCCGGGTCTCCGAGTAGTTCTGCCATTTCTGACACAGCCCTTTTTAACCTATTATTTTTTTACACAGTTTTTTATCTTTACCCTTGTTTCATAGCAGGCAGGAACATAGGTTGGTTTTGTGCACTGTCGAAAGTTCAGACCTATACCTCCTCGAGGTGGTGCATAGAAACAGATTTCTAGTTAGGTTATGTCTCTGCTAGAAGTCTAGCTAAATAAGTCGAGTGGAGGCCATTCTCACAGGGCAGGTTTAACTAATTTCTGGGCACCTGCTTTCTGTAGAAGTGAGGGGAGTGCAGATTTTTTTCTTTTCTTCACTCAAACGGGAGCTGCAGAATCATCGGATTTAGTTGCTTTGTGAACCTGGTTCTATAAAAAATCCCTAATCTAGGCACCTCAAAACGTTACTTCAACGTCGAGTAGGAGTCTATGCAACTCATGGCTAAAAGTGAGAGGCAGAGGCAGAAGATAAGACGGCGAAAGGAAAGAAAGGCTATTGGGAAGATGACAAATTAGATCGATAGTCTTTTAAATCAGAAGACGACTCCGAAAGTTAAAACACCTGTTGAGAGGTTACGGGTACTAACGCTAAGGTCTCAAACAAGGTCCAACTGCAAAAAGAATTCTCATAAGAAGCCCATCAGACAACCCTCAAAGGTTGAATTGAAGGAGGTTATAAAGGGCACCAACCAGAAGCCGAGCGCTAGTTGCAAGACTAATGTTAATCCTAAGCTACGAAAGGAGGTCAGGATGTTAATCGATGCTCACTGTTCTACCGAGGGTAAAGAAAACAAATTCTAAAGAGGCTGCAAAAGTAAAATGGATGCGTCAAGGACACTCCACCATCGCACTAACTTTTAATTCAACCGTTAACTGATTTTATAATAGTTGACTATTGTTAATTTTAAGTAAGCTGCGCCTTTAAGATATAAATAAATAAATGAAATATTGAATCATATTGGATGATCAGAGAATGTAAGTGCATAAGATGGCAAAGGCTGTAGGCACCTAATACGAGGAAGTATATCATATTTTGCATTAATATTTAGATATGAAAATGCTATCGGTTTAGCGATTAAATACCTAAACATGATCTAAATATCTCCTAACACTTCCAACAAGTTTTTGCGCCTTATTGTAATTGTGGACGAAACATGGATCCATCATAACATACTAAACAATTGAATGACCAAGCTAATCTAATGGGTACGCTCATAAGTTCATGAGCAAGTGGTCATACTCGAACACAAATGAGCCTACTGAACCCATGCCTACTCATACCATACTATTAGTGAGAAAATCTCTGTTCGTATCATGGACGCAATTAGTTGACCGAGTAAAACTAACTTTTTATACCAGTGAGCGCCGTGTTTACTCGTCTCATGTTCAAAACATGTTTGTTTCACTCAAAGTATAAAACCGCTTGAACTCGACCAAGTTCATTGTTATTACGTTCATTATTTACTCATACATGAATTCAATGAAATATTGTAATGAGTATCTTATAAGCTTCGTTTTTTGTGCTCATGCAGTGCATTACAACATTAAACAGATAACCACTAATAAAAGTTTAAGAATCCCCCTCTTGGAATATGATGGCGAGTGCGTGCCACATTATGCGATTTTTTTTTAACGTTGCGGCAAAATCATAAAAATTACTCAAAATGTAGTGTGAGTGCGTGTATTGCGACTTGTACTTGAGATCGTTCCATACACCCCACCCTCAACTCAAATTACAATTCTTGGTGTTGATAGCGTCTCATTATCATATTAAAATAAATGTACGAGTATGTTGGGATGTGTGTTGTATGTGTAATAGAAAAAAATTACAAAATAACACCAATTTAACGTAGGTCGGGATTTCGATGGCAATATGAGAAGAGAAGGAAAAAAAAAATAGCGACGACTGCTTGAAATATTTTAAAAATATTTTTGCTAACGTGAACTTTTTTAATAAAATTATGGCTTATTATGAATGAGCGAGTATTTATGCAAAAGAGCGAGAAGACGTGGGCAATATTGTTGTCACTTTTAAAAATGATGGCTTTAACCACAAAATACAAAACATATATTGTGTACAAGTATTATGTTGTCCTTTCGTATTAGGGATGTGGGTGGATGGACATGTTTTAAATGTATAAATCTTGTTATTAAATATGATTCATTTTAGTGAATAAAGTCAAGTAAACTTTACACTAACTATTGTACAGGCTACTACGTGGTTATTAATTTCTTCGGTCTATGAATTCATAAATCTAGGAGTCCCTAAAGACCAAAAATTGTCGTCCTATTATCTATAAGCTGGGAAAAGGCAGTGCCCCATTTTCTTCTTTCAAATACTTCTCAATTGGTTAAAAGAAGTAGTTTTTCATTGAAATACTAAGGCTTACAGCGGATTCGAAATCAGGAACAAATTTCAACAGAATGTTAATGGAAATTTCGATGGCTATCGAATGTCGTAATTTGGATACAGATTTCACCTTAATACTTCACCACATGAGGAAGAGGTATACAAATGATGTTCCATAAATCACGATTATTTTTTGTAGTAAGCTGTTGGCAACCGTAAGAGTTTCGGGTCAGTTTATGAGAGCTATAGTGCTGGCAAAGTATTGAGTATTGGGCACCGAGTATCGAATATTTGAAACTTTTTTTTGGGTATTCAATACACAAAAGTGGGTAATCGATACTTTAAGGGTAGTGTATTTCGAAATAAATTTAATAGAATATTTGACGACTACGGCGCTAAATTGCCATTGGTAATATGTCAACGCAAGTATTGAGTACTATTGAGTACCCAACTGAAAAGTATAGAGCAGTATGGAGTAATTGAACAGCTGACAGTTAAGGGTAAGTAAAATATAAATCGAGAGAAAATCTCGGTTTTCTTGTAAAATAAAATTTCAAAAATTACGCAAGTTTAATGGCAATTTTTTCACCTAAATGGTAATCGTTAAAATTACCGCAATTGGGTTTAAGCGAACCCACAAGAGATTGTGGTGAAACAAATGCACAACTTGTCACTGTTTGCTAACAGTCTCATTGGATCATACTTCTTTAAAAAAGTGTCGGGTCAAGCAATGACTGTTGCTGGTGCTAGGTATATCGACATCATAATAAAGTTCCTCGATACAGTCCATAAATCAATTCAATTACATATTGCATAAAACATTTCCCATTCTAACGTTGCGTCGATCAGAAATAGTCACCTAGGATTGCTTGATTTTCCGGCATTGGATTTCTTTTTATTGAGTTGTTTAAAGTCAAAGGTTTATTCCAACTTGTCCACAAAAACCCTTGCTATGAAAAAGAAACTTCGAAGATTCATCAACGAAATTTTATCACGCATATCATTTTTCATTTTAAAAGTTTTCATAGATTTCAGATTAAAATTTAATTAAATGATATTAATAGATTCAATTATTTGTTTAATTAGGATTTTTTTATTCTGTTTTAAATAAATATATATTTTAATCAATTAAAAAATTAATTGAAGTTTAATTTAAAACTAATTAAAACCTTTAATAGGTGCAATTATTTTTTTCTGTGTTTAGGTATTTACTTTATATAAAGGTACCCATCCCTGGGCAACTACTCAGGAACACATGATTTATGTAAAATTCTAAAATTTATATAAAATTCTAAAATTATTGTAGAGTTTCGTAAATAGTGTTTACAATTTCCCACTGATAAAAATAAAAGGTGCTGCCAAGTTTGCAGTACTATTGAATCGGTAAAACTAACGCTGTTTTACCTTTCACTACTTTTTCTCTAGTTTCTCTTGGAAATGAGATATTTTTACGGGTAAAAAAGGATCTTATAATTGAACTGAGATACTAAGGTAACTCTTCTCAAAATTTTCAATTTCATCCAGTAGTTTTTAGGTGATGCAAACACAGACAGACAAAAATTCAAAAAATTGGTGTTTTTATTTCATTTCGATTATACCATTAACAAGATATACCAAAAATATTTCATTTACAGAAATGGTCCTGTTACAGTTTTAATATATTTGCATGTATATATAGATAAGACTAACGAAAATTGAGGTTAAGTTTGTTTTACCGCAATATTCTGTTCAACAATGAGGCTCAATTGTTAGCTCAATTGTTATGTCAATAAGCAAAACAGCCTTTAGAGCCTTTAGAGTGAGGTATATCCACGGCATTTTTTTTCAGGAACGATTGGTCATATTTCAAAATATTAAAACGTCAAGAATTTTACTGTCAACGGGGAATGTCGGATGGGATATTTACTAAAAGCTCTTTTCCAACAAGATTGCTCCACATGCCATACTCGTATAACTCATAAAGCAATCGTATTACTGAAGGAAATACTTTGCAAACGTAACATAGGTCGCAATGGTTCTGTCAATTGACCACTGAGATGGTTCGATTTAATACCTCTGGGATATTTTCTCTGGGGTTATGTGAAATAGTTATTAGATTATGCGAAAAAACCAGGGATTTTTGACGAATTCAAAGGCAACATTGTGAGGACCATTACGATCCCAAATTGCTTAAAAAAGTAGTCAATAATTGCACTTCCAGAATAAGCTACTTCCGATAGCGACTCAAAGCATAACTTAAAGTTAATTCTAAAAAAGGCAATGTTTGTTTAAATATAAGTGTATTATTTTAATTTAAATACGTTAAAAAAAACACCCTTTACCAATAAAGAAGTGATAGTAATAATATTAGTAAGGTGGCCCGACGCCAAATAGGACAAATTTGTATATAAAACTTTAAATGCATTTTAACGGAAACTAGAGTAGTTAGAGGAATAATATGGAAAATCTGTGATTATTTTTATTTATAACTAACTGGGCCCGCCACTTCGTCAGTGTCCTTACAATATTTTGTTCGATTTTGTTTTGAAAGCAATCCACACCAAAGACCTTTACTTTTTTAGCGCTTTAGTTATGGTTTATGAATTTACTTTACTCGTATATAAAGGTTCTCATCCCTACTAAAATATGCCGCCTTAAAGTATGCATATCAGTAAAATCGGCGTACTTTCACTGCTTTTTCTCCACTTTCTCTTGGAAATAAGATATTTTAAAAAGTATCCTATATTTGAATCAGGATACAGAGGTACCTCCTTAACAAAATTTTGTTGAAATCCCACCAGTAGTTTTTACGTGAGGCGAACGCAGACAGGAAATAAGTTGTTGTTTTATTATATGTATAGATAAAAATCGATTTTTAAACAAATCTTATAACAATTTAAATTTGGCAAATGCAGTAAAATATGTTCTGGGTATTTTTTGATAAATAAATATCTTTAATTAAAGGGGAATAACTAACAATAATTTATGATAAAAATAATAAATAACAAAGAACAACAAACCACATGATTAATACAATAAAGGGGAAGTACTGCGACACGCAACCAGATAAAAATAAGAAATACACTCTTAAATTGAATCAAAGACATTAAGCAAAAGTGTATAAAATAATCTCCATCGACTCACTTAAAAACACAATTCTTTAGATTTTCATTAAAAGTCCAAGTACCAAGTCTACAAAATTAAAAACAAAATGACTACAAATATGGGTGGATCTGTAAACCCTAATCGAGATGGAAGCAACGATGTTGTTCTTAATGTGACCAGAACTTTAGGCGCAGAAAACCATAATGCTACTGTGGGAGCATTCGTGGCAGCAAATGATCATCGTGGGCCGAAAATGGGTACCGTAGGTGCTTTTGGGAATGTAAATTCGTAAGTTTTTTTTTAATTTTTTTATTAACAACTTGTTAAATATTTTGTTTTAATTTTTTAGAAATGGTCATTGCGCTTCTTTGGGTGTTAATCACACTCCAAAATATAATATAACAATTGTGGAGGCTACTGCCACAGCAAATCTCTGGACTTCGAAAAACCAGGCAACATCTGTGAATGCCCATGCTAATGCTTCTCAACATGTCAGTGGTCCAATGAGGGGTCACAAAAGCCATGACTATGGTTTCAGTGTGAATCATAGATTTTAAAAGTCTTATTGTATTGTTGTAAATATTTTTATATAAATAGTGTAAGAAAGACAAAGTAAAAAGTACTTTTGAAACTAATAATTTTGGTTCTTCAGTTTTAAGTATATATGTATATGAACATGTGATAACGTAACTTATAAAAAGAGAAAAAAATTTAAAAAACGAAATAAATTAATAATTATCTCATATCTATGGATTATTGACAAAACAAATCAAGTCGCGTAAAAAACAAGTAAAAGTGCTATATTTGGTCATGCTGAATCTTATACACTCTTCACCATAGTAATGTTAAATATTCCGTTTCTCTGTTATGTTTCCCAATTTCACAATAATACATATTTGGCTTTTATTTTTACGATTTTCAACTTCAATATTACAAATATAATATAAAGATATAGAAATTTACATACAATGAAATTTTATATATAGAAATTTTTTCTTTTGTAAAAATGTTATCGAAAATTTTTTGAAGAAATTACTTGAACAATTTTTTAAAAAAATTTTATCGAATATTTTTTGTAAAAATTTTATCGAAAATGTTTTGTAAAAATTTTATCGAAAATATTTTGTAAAACTTTTATCGAAAATTTTTTGTAAAAATTTTACTGAAAATTTTTTGTAAAAATTTCATCAAATATTTTTTTAAAAATTTTTGTAAAAATTTTATCGAAAATTTTTTGTAAAAATTTTATCGAAAATTTTTTGTAAAAATTTTATCGAAACTTTTTTGTAAAAATCTTACTGAAAATTTTACTAAAAATTTTATCGAAATGTTTTTTGTAAAAATTTTGTCGAAAATTTATCGTTAAAATTTTATAGAAAATTATTTGTAAAAATTTTTTGTAAACATTTTATCGAAAATTTTACAGACAATTTTTTGTAAAAGTTAGAGCCTTTCTACAATTTATATTGCGTTAGAATGGTCAGACTAAAGCATATTGGGGTAGTCATATTGACCCCTCCCCAAAGAAAAATTCTGCATGTTATTTTTAACCTACTCGAAGTACACCTAGGATAACAGTAATCTGCTAAGTTGTAAAATACATTCCAGCTCTAGTTTGAAGAACACGTTCGCCTGCTTCATGCGTTTTATAACCGATTGGTTGTAAAGTGTAATGTGAAGCTTTCTTTCAAGCACTTGACATTCCAGCTGGTGATTCAACGCATGCAGCAGCCAAATCAATTCTGCCTGGTAAACGGAGACGAACCTCCCCAAGCGCAGACTACTGGACGGGTTCATCACAGCTGAGTATACACCAGCTTAAAATGCTGATGTCGTTCTCCTTATACTCATTGTGTATGTCTTCGACTATTTTTCTTCTACATTTGAGCTTCTCTTGCCTTCTTACTAAATAGGTCCAGAATGTTTTTATGTACGGTGTTCGAAGTAAAGCTGTGCCAAATGGCATCGCCACCATTAATCTAATAAATAAGTCCAAGCAATCTCAATGGTGCCTTAATTGCTTGTGCTGGAGCCGTGTGCATTTCACCACATACATATATTCATACATGACTAAGAGTAACGTCAATATACACACCATAAACAGATAATGAAAATGGGCTAGTTTCTATTCCAACTAGCTCCAAAGATTTGCTTGCCTATTTTTTTAAAAGTTTTAATTTTTTTGTTATTCTATAAATAAAAGTTAAATTTTTTTTTCTCCAAACTGCGTTTTTAAAAAACAAAATAAAACATATCTTATGTTTGTGTAATATTGTATGTTGTATTTGCTCCATTTATTAAAGTTTAACAAAAAGGGGAAACCCATTAAATACTTATGAAACTTGTGATTTTAAGTTCTATTTTGAAATTATTATCTTATCATTTATTTATGAATGGTAAAGTACCATAAAGAAAACAAAACAAAGGCATAGTTAAATGAAAAATCTATAAATTGCACGCACAATTTAGTTAACTATAACAGTTTCGCAAGAACATTTAAACTTTACACATCAAAAACATAAAACAATAAAGAAATGGCAAATATTGGTGGTACCATATCTGGCAATCCTAAAGGAGGCCATGATATTAATGTGCAGGCTGTAAAAAATTTTGGTGACGAAAGAAATAATGTAACTGTGGGGGTATTTGCAGTAGGTAATGACCGCAAGGAACCTGTCACTACGGGAGCATTTGGAGCAGTTAATACGTAAGTTCAGTATTTTAATTATACAATAATTACTCAATACTCCGATTAATATTGTTCTTTTTAAATAATCTAGAAATGGTCATGGACTATCAATTCAACATACAAACTCTCATGGCGTAGATAGCCAGTCTCTATCTGAAAACATGCGTTTGAATGTTTTAAAAACTGATAACAATTCGGTTGATGTTAATGCCTTTCATGGCAGAACCCAGTTACAAAATGGTTTGAAATTTGATAATGTAGGAGGCAATACAACTTGGAGTAACCCCCAAGGTCACAGTGCATCGTTGGGTGTTAATCACATACCGAAATTTAATATGACTACAGTTAATGCTGCAGCCAATGCCAATCTGTGGACTTCTCCCAACCAAGTATCGTCATTGAATTTAAATGCAAATGCCTCAAGACATGTTTCTGGCCCATTTAATGGTAGAAATGATTTTGGTGCCGGCTTGGGATTTACACATAAATTTTAAAAGGATATAACCAGCTGTTAATGCTTTTAAATGTGGAATTTATGACATTTAAACATGTTAAAAAATTTCAATTACCTTAAATAAAATTACGTTTCGATTAGTTATTTTAAGAAAAAATCTTTTAAAACATTATAAATTTTATAAAATTAGCTGTGCCCACACACGTTGTCTACGTCCTGACAATATTTTCAATTCAAATTCAATTCACACCAAATTTTTGGACTCTTACGTATTTACTTTATATAAAGGTTCCCATCCCTACAATTTATATAACACTCTAAAAAATATTGTAAAGCTCTGTAAAAGACAGACAGGAAATGACTTATTTTTTATTTTAAAACAGCGCCACCTGTTGCGCAAACACTGCTTAAAATATACTGCTTTCAATAATAATAGAACCCTTAAGTATGCAGTGCCTTAAAATCGGTAAAAAATTTGCGTAATTTCCCTGCTTTTTTAAACTTTCTCTTGGAAACAAAATATTTTTGTGGAAAAAAAGTATCTTATATTGGAATCAGGATACTAAGGTACCTCCTCATAAAATTTTGTTAAAATCCATGCAGTAGTTTTTACGTGATGCGAATAAAAAAAAAAAACAGACAGACAGAAAATGAGTTACTATTTTTATTATAGGTATGTATAGATAAACTTGAAAATCTTTAAGTAACAGTATCTAGAACCTGTAGTTTAGCAACTCAAATTCGTAGCGCTACTTGTATTATGTGATTTTAAAACTTTTTTTAGATATTTTTGTGTTTTAGAAAGTTTAATTAAAAAGACTAAAATACAATTAAATGGAAAATTCACAAACTGATTTAATAATATATGAATTCGAATGAATAACATATCTCGAATATTTTTAAAACTAGTCGAATTGATCCTCTACTTCAAATGCAGTACCGTTACCCCTTTATATGTACATACATATGTTTATAATAATCTAGCACTTCCACGACATTCCAGACAATATTTTGTTCGTAGTTGGCTTTTCCATAAAAAATTTTAAAACTCTTGTGTTTAAAGTGCCACAGACTTACCCGTCTCTGGGTAATTACTCAGGATGTTAAAAAATAGGTTTTATATATAAAATTATATTATTGTAGAATTTTGGTAACTGTGACTAATATTTTCCGTTTACAAAAAGTAAAGGTGCTGTCAAGTCTTCAGTATTATTAAATCGGTAAAACTGCGTACTTTCACTATTTTATCTTGGAAATAAGATATTTTTTCGGGAAAAAAAGGAACCTACATATATTAGAACCTAGATTTTTTTAAGTGGAATTATAACATATAAGGTGCGATCCCGTACTTTTTTGGAAAAGTTCAGTAAAATGAGAGAAAACGAAAATAAACTCTCTTAAGAGTTTAAAAATCCCCGAAAGTACGGAAACACAAACAACCAATTTTGTATCCCCAAACGTGATGTCAATGTGTTTTGTATGCATTCGCACATATTAAAAATTAAAAACACAAATATTTTGTATACATGACATTTTTTTCTAATCTTTCGTGAAAAGTTTATAATTTTGGGAGCATATAAACTTATGTATATTTTTTTAATTTTGTTTTTTTATTTTCAAATATTTGATTGTCTTTTTATTTTCACAATCAACCAGAATAAAAAGTTTGGGCCAAGGCTAATCTTTATAAGGTGGCAACGCCACGACAACAAATACAACACCAAAAGACACCCACATGTATTTTGTTGTTGGTTAAATGTACGGCAGGCGCCAAAAACTCTAGTTAAAATATTACATCCAACAACTAAAAACACTTCTTCCTTACCTTTTCTGGTAGTATTTTGTATTTTTTTAATCTTCCAATATTTTTTAAATAATTTAAATTAAACTTTATTTCATTTTTTTCAAATTTTAAAAAATAAACGAATTTTTGACAGCTGCCTTGCACATAAAAAAGTAAAGGAAAAAATAATTAACTTCGCCGTGATGCCACCTAGTAAAATTAATTCGAAGAAAAATACTTTCTCTCAAAATTACTCTCTTTTATCCAATCTTGCTCTACGGGAACAGTTTTCGTTATAATTGGGATCTCGAGGGCTCCCAATGTTGAGTACGGGATCGCAATTATAGAATTGTAAAAATCAAAATATTTAAAATTTTGTTGTTTTCTGTTTCATTAAATTTTTATATTTTCATAATTATGTGTATTTTTTTATTTTACATATTAATAGATATTTAGTACGAAAACTTAAAGATAAATATTTTAACATTAGTTAAACTAATAAATTTAAATGTTAAAATGCTAAAATATTTGGAAAAAAAATTTACGGATAACAGAACACAGGTGATCATAAAACAGTTATTCTTTAAATTATATTAGCTTTGATGGGTGAAAATCTATTTTAAATGCTAATCTTTGAAGTTTTCGAAGATTGTATTGATTTAGATCACTTTAAAAATTAACGGAACGACCTATAAGTGGCTTGAAGCTTAATAAATTAAATAACTGCCTGTCTTTTATAGCACCATTTATATTGTTTTACCTTGCTCCATGAATGGGAGTCAGAGCTGATTGCTTTAAATGAAAGCTTTATTTGCAAAAATTTACATATACTCAAGAGTTTTTTTTACAGTAGATTATCGTAGTAATATATCATAAACTCTAGAAGAATTCTTAGTAATTCAGAACGATAACCGTAAAATTATATCTATAAATAAAAAATTATGTGTGTGAAGATAAATTCGATTTTAACTAGCAGAGACAAAAACCAAATTTCTTAATAGAGCTCATTTTGCAGTCAACAGACCACTGCATTGTTATAACATTCAAAGTAATTATCAGTCCAATTACTTTGGAGGCTTAAAGTTGGAATCTGAAAAAGTTCCACCTAAAAAAACTTGGGGATGTTGCTACGAGGGATACTTTTTGGAACTAAAATATTGGAATTCCCAAAATACATCAAGAAAAGCAACAAAAAGAATTTAAATTTGAAAAATGGTGATGGGCTGGTATAACACACCTTATAAAAATGGAGGTCCATGGAGTACTTAATGTTCCTATATCAGTGGGATATCTGAAATAATCTTAGAACTTGCAAAAAAGCTGAGTTTTTAAAAATAGTCATATTTAAATATTTTCTCCCCTATGGTATGCTTCGTTTCCTTGCATTACCGGGCCAACACCGGATTCGCTTTCTACAGACGCCTTACATAACCGCCTTCTACCAGATACAAGGATTTCTCCTCTATGATATGACCAACACATGCTTTGCTTGCTAAAGAAATTTTCGCCTGTATAGTATGAACACGGCTTCACTGACTACAGGTTCCCTACATTACAAGGCACAAGGTACATATGTATATGAAAAAAAAACAGACATCGCTAACAGCACAATATCAAATAGATTATTTTGAAAATTTATGCGAAAGCACTTACTGGATTAGCACGAAAGCACTTACAATGGATTACAAATTGCTCGATACTAATGTTGCATCTGATAGAAATTTCAATAGCATTTCCTAAGGTAATATAGAAATTTTAGAGGTCCGTAACTCCGAAACTAACGGTTTCTGACGATTTTTACACTTTAAAATTTTTGTTTAAAATTACATTTTACACCCTTACACTAACCTCTTTTTTTTTTGAGTGTTGCCACTAACTAAATTTAAGCTTAATTTGGACTTAGACCACTTTCCAAAATAATAGGCATATGTAGAAAGGTATATTATACCTTTCATTTTTTAGAAATGTTTATATTATTTGGCGGTAAAATTCAAATCCAAATATCTAAAATATAATTAACATTTGGATACAAACCTTAAGATATCTTGTTTGCTGCTGCTACAGGCATTTGTTGTTTTGGACGCAATACTGTTACCGGCAGTATTATTGTTATTGTTGTTTTGATTGCCATTATTTGAAGGCACTTTTTTGTCACTGCTTCTACTCGTAGTAATGGGTTGTAACTTCGGTGTGTCCGTAAACATGACGATTTATTTAAATTAAATGCTGTGATTGAATAATATATAATATTTATTATAGGTAATTGTTTACGAACTTTTAATAAATAAGTACTTTTCTTTGGAACTTATTCACTTTAACTTTGTTAAAAAGAACACATTAAAATAACCCACAATTTATTTCTGCTTTGGATTCTTTTCCTTTTTTTGTTATTTCATTCGCCATTATTTACTCTTTTCTGTTGCAGAAAAAAAGGTTTAAATTTTATAATTTAACTTTTATATACATGAAACTTAATTATTTTTTATTCAATTATGAATTAATATAGTAAATTTATAAACAAAATGAACTTTAAATTCTATGAGAAAATTGTACACGCAACTCATGTGCAATCAGCTGCTTTCTTTTATTGTCTCTTTGACATTTCATGTAATTTGACATTTGGTGTAGTGGTTGTTTTAAGCAAAAAAATATTTACAAATTTAATAGAATGACAATGGAAAAGCAATACGCAAAGAAACCTGATTATAAAATCTAAGAGAATGCTCATTTAGGAAAGAGTACAAAATTAATCTCTTAGATGTTATTTTAAGACAACTGAAGTATTTAACAAATTTGTTCTAAGGAGTATTATTATAATTCTTTTGGCACTTTACTTACAACGGGGATGTAGCTCAGATGGTAGAGCGCTCGCTTAGCATGTGAGAGGTACGGGGATCGATGCCCCGCATCTCCAACAATTTTTTTTATTTGCATAATTTTATATTACGTTTTTTTAATCAAACCTTAGATTTTTCTATTACCCTTAATTTGCAAATAATAATAATTCTTGCAAAAAAAAACCGACTACAAAACAAATATATGTGTATCAATTCTAAACTAAAAATTTAAAAGGAAGTAATCTGTAAGAAATAGATCTCAAATCAAATACTTTATACTTGTTGCTCTAACGAACAAAGTAATATACGTTCTGTACATTCAAATGTCTATCCGTAACGGTTAAGCAGATAAAGCCATATACGACAAATTACGTCAGATATGAGGACACCCTTTATTTTTTTACACTTATTATTACTGACACAGTAATAAAATGTAACGGTTCCAAATTTATGGCCATATATATAGCTTAAACAATATCACCTAGGGGACACCCTTTAATGTGCAATTTTAAATTAAACACATATTTTAAAGGACAGATTCTTTGTAAATTTCAAATGTCTGTCTAAAACGGTTCAAAAGTTTGGCCATATGCATCAATTTACATCAACTATTGAGAAACCCTTTAAAATTTTAAATATTGATAAATGTTATTATACGGGAAATAGTAGTGGAGATTCTGTCTAATTTCTGTATAAAAGATAGGGCTAGATAGGTAAAATTATATCAATTACGGGGACACCCTTTAGTTTCCAAATTTAAATTATATACTTGATGTTATAAAGGACTTAGATATACAGGTTCTTCGTAAATTTCAACCGTCTCTCTGTTACGGTTCAAAAGTTTTGCAATATACATCAAATTACATCAACTATTGGGACACCCTTTAACTTCTAATTATAAATATTTAATTTCTGATTATAAATATATGAACAATGGTTCATATATTTAAATTGACGTCATATATGGGGACACCCTTTAATTTTTAAGTTTATTTTTTTTTATTAATTTCTATTATTGGCAGCTATAGTAATAAGCAGTTTTTTTAAATTTTAAAAGGGTGCCCTTTACGGTTAATAATACACGTAAAAAACACGTATGTTGTATGGGGACACCCTTTAATTTTCAAAATTCTGAACTTCTTTTAAAATGGGACCAATCTGTAAGCATTTCCTTTCTAATAAAAATTTTTAAAATCGGTTCAGAAATGACTGAGTTATGCGGGCACAAACATAAAAAAGCAATATTCAGACGAATTGATAACCGCCTTTTTTTGAAGTCGGTTAAAAAGGAGCATAATTTGCTGCTTAAAATTTTTTATGAATTTTTATTTCGCTTAAAAAAGCATTTTTCCAAATGTTAAGAAAACTTGCAAGATTTGGCATTTGGATTATTTAAATGGGAATAAATACCGTTCTTCAGATATTCCGAAATATAATATCTTAAGTAATGGAAATGAAATATCAGCCAAGAACTTATAAAATATGTACGAGATAGAAAAAAAATAAATAAAACTAGATTTTCCAAAGGGCAAGTTATCTTGTGCAAGTCGTTTTTTTGGTAGCGAGGGAAATACAGATCATTTTACCAGTCTTTTCCCCTCCCAAATGAATCAAACTTGCGCAAGAAAACTTGCAACTTGGAAAACAGGTTATATTTTTCTTTTGCAAACACTTAATATTAAAAAAATTTTAATTAATTCTTTCTTAGAGAGAATAAAAACGAACTTAAGCTTGATTGTAAATTTCATTGTATGTAATACATAAAACAGTTCGACTAATAATAATTAAAATTTTCAAAATTAAAAAAAAAAAAACAATGCAATCACCACATCCAATAAAGTGTACTGCAGTTTCTTCAACAAAACTAAAAGTAAACGTAATTTCTAAGTGCGAGTTACATTATGCAACTTTTGTCACTGCAATTCTTCATTAGTAGGTCCCCAATCACCTTATGAATCTTTTGTTGCTGCCTAAAATTGTTCATTGTAGTTTTAATTTTGCAGTTTAAAGAAGTTTACTGAAATAAAAATTGCACGATATAAACAAAAAAGCAATATTAAAGAAGAAACGAGAAAGATTACAGCGAGAAAAGTTGCTTAATATAATTCGGCACTAACTTGTGAAATGTTTCCATTAATATGTTGCCCGCTTGTATAAATTGCAATAATGTTTGAAGAATTTTTATACTCGAGTTAACCAACTTTCAGTCAACCCAATTATTATTTTTAAAACATACTTTTACCGTGATGTTTGTTGAAATGTTCTTTATAACGGTCTCTTAGTTTTTATTTACTGGGTCTGTTTCGCTACCTACATCATCAAAAAGTAAAATAAACATTTATAAGTAAAAGTATGGCCAAGTTTAAACGCCAAAATTAGGCTAGTAGTCTATGTAAAAGTTACAAAGAGCAGTTTTTAGATATAGGATCATTACTTTGTATAGGGTTACCTGGCCTTCCGTCCTAACGATCATACTTAAACTCAAAATTCACGTTTTTTTTGGAGTATAAAATTTCGAAACGCTATCTATTATAGTTTGTTAGGTTTATGACAAAATTTTAGTTACATAATGATATAAACTTGCTTAGTGTAGGAATTACTATAACAACTTTTCCAATTAAGGCAATTTTTTGTGCCACAATGCACATGTACATGATAATGATTTTTCGCTGTATGTGGGAGGTACCATACCCTTTGTTTCAATCCAACCCTTTCTGCCAGACTATTCACATTATTAAGAGTGCTACTTGCACAGAATTTCGAGATTATAACTATTACAGTTCTCTGGGAATATGATAAATGTCTTTCATTTTGTATTGGAGGTCACACATACTATCTACTTCTTATAGTTCTTAAGTACCTAGATGATAAATATAGACTTTGTATGGGAATTACCACGCCTACTTGAGAAATAAAAAATATATACCTTATTTTCCCCACTGGATGGGTTGTTACTACCCAATTGCGCAACATTAGACGAAAATTGAATAAAATTTGTATTTGATTTGGTGTGGAATACTTTCAAGCCAAATATTGTCAGGACGCGGGGCGCACAGCTAGTAATAAATAAACATTTGAATACAATATTAAATCGTGAATAACAAAAAAAAAACTTTAAAAAAACCGGGCTCAACCGGGATTTGAACCCGGGACCTCTCGCACCCAAAGCGAGAATCATACCCCTAGACCATTGAGCCTCATGCAATTTGTTTGATTTTAAACATATTTAAGCATGGACAAAAAAATAAAATAATGTGCACAATTATTCATCTTGACGTAAATACTTATTCTAAACCAAAAATGCTAAAAATAATATTACACCTTCCGCATGATTTCCCGTGAGATGACTTAGTTTATGCGATTTAAAATACACTGGTTTTTTGACGTCATATTAGCATAACTGGCGTTGTAAGAGCTGGATGGCGTATTTTTGCTCTTTAAATAAATAGGTATGAATATGTAAGTATAAAGTAACTCTTTGAAAATATAAAAGAATTTGGCAAGTAAGTTATTCAAATACAATATCTGACACCAAAACATCATTAGGGGATGTAGCTCAGATGGTAGAGCGCTCGCTTAGCATGTGAGAGGTACGGGGATCGATGCCCCGCATCTCCAACAACAAATTTTTATATTTTATATTTTGTTTTTATCCAACCTTAGATTTTTTTCTTTTAAAGAGTGATTTTTTAAGAGCTTGAGAACTTTTTTTTTTAAAAAAACGCATAAAATTTGCAAAATCTCATCGGTTCTTTATTTGAAACGTTAGATTGGTCCATGACATTTACTTTTTGAAGATAATTTCATTTAAATGTTGACCGCGGCTGCGTCTTAGGTGGTCCATTCGGAAAGTCCAATTTTGGGCAACTTTTTCGAGCATTTCGGCCGGAATAGCCCGAATTTCTTCGGAAATGTTGTCTTCCAAAGCTGGAATAGTTGCTGGCTTATTTCTGTAGACTTTAGACTTGACGTAGCCCCACAAAAAATAGTCTAAAGGCGTCAAATCGCATGATCTTGGTAGCCAACTTACCGGTCCATTTCTTGAGATGAATTGTTCTCCGAAGTTTTCCCTCAAAATGGCCATAGAATCGCGAGCTGTGTGGCATGTAGCGCCATCTTGTTGAAACCACATGTCAACCAAGTTCAGTTGTTCCATTTTTGGCAACAAAAAGTTTGTTAGCATCGAACGATAGCGATCGCCATTCACCGTAACGTTGCGTCCAACAGCATCTTTGAAAAAATACGGTCCAATGATTCCACCAGCGTACAAACCACACCAAACAGTGCATTTTTCGGGATGCATGGGCAGTTCTTGAACGGCTTCTGGTTGCTCTTCACTCCAAATGCGGCAATTTTGCTTATTTACGTAGCCATTCAACCAGAAATGAGCCTCATCGCTGAACAAAATTTGTCGATAAAACACATTTCGAACCGAACACTGATTTTGGTAATAAAATTCAATGATTTGCAAGCGTTGCTCGTTAGTAAGTCTATTCATGATGAAATGTCAAAGCATACTGAGCATCTTTCTCTTTGGCACCATGTCTGAAATCTCACGTGATCTGTCAAATACTAATGCATGAAAATCCTAACCTCAAAAAAATCACCCATTATATCTCTTAATTTTGATAAGATTAATGATAAAAAGGAGCATATTTTTGTTTGTTGTCTAAAAATTTGTCTTATACTATTTTATTTTTTTTAAAGAAAATTATAATAAATTATAATTATAATAAAACAAAATTGATTTTATGTAAAGATTTAATTAATTGTGGCTATTGTGTCAAGATAATGGAAATGAAGATATAAATATGTAATTTACCGCGTATATGGCCCAGACTTAAGTTAAACATAAAAATACGTCATTTTATAATAAAAGGATAGCATATGTGTAAGTACATATTACACACACACAAACATATTAAATGAAACAGCTCAACATAATTGTTTAATTAACAAATAGGTATGAAACATTAACCCTTAAATGAAACACAAAATTAACAAACAGTAAGCTAAAAATATGGCAATTAAATTAAACATAAAAGGTCCTGCGTCTAAACATGACATACATACATAAATATTATGTCTAGTCCAATGTCAAACTCTCTATAAAAAAATATGCAGTTTCCTGATGAGCTGACTTAAGCAATTAGCGAAATGGCCATAGAACCTACATCACAGCGTAACAATTAATTTCAGCGAATTTAAAAGAATTGGAATAATCAGCCATATTGCCAAGCTCGACGTCGACGCCGTCATCAATTTTTATATGCAATCAAATTTAGTCGACGCCGCACAGTGTCGTGACTTCATATAACGAGTGGCCGTAAATAGAAAAAGTTCTTGTAAAGAGCTGAAATTTGGCACATATATTTAGGTTGGCAAAACGTAACAAAATTTTAAATTTAAAAAAATTCGAAGCAAGGATTCGTGTCCTTCCCATATATCCTGAAATTTATAAGTGTCATAAAAGTTAGAAAAATTGCTAACTGTATGTTTTTTTTTTATAGTAATTGGATGTGATATTTTTAATGATTTGACTAAATTTGAACAATTCAAATAAGGCCCACGTTAGGCTAAAATAATATATTTTTACAAAAAATTAAAAGTTAAATAAAATTTTTTTAATTAATTTCGAATACAAGACACTTACTTATATTTTTTCAATTAGATGAATGGACTATCAACTTCAATATATTCTTAAACTTAAGTATATACATATTTTTTGCCTATTCTTTCGGGTCCATCGAAGCTGCCTATTTTTTTAAAGTACATATTTTGGCTAAAAACTTCACAATTTTTGTTACAGTGTTGTTATAAATATTTGAATTTTAGGATATTTACATTGTTTCTGCTACATTTCGGAATAAAACAAATATAATTGCATGCATTTTTATTGAAAAATGAATTCTCGATATTTATTTTTCCAAACTCATTTTTTGTTACTTAAAAATTGTGAAAAAATTATCAAAATAATTCGACTTTAAAGCCGTGTAACTTTTTAAAGGTATAACGCACATGAAAAACCTAACCACCTCTGGAATCGTGGAAATCACAGCTTTCATCCCATATATATTTTATTGATAAATTTTTTGAAATTGGCGCACTTAATGGCAGCTAAATTTTTATTGTTATAAATTAATATACTTTTTGTTATAAAATGAAAGAAAAAATATCCCGGTAATACTTGAAAATTTTTTTTCTTCACTATTATATGTTTGCTTATCACAACAAGTTTTGTTTTGTTTTATTAATATCATTCTTATAATGATGCATACACTGTTATTATTAAATGCAATTAGCCATTTTTTAAATTTCCATAATTGGATTTTTCTATTTATGGTCACACTCACAACACTGTGCGCCGCCGTCAACGCGACAAAAAATCGGTATTATCGATATTTTTGTCACCTCTAAGTATTTTGACAGTAATCTAATTTATTTTTGAAATTTGCGCGAAAATATTATTTATTTATTTTTAATTTGAATCAGGTGACGCTGGTTATCCTTTCGAATCTTATTTAATGACACCATTTCGGTCTGCTCAAGAAAGAAGTCCTGAGGCAGTTTTCAATAGTAAACATGAATCGGCAAGAAACATAATTGAAAAAACGATTGGTGTACTGAAAAATCGCTTCCGTTGTTTACTTGGTGCTCATCAGCTCCATTATAAGCCTGATAAAGCCAACAAAATTGTTATCGTTTATGCTGCTTTACATAACATTTTCCAGTTTAGCAATAAGGATCTCAAACTGTTTTTCAGTCTTCACTTTTAAAAAAGCACAACTTGACTCTCAACTCCAAAAATTTCATCTTATTTTGTATTTTATTTTTAAGTCAATTTCAGTCAATGTCGTCGTTAAACCGCCTTCATAAATACAAAGTCCTTGACAATAGTAATAGATTACTAACAATATTGACGGCGGCAATGCCGTGAGTGAGCCGTCGACGTCACTTATGTCGCTCTTGACTTCCGCAATAGGCTGAATATCTCTAAAACCGTAAAAGGTGGACTTTTGAAATTTTCACAGAAGGCCAATATAGCAACAAATATTAAATCTTATAGGGTGTTCCGAAAGAGACTTGTTATTCACGTATTACTATGGCCACTATAACAAATATTAAAAATTATAGGGTTTTCCGACAGTGTCGTGATTTGCATGAATATGGCCTAATTTTAGAAGCATAATAGATAGACTCTTGAAATTTTTCACAGATGGTGTATTACTTCGTTCCGAATATTCGTCGAAAAACATAAAATACCTTGGTGTTTATGAAAATGCACATAATCAGTGCGATAGGTTTATTTTTATTTTATAAAGCTTTTTTCTTTTAAAATGTTTAAGTGTTTTAATAAATAAAGTTACATTTTATTTAAAGAATCATTTTCTTTTTTATTTATAGCAAAATTTATAATAATTTTTTTTAATTTGTATAATTTTGTTTTAAATTTAAATTTTGTTAATATTTAATTTCTTTCAATTTATATTTTTTCTGTGGAAATATGGTCTTACTATAGTTGCTAAATGTAAACAAAAATTTATTTATAAATTAATTAAAGTAATTTATAAAATTTCGTGTCATTTCATCATAACTTATATTAAAATGCATAACAGCGAAACTATCATTGAGAAAGTGAAAAACAATGAATGTTGATACAATCTGGTACCAATGGATATATATCGGCACCTAAAACGCAAGATGCCGCAATTGAAAAAAAATTCAACATCGATTTTTTTGTTTATTTCGCCATGTTTCTTAAAGAAAACGCGAAATTATTACAAAAAATCGATGTTGAATTTTTTGTTCGTTGGGGTCTTTTGCGTTTTAGGTGACGATATGTAAATGTCCAGAGAAAAGCAGAGATCTGGTAAAGTTTTGTAACTACTTTAAATTTTGTTCGTACTCTTTCTGTTATAGTCGACGAATCTACGCAACGAATTTTTGCCGAAATATTCGTTGTACTATGTGAAATTCGTCGTCGTCCGCACTAGTTGTGTTTATACCATTAAGCATTTGTTTTAATTTGGCCACCTCAATTCGCAATATTTAGTTTTAGGCCCTTAAAACCAATTGTTAGATAATTCTGTTTACTTTTTTACTTTTACCACACGTATTATATAGTAACCGCGAAAAATCGATGTCGGGATTTCAACGGATCTTTATGTTTTGAGGTCTCCTGAATCCATCCATCTTGACTATTTTTGCGATGATGTCTGTGAGTGGGTAGGGTGTGTAAGCCACTATTTTTGTAAACGAGGTTATACCGTTTGTCATATCAAAATGAAATTCAGTATGTGATTTTGGCATAGGGAAATGTAGGGCTGTATAGTTTTTGAACATAATCGGGAAGGGGGAGGGGTAGTTTACTTGACACCCCAAACCTGAAATAATTATTTTAAAACTTTTTAATTCAAAATTCCTAAGAGTGTAAAATTTGGAAACATGTTTGACGTCCTTTTTGTTGTTCTGGGTAGGGTTAAAGCGAAGTTTAAAAGTATTTTTATACTCTGCTGCGTACGTACATCAGAATCACATATCAAACTTAAACAAATATTTAATTATTCATAACATAAAAACAAAGACAAGAACAACAATGTTTTTTTTACTCTTCGATATATTTTTTTCTTTTTGCAAAATATACAAATATCGCGTACGAACACGGTTGTTGGTATTTTTTGTTTTGTTGTATTTTTATTTTCTATCCTAAAGATACAAACTGATGCCAACCAAGAGTTCCTGTACGATGTCATAAAACCCATTTTTGTTGTTGTTTTACCGTTGTTGCTGTGTTTAAACTAAAACAAGTTATTTTATGTTTGTAACCCGTTCAAAGTGGCTTTAAATTATGGTGACGCAGGTTAAAAGTCAGTAACCCAGCGCATAAACTAAATACTACCAGTTAAAAATCTCACTCCAAGTTCCTTTTCCTACCTCCTCACACAAATATCTTTTGCTCCAAAATCACGTTATGATTCATTTGTAATAGAAAGACGAGCGAGGAGTTCTGTTTAAAAATTTAATGGCACACGCCGCGCCGCCAAAAGTTGCCTGAAAACTGACAAAACTTCTGTTCTCTTTGCTTCCACAAATTACTGCGTTTACTACTATTGTGTGAGGGTGTTTGTGTGTGTGTTTCTTAAAATTTAGACGTGTAAATTTCGTTATGAAACAAAATCCAGGACTCTTGTCCCCTTCCTGTGACATTGCTGGCATGTTACTTTTACTAATGAATATATTTTTGTTTTTTGGAGGGGAAAAACTAACAATATCAATAAGTTTTCATGTTTTCTTTTGAAACTAAAATGTTTATTTTCAAAAACATCTATACGTTACAATGCCACAATACCCGGCGTTGTTTAAAGTTTGTTCCTTCGTGATGCCAAAATGTTAAAACATGGAAATTTCTTAGTTTTTGTGTAAAAAACCCTTTTGGCTAGAATTTCTAAATTAGCACATTCAACATGCGTTTGTCTGTCTGTCTGTGTTTGCCGTATTTGCTTTAGCAGCCTGTCTAAGAAAAGTAAAGGAAGAGGAAAATGGTTGAATTTCCTCCTTCATATTCGGTGAATTGTGTAAATCTTGGCATTTTCTTAATTTTGAAGAATTTCTTTCTTTGTCAAACCAAAAATACGCAAACATATTGTGTCGTTTTGCATTGTTTTCTTATTGTAGTAATTGGCAAAAGTTTTCATCCAGAATATGTTTCGCTTTGGTTTGTATTCGAGTGTGTCTTGGTTTGAATTTGTTCGTTTTGTTTATTCGGTTTGTTTGCCTTCGCCTAATGCAATTTTAATGCATGATTTGTTATTAATTGAAAATTTGTTGCTTGCCTTTGCAAAAAAAAAAAAAAAAAACTTTTACGACATAAATATTTATTAAAAACAAATTATGATTCTTTAAATTAAATATGAATTCAAAGAAACGGAAATTTAGAAGAAGACGAAAAAATAGTTATAAATAAAATAGGAATGATGTCTTACGCATGAAAACTTATTTGAAGCAACTGCTTATTTGAAGAAATAAATTGTAGAAGTTGCTTCAAATAACTTTTCCTGCATAAGACATCTTTCTATATTATTTTAAAATATTCTTTCTTCTTCTAAAGCAAGCTGATCTAATGGATGTGCTCCTAAGGTCATGAGCAAGTGGTCATACTCGAACACAAGCAAGCTTAACACATGCCTATTCATACCTTACTATTAGTAAACAAACCTCTGTTCGTATCGCAAACAGAATGAGCTGATCGAGTAAAATAAACTTTCTATACTAGTGAGCGCCGTGTTTACTCGTTTCATGTTTGAAATACACAATAAGTTTTGTTTAGTAGATAAGTAGAACTTCTGAGTACGGCTTGTTGCATTTTTTTTGCACTAGTGGTTTTTTATATAGCGTAAGAAATGAAGACTTTAAAATGAACGCAAGTAATTTTGTTAAAAAATTTTGTGTTTTCTATTTATACACTCGAACTGTGTTCGTGTTTAACTCAAAGCATAAAACTGCTTGAACTCACTCAAGTTATTATGTTCAACATTTAATCACTGTCATTCAAACTTGCTTATGGAAACTCTACAATCTCATCGCATTTAGCTCGCTGGTCCACCCATCGTTATTTGTGTGTAATGAAAAGACATGAATTCAATGTAATATTATAATGAGCAGGTCATGAGCATCGTTTTTATGCTCATGCTTTTTTATATGCCAATATTTTTGTGGAGTTTGTACGGGTCATACCGTTTGACATATCAAATGAAATTTAGTATGGGCATATTTGGGAGAGGGAAAGGGGTAGTTTCCTTACCCCCAAATTTTGTGAACGCTTTAAATGTCATACCGTATGACATATTAAAATAAAATTCCGTATGTGCCTTTGGTATATAGAGATAAAGAGCTGTATAAATTTTGGGCATAATGTGGATGGAGCAAGGGTTTTACTTACTCCCAAATTTTATGAACGCTATACATACCGTATGACATATCAAAATGAAATTCAGTATGTGCCTTTGGTATATAGAGATGAATAGCTGAATTAATTTTGGGCATAGTCGGGAAGGGGCGAGTGGTAGTTTACTTAACACTCCAAACCGAAAGTAATTAATTTTTCGATTCGAATATACTTACCTTGAACTTATATTCTTTATGTAATAAATCCATAAAAATATCTGTTTGCATTGGGTATGGTAAACTTGAGTGTAGGCCACACCAGATTTTTTTCTCTCCATTATGGCAATTTCCAATTTTAGGATATATGAGAAATACACGAATCCTTGGAATTTATATCGCCAAACCTTAGCTTTATTAGGATTATTTTTTATTTATTTGAAACATGTGTGCCCAATTTGATCACTTTGTGTTCACTACTTTCACTTGTTATTTGAAATCACGACCCTGCGCATCGTACGTCAATGATATTTGACATTTGAGAACTAGGCAGTTGCAGTTTGCAAACAGACGTGTAATAAAGCGCTATCACTCTGCAAAAGCGTGGAATAATTATGTCAATTTTTTTTAGTACAAAAGCCCTTACACTCAAAGCCACTGCACTACGGTTACTGTTAGTTTCGAATGCTACTGGGCCTTGATAAACGACTTCTTACTGCCGGAATTGAAAGAGCAAGACTTGGCGAACAGTCTTTGTTTCAACAAGACGTTGCAACTGCACACATATCAGGTGTCACAATGGATATTGTGAAGGAAGCCTTTACTGATCGTGCAATCTCCCGTTTTAGTGATTTGGTATAGCCAACAACCATCCCAGACTTCTTTCTTTGGAGCTACTTAAAGTCACGGATTTAAGTCGACAAGCCCCCAACAATTGCAGCCCTTAAGGAGTATATTCGATAGGAATGCGAAAAGTTATCAGCGCAAATCTTGCGTATAAATGTGTGTTAACAACACTGGCATCATCTACTTGGCGGATATTATCTTTTCCACTTAACAGATAAAATTTTAAAGGTGCAAATAAATAATTCCATCATTTAAAATAATTATTTATTTAGTAAATATGCTATTCAAAGGGGAAAATTTAATGATCAAATTCACATACGAAGTTGCCAGATAAAATAAGTACAAAATCGTCAAATTTCGCAAAAGGCTGGACGAATTAAAAAAAATTTTCAAATCGTACAAAATATTTATATATTGTATATATATATATATATATATATATATATATATATATATATATATATATATATATATATATATATATATATATATATATATATATATATCTATACAATATCATACAGTGGAACGGAAGGAACCCCTCAAGTGTGATTCCGACTAGTACTTGGTCGATTTATATTTCTTTAAATTAAAATCTTTAATACATCGACTTTATTTTCTATCTTTAAATCCTTAATTTAATATAATAAATAAAATTGATTGTAAGGAGCAAACAAAAAAGGATCTGCCCACATAATTCTTAAGTACAATATTGTTCTAAAGATACGACTACTTCTATCTATCCACCTACTCGTATATTGTATTTGCATAAATGTCCTTTTTTTGTTCAACTAACTTTTAATTTAATAATATAATTTAATAACAATAATGTATATGTATATACATACATATTTACATATGTAGTTGTAGATTACATTTGTAGTTGTGTGTAGTTTTTAGATGTTTTTGATAGTTTTGATTTAATATATTCCACCCGTTTGTTGTCTTCTTTTCAACATCATCAGAAACATGATACTGAAATTATCATCAAAAAAAGGACAACTCTATGTCTACGTGTGTGTGTGTGTGTGTATGTAATATTATGTTGAAATTCCTCAAAGAGAAGGAAAATAGTGTTGACTAAATTGGCAATTGCCACTTGACTTCATAAAACATGTGTCAGCGAATCTTAAATGGAGCTTATAAAACTATTAAGACTAAATACTACAAGTTTGTTTATGGCAAGGGATCTTAATACATTCATATGTTTTAGTTTACTTACTTACATACCCATACATGCACGCAAGGGGATGGGAAGAAACATGAAACCTAAAAGCACACACTTTAATACATATATTTATGTATATAAAGAGTTTACCTATAGGGACAGATAGTTGTCTAGCGCTGCCACATTAGTTAAAATCCTTATCAACGAACTTCGAGGATTTCGAAAGGCCGTCATAAAAATAATATGTAATAAAAATATCTCTTTTTCAAGCAAAAAAAAAAATTTAAAAGTGAAAGTACACAGTTTTACCGATTTAATGGAAATGAAAACTTGGCAGCACCTTTTATTTTTTAAAAGGGAAATTTAGAAACTATTTACAGAACTCTACAAAAAAAGAAAAATTCGTAGAGAGTGGCAAACATAGATCTCCTCAACTTAAAACTAGACGTAAAGATTGCACGAAGCGGCTAAGAGACCTACTAGAATCTCGAAGAGTAGCATCTCTTAAAAATTACCTACAAGATCTGGACCCAACTCCACAGTCAGATTATTCATTATGGCGTGCATGTAGAAACCTTAAAAGACCAGTCCTACGTAAGCCTCCATTACGAACTTCTTGTGGAGGCTGGGCAAGAAATGATACCGAAAAAGGTAATGTGTTTGTTGATCATTTATAAAACGTGTTTACTCCAATTGTCTCGACTGATATAGATGAGCTGCCACCTATTGATGTTAGTCCGGCAGTTAACCTAATGTTTGAGCTTCGAGATATTGAAAAGGCAATAACTGATTTAAACACTAAGAAAGCTCCTGGCATTGATAAAATCAGTAACAAGATGTTATTTGAATTGCCCCGTATAGCCCAAAAATTTATTCTGTTTGTTTTTAATGCCATTTTACGTCTTGAGTACTTTCCTACAAGGTGGAAGATTTCTTTGATTACTATAATACCTAAGCCAGGAAAAGACCACACCAAGGTTGAATCATATAGACCTATAAGCCTTTTATCAAACATATCAAAGCTGTTTGAAAAAATATTAATTATTAAGTTGGACCCGATTCTGAGCGGCAAAGGATGTATTCCGAACCATCAATTTGGTTTCGGAAAACAACATAGTACGATCCAACAAACACATAGATTAGTTAATGTAATTAAAAAGACCTTTGAAGAAAAAAAATACTGTTCTGCACTTTTTACGGACGTTTCTCAAGCATTTGACAAGGTATGGCACGAAGGCCTTATATACAAGTTGAAGCTGAATTTTCCCAAAAACTTCTATAAGCTCATAAAAAATTATTTAACTGATTGAAAGTTCATACTAAAAGAAGGAGATTTCTTAAGTTCGCCTCAGCTTATTAAAGCTGGAGTTCCACAGGGTAGTATTTTGGAAACCATTTTATACTTGCTGTACACATCCGATATGCCAATTAGCAATCAAGTGCACACATCAACATTTTGATGACACAGCTTTTTTAAGTATTCATGAAAGCGCGCAAGTAGCATCACAAGATTTACAAGATCACATACTCAAATTGGAAAAATGGTTGAAGAAATGGAGAATTAAGGTGAATGAACAAAAATGCACTCATATAACTTTCACACTGCGTAGGGACTCATGCCCCCCTATTCGCATAAATAATTAAATGATACCCCAGCTTTCAGACGTAAAACACCTCAATATTCATCTTGACCGGCGGCTTACTTGGAAAATCCACATAGAATCCAAGTTAACACAAATAAAGTTAAAAGTAGTCCAACTAAACTGGCTTATTGGCAGAAACTCTACACTCAGCTTAGACTGCATACTACTACTGTACAAGTCGATTCTTAAACCAATTTGGTGCTATGGGGCACTGCCTCAGCAATGTAGCAATGTTGAAAAAATTCAAAGGCGCCAAAATAAGATTCTACGAATGATCACAGTTGCTCCCTGGTATATCAAAAACTCTATTATCCACAAAGATCTAAACGTGCCAACAGTTAAATCAGAAATAGCGAAACACGCGGTAACGTATTTGAAGAAGCTTGAAACTCATCCAAATCCATTGGCGCGTAACATTCTTAATGCTCCTGGTTACAATCGACTAAATGAAGATATACTGCTTTTCTTGGCCGTATAATAGAGGGATGAAACGTAAAAGATTTCAACAATCGTAGAACATACATTATTTTTGGACTTAATAAGTATATTTATTTTTATTTTAGAATTAAGATGTGAGTAATTATTGTTATTTCAAACACATTGAAGATACAATAAATAAATATGAAATAAAAAAAAGAACTCTACAAAAATAGAATTTTATATGAAACCTATATTACAATATCTTCACTAATTACCCAGAGATGGATATCTCTATATAAACATATAAACTAGAACAATGCTTGAGCACAAAAAACGAAGCTCATAAGACACTCATTATAATTTTGCATTGAATTCATGTCTGTTCATTGCACACGAGTAACGATGAGTGGACAATAATAAACATCAAAGACCAGCGTGCTAAATGCGATAAGTTTCCATGAGCAAGTTTGAATAAGTACGACTAAATGTTGAACATAATAACAATGAACTTGAACCTGTTACAGTTTTATTACATACATATATGTATAGATAGATGATAAATGTACGTGGTTGTTAACCCCTATATCTGCAAAATAAGAAGCAGAAAAATTAATAAAAATTAAACAATAAAGGTGATTTTAACTGTCCATATTGGAGATCGCTTTGTAGTAGGCATTTGTTACTTGTTTACAAAGCAACTGATTAAAATTATCTTAACCCTTTAGATTATGATAAAATTAAAACATTTGGCTACAAATAATGTTTACTAAAAATCCTATTTTCACAAACAACTAACTATAGGAAGTTAATTTGTATTTTATTCTTTAAAAATACTCTTTATTTCAAGGATTAATTAATCCACAGTAAAAAAAGAATATTAAGATAATATGTTTGTTAAGACATAAAACAAACAACGATAAGAGTGACAAATATAATATAGGGGATGGAGGAGGGGTTAATTAGTTTATATCCGCATGTATGTATATGGAAATGATTTTAAACAAAATAATTATTTATAACATAAATAACCGACAACACACTGGCAACATGAACTTGGGTGTACAACAAAATCTATGAGTTAAAACGGTTATGAATAATTTAACAAACATGTCACATCTCACATCAATTACAAATACAAACAAATGTTATACACACACACATCTATCATTTACAAATTTAGCACAGAACTGGTAAAATATCTTCTTCTGCTGACCAAAAACTGTAGTTCCTTTGCAAACCGCAAACATCTTTAAACCATTATCTTCTTAGTCCTGATTGTAATAATTTTATTACAAGATATTTTTCGCCACAAAAACAGGTTTTGTTTTGGCTTTTCACTCTACAGAAGAACCAAAATCACACAAAACGAAAAGAAAAGAAATGAAATGAAATTATTTCATTATTCCATTCACAGTTTATAATAATGACACAAAATGCTGTTGACTTAATTTGAAAATAAATGTTAGAAAATATAATTTATCCTTTTATGGCTGTAACAAAATTAGTCCTTAATTACGGGCATTAATTATTTAGAAACATATAAAATGTTTAAAGAATTTTAAACACGGACTGACTGAGAGGCAGGCAGATAGACAGACAGACACTGTCATTTGCATAATTATGTTAACAATAAAATTATAATTACCTTTGAATAGAACAAAAATATGAAGAAGATACGAATACGAAAAAGATTTAATTCTAATGAAAAAACCAAACGAAAAAATACCTTAAATATTTTGACAGTCTTGTAAAATTCAGAACAAAACAAAATTCTGCAGACATAATAACTTCTTGTTAAACATAATAACTGGTCGAGCTTTCTTCTTGTAATGGACAACATTAAAGGCTTAACTTTAATTAGAAGTAAAATTCCAATTTTCTTTTGGGACACTTTTTGCAGGCAGAAATCTCAACACTAAAAATAATAAAGTGTAATTTTTATTGCTTTATAGTCCCAAGAAAAAATTCACAGAAAAAGTAACAAACAAGATATAGACAAGACTTTGAGCAGACATAGATAGGACATAGCCAATATTAATACTCAAGCCAAGATTTAGAGAATAATAAAACATGCTGTAGACAAGACATAGATAAGACGTAGATAAGTTACAAAAAAAAAAATAGACAATATTTAGACAATTTATAGACAAAACATGTGTAAGGCATATAGAAGTCACAAACAAGACATAGACAAGATATAGAAAAACATAAGCAAGATATAGAGACAAGACATAGAAAATTTATATATAAGACGTAGATAAGTCATAAAAAAACATAGAAAAGGTATAGATAAGACATAGACATGACATAGATAAGACTTAGACCAGACATAAAGGCATATACAAGACATGAACAGGACAGATGTAAGACTAAGACAAGATCTAAGGAGGAAATAGAGACACACGCACATTGACATAGATATATATATAGAGACAAAGTTTTAGACATAGAATTACACGCCGTCTTGACGAGCCATTATTTTGTTTACATATGAACAAAATGCCGGCAGAATAGGGAACAAAAATTTGTTTAATTTTCTCTGTTAGGAATACGTATAGATGTGCATGTTCCGTCGTCTAAACATAATTTTTTGTTTGTCGGCAAAGTTGTTTGAATGCAAAGCAAACAGGATTTGCACCCTTTATCAACAGATTACGTTTAAACATTCATACTAAAAACAACATGACAGACATCGTTGTGGGAACTTAAGTTCTGACAATGCCGTTGGAACAAAAGCATGACATCGACAACAACAACAGCAACGATGGTCTTTATGAAACGTTTTAGTGAGCGCAAATAACTTTTTTTAATGTATGAACATATCAGTGGCTGGTCAAGATGTAGTGTTAGCTTTAGACATAGATAAGCCATAGTCGTTGTATTGTATTGTCAACATTGGAATGACATAAACATGACATACAAAAGTCTTACACATGTCATAAATAAATACAGAAGACATACAGTAAGTATACAAGGCATACACAAAACATATACAAGACATTAGTCTGGCTTATACCTCATGGTACCGGCAACTTAGCACTCTCCTAGTAGGAGTACTAACCAATGAAGACAGGGGGATAGAAAAATGCTATTCCACTGTAAAACGGAATATGCCAAGATTGGTTGCTAACGTTCGGTCTAATGATACCAGACGTCAAAATTTTTTACCATATTATCGGTGTAAGTAGAGATTGCTTTCTCGTATAGCGTAGACTGGCGTTAACCGAACGTGGCAAAGGAGAGCGCGAGGTGACTACCGCAAAATTTGACGTTCAGAAAATATGTTTAGAGGTGACAACGCTGGAAACTCATATTCGTCCAAACCATCGAAGGGGAGTTACTCTCGGCTATTAAGGATTTATTACCGTAGCTTAGCCTTTTCAGGATCTGAATGCAGACCTAAAATGATTAAAGTGTCTTAATGATTGGAGATATCTAAATATGCTATTATATGATCGAATATACCAAGCAGAATGCAAGCGAAGGTCCTACAATAGGTGAACTCACTAAACCTGAAAATTTGGAGGTAGGCTACTATAGCCAGGCCATTAAGGTACCCACATATAATAGAATTACCTTAAGCTGGATAACTGCGTTAGTGACAGGTCATGCAAACTTCAAGTATCTTCTAGCCAAGATGAAAATCGAAGATAATATTTTCAGACTGTGCCAGGAAGAGGCTAAGAGACGTTAATGCACATTGTGTGTGAATGACCAGCACTAACATAAGACTTAGCATACACGAGAGAAACTTGTTAAATGTGGATGCCATGGGGGATTTAAGCCTTCGATAAATGCTTGCAATTACTAGAGATTCTGTGATGAGAAAGAAGGCCGACAGTTACCAGTCAACAGTCTAAAATCACTTAAGTCAAGAGTAAGGGCTGGCGGTAGCATGTCACTCAATGAAAATAAGGTTGCCGTAAATTACAAATAGGTTGCCAATAATCATTGAGGACGATGGAGGGGGTTTCGAAAAGGGATCCTTTAAGGAAGTGGTCTGCTTCAAAACCTCCTATATTAATAATAAAAAAGGTACATGATAGCACAGTAACATACGTTGAGTGTAAAAGGCTAGCCCTGGCTGGCGTTTAACTACAAATACGTACCCAATCTGGGCGCTACGCTAAGCCTTGCACTTAAGACTAGGGTTAAGCGGTAATTAAAAAGTAGTCGATAACTACCTTTCGCAAGCAAGTAATCGTATAACAAATGAGTAAAGAAAGCTTGAAAGCTTGAAAAGGCTTGAAAAGGTCTCTAAGGAGCAACTGTCTATTATTATTAACAAATTACAGGACAGCTTAAAAAAACATTAAATCTTAAGAAGAAACATGAAGAGTAAACAACAGTATTAATCACTGTAACTTCAGAAGCACTCACTATTTGTTTGCATACAAAGAATTTTTTATTATTTTTTTCTTAGTTTCAGTTGAGTTCATAAAATAGATGACCTCATATATTTAATATGACGCTTAAGTAAAAATCGGTACAAACAGTAAAAAAAGAATTTATTTCTTTTTTTCACTAATAATTTGAATTTGTTGTTGTTTTGTATTGAACATTTTTGTTTGTAAAATATTTGTACATTGATTGCGAGTCCATGTGTATGACTGTGTAGTCAAAGTTAAAGACACATTTATGTCTTGTGTGTATTTTTATTGTTAAAACATAAAAAGCCAAAAGACAAACACTCTTGAGTCATAAAAAGATGCCGAAAGACAAACAATGCGGCAGAGTACAAAAAGTAAGAAAAGGAAACGAAAAAGTGGAAGTAAAAGCAGAAGTATTTAATAGGAATCAAACATTCAAGCTTAAAAACACACTCATAAGAACGTAAAGATCAAATGTCAATAAAGTAGAAAAGGAGGAGATATTTACTTGCTCATACAAAGAATATGTTTAAGATTTCCTTTCGAACAGCAATTTCAAGGAAGTAAATCCTTTAATTTTATAGAAATAGTTTTGATCTAGATAAAGCAATTGGAAAATGCTGTTGTACATTGTATTACTGCATAAATATTTTGAAGACCCTGACGCTACTCCAATATCGGATTATTCATTATGGCGTATAAGAAAAAAAAAAACTCAAAAAGGCCTACAGCTGCCTTCTTTGTAAACTTTTTGTAGAGGTTGGGCATAAGTGGTACTGAAGAAGACAATATTTGTTAGCTATTCAAAAGGCGTTGCGGTGACGCCCTGTAACAGGATTCTAGTTAGGTCGTGACTCTGCTAGGATTCTAGTTAAATTAAGTCGAGCGAACTTTGGATAGCTATCGATGTACAGTTTTAATATGGACTTAGCTGCTTATATGCTTCATATACGCAGCTAAGTCCGTGTGAGTGGAAACCAGAATCCTTTTCTTCATTTTTGAGAATTTTTTTTTAATTCTAATTTTGATAAAATCAAAAAAGTACCGTGAGAATCCGACAAGAAGAATTTCTTCTCAATAGGTGGAGTTATCAGTCACTGATGGAGATTCAACCGTAAGAGCTGAACAAGAGGTGGACGGGTTAACCTCCAAATGAACTCCTGAGGTTTCACCGCTACACACGACTACAAATGCCGTTGGATATAATCGTCGCCGTATGGACAGCTACGTAATTATATTGAAGACGATATCTAAGTCTTAAACTTTGTCATTGTTGTTGAAATACATACATATTTTATAGGAATAAAATAACATTTTCCAAAAATAGAGAAAAAATTAGTGAAAGATTTTACCGATTTAAATGTACTGGAACTTGACAGCATCTTTTATTTTTGTCAGCGGGATATTTTAAATATTATTTGCAGAACTCTACAATTATTTTAGAATTTTTTGAATTTATCCAGGGATGGCTACCTCTATATAAAGGAAATACATAAACCATAACTGAAGCACTATAAAAATAAAAGTCCTAAAATTTAGTGTGGATTACTTTCAAAGCAAATTCGAATTGTCAGGGCGCCTACGACGTGGTGGTCACAGAGCGCGAAGCCAATCAACTAATAGCCGCCGCCGGCTTCAATTGGAAGCAGTTAGCCGCTGCAGAAGTGTTCGGCTAATATTGGTTAACAATTTTGAAAATTTAAATATTATTAGTCGAACTATTTATGTATTACATACAATGAAATTTATAGTCAAGCTTAAGTTCGTTTTTATTCTCTCTAAAAAAGAATTAATTAAATTACAAATTAGGTGATAATATTAAAAAAAAAAATGGGAAAATTTAATTTTTAGACATCAGCAGGAGCGGAATGCACATTTTTTAGACAGCTACGTCCGTCATCAGCACTCTTGTATCTATCTACTTTGAGTAGTGTTTAATTGTAACCAACCAAACCCAGATAAAGGTATACGAGAAAACTTGTATTCAATTATCAATCGTCAGTTGGTGAGAACTAATTCTTTAGTCTTTTTTTTTTTTCTTTAATATTATCACCTAATTTGTAATTTAATTAATTCTTTCTTAGAGAGAATAAAAACGAACTTAAGCCGGACTATAAATTTCATTGTATTGGTTAACAGTTTTAGCCGACTTCATGATTAACTCTATACCACCCTGTGCAAAAAATTGGGTGTGTGACGACATTACTAATAAGACTTGTGGATTTATACTGCATAACTCTAAGAGGCTTGTAGTTCTAAAAAAATACTTCCAGTAGATTTCAATAACAATTTAAACTTTAAAGTTCTGCCCAAATAAATTTATGTTTGTGTGTTTATGTAGGAATTTAACCATACAAACGAACGAAACTTGGTGGAACTCTCAACTTGTATTGTCATAAAAATAAATCGAATCCTTAAGACATTCAATAAGTTGTTGTATGTTTTGTTCGTTTTTTCAAAAGAAATAAAGAAAGTTAAGACCTTTTATCGCTTTAAATATGGTTATTTGCTAAAAAACAAAGACAAGTTAAATCTGTAGGCTGGAGTTGGAGTGGGAAAAGCATTCAATGATTGGTTGAAAAATCCCAACAGAAGCAAAAACTTTAATGTTTATGGCCAACAAATTGTTTCAAAGGATATAGACCATCATAACGTACAAACAGTTAAATTGTATATAAAATATGAGGTTAATAAAAAGGACCTTAACATACACACACACACACACACATACATACATGGACACATGCATATTATTGTAAATGAATGTTTATTTGCTAGTGAATGGAATTTTCTTAAAAATTAATTTTTTCTAACCCATATAAATCATGGCAATACAAAAAAGTCCTTTTAAATCATGTTAAAGGTACGAGTAATATTGTATTATTATGAGTTTTTTTTTTGTTTTTATTTTTATTCGCTTTTTTTTTTTTTGTTAAACGTTTACATATTTCAACGACATATGGTGCATAAATAGCCCATATTGAAAAAAATAAAAAATAATATCTTTTCGTTTGCTTTTTGTTTAAATAAAATTGTAGCAAAAATATTATGATGAAAAAAGTAAGAAGAATGTGAAAAAAAAAATCTAAGTAAACATGTCCCTTTTTGTTTGACAAGTACATATGACGAGTATGTTGCAAATTCAATATTTACCCACAATTTTACATTTTTCGTCACTTTTGTTTCGAGTTCTCGAAAGGAAAATAACAGTGGAAAAAAAAATGAAAACCTTTAATAAGAGAACAGTGAACTCAAACGTAGAGAGTTGTTTGCAAAGGTCGTGCAAATAATAGCTATGATGCGGTTCTATCGAACAGCAATATCTGTTATATCGTATTTCAGAATATTGAGAAATAATTAATCCCATTTTATTATAAGTTTCTGGTTATGTGACCCTTAGACAAAACCATTAATAATGATCCATATAAATTCTCATGGAGTGGTGATTTCTTGATTTGTTATATAAATTTTAAAGCTTTTGACTACCGACTACAACCTCTTTAACCACAAAAATACACACGTTTATATGAAGACGATTATTTCGGCGACATCCTAGCTACACCCTTCCACCCTTCTGGCTGTAGCCAACTTAGGCTAATGCTTTAAGCACATAGGCGGTTACACAGCTACATGACTAAAAACGCTGTTGGCTACAATCGTGGCCATGTGGTCAGCTACTTAATTATGTTGAAGACGACAGCTACATGAAAACTCTGACATTGTTGTAGAAATATATTCAACTTTTATAAAAAGAAAATATGTACCTTTTTCAAAAAATATCATATCAAAGCGAATAAATACATATATTTGTTCAAAACCTTTTAATTGTAAATCAATTTGTAATTTTTAATTTAATTAGCATTAGTTGGCTACAGCCACAACGGTGGTCGTGTAGCTATGATATCGTCAAAATAATAGTTTTCCTATATATGTATGTACGTTTGTATTTCAGTTTTGACAGGTTGTAGTCGGTAGTCTGCTGTCGTCTTTAGAAAATAGCGGCTAAACCGTACACTACTACAAATGCCGTTGGCTAGAATCGTCGCCGTGTAGTCAGATACTGAATTATGTTGAAAGCAAATAAATATATTTGCTCAAAACCTTTTTATTGTAAATGAATTTGTATTTTTAATTTTGTGACATTTTCTTTTGTTGAATAAATTAACATTGTCGGAAACAAATATAGAAATTAACTTAAGTTGGCTACAGCCATAACGGTGGTCGTGTAGCCATGTAGCTATGATGTCGTCGAAATAATCGTCTTCATATAAACGTGTGTATTTTAATTTTGACAGGTTGTAGTCGGTATCCTGCTGACGTCTATGTGTTTAATGCTTTATACTAATTTCTATTCTCGTAAGCTACAATGAGAGCTGAGAAAGAGGGGCAGATAAAAATATTTTATTTTATTAAACAGAAGAGAATATTGTAATATTAAAAATTGTAAATTTCTTTACAATTATGAGCAAATAAATTTACATATTTGTTTTAAAGATAAAGCATTTTTTAAAGAAGTGATTTTATAAAAGTTAAATATTTATTTCTACAACAATTTCATAGTTATTATGTAGCTTAAGTAGCTGACTATACGTCGACAATTATAGCCAACGGCATTTGTAGTTGTGTAGCTGCTATCATCTATATGCTTAAAGCATTATTAAAGATTGTTAATCATGTCATCATCAATCATGGTCAATTGGAGGTTGTTGCGTTCTAGACAGTTTCTTATAGTGTGAGGCCTAAATATTTTGAGGACTTGGCAAAGGCAAAATTCCAGTACCTCATTTTCGCAACTAAAATGAGCAGCTTTTCACAAGAAAATATAATAGTCATACTGTTACACCAGGTTGTACTACAACTAATCATCGTACCCACGACAATTGGATCTTCGCTCCGGAACGACTCGAGTATCACTCGGCCAAAGATTGTCAACTCAACCACAGCTGCACCAAACGAAAGTTTTTTCCTCAGGGAAGAACTTCCGACAACAGCAGGGCAGTTACAACAACAACAACTAATCATGAATTTTTTAACATAAAATAATGGAGAGTTCTTGATTAAATCTATCTCACCCTGTGTAAAACTAGATGACTATAACAGTTTCATGTGAGAAATATGTCACTTAAGTTACAAAAACGAGTCTAAGGTCTGCGAGCTATAAAGAAGTACTGACTTTACGTGGCAATTAAAGTCTTAAATTTTTGTAGATAATGCAATGTAAGCTGCCCTTAAGAACTTTTTTCAGATTCCAAACGATTGCTTAGTCTTAGTCAGTCGGTATTGAATATTTTCGCTACAGCCATTGTAAATAATGCTGCTGTGACATCTTCAAGCTGTTTTCCCGCCAGTGAAAAGCGATAGCTGTTCGTTATATTGAAACATATTGATTTTACTTTCGAGGTATTTATAATCAATCTATAATCATGTCGTGCATCAGCATAGTAAAGGTCTGTAAGTCTTCCAGCCATGCATGGGTTTCACAGATTGACTCATAATAACATCAAGCACGATATTGAATAGTAAAGGGCATAAGACCGATCCTTGTCTTACACCTGTTTTAAAGCTTAAGTTTTCGCTAACTTGACCTTCATAGAGCACTGAGCAAATTGCATCAATAAACAAACATTCCACGAGTCTGATTCATTTATCTGGAATTCTTTTAAACTGCATCGCTGTCCAAATTCGATTGCCATTAGATAAAACAATACTTGAGCAATACTTGTTCAGCTACGAGGAGCGCAACATACGATTTTTTTTATATGGTTGCCGCATCCATCCTAAAATCAGACTTCTTTGTCTTGCTTTCCAGCCACTTTTTCTTGTTTCCAAATGTAAAGTTTTAATTTTCTGCAGAAAAGAGATACGAATGGAATGAGGAGGTCATTATTTGCAAGAAATCCTATTTAAGGAGCTTTTGAAATCTTAATTGACAGAAGGCTTAACAAGATTTAAAAAACGCTGGATAAAGTGTATGGAGTGAAAAGATGGCTACGTTGAATAATATAAAAAATTTAAATTGTTTTTGGAAGGAGGTATTTTCTAAAGCGAAATTCCAATAAATATATTGAGTTTCAATTACTTGAAAAAATATATTTCTTATTGTTACAAAAATTTGATTTACTGTAAATTAACTTACTTTACGTCATCACTTCACTGTGCACCAACACTCACACGTATACAAATTCTGTAGTGAATCAAAAAAAATCTTCCAAAACAAACATAAAAAATATACAAACAACTCGAATGGATGCTGTCCTGTTTATGTGGATGCAACTTCATATAAAAATCATTGAAATGTAGAAAATTTAAGTAAATTTGGCGAATAACGAATGTGAGTGAGTGAGCGTGTGTTTGAGATGTTTGAAGGGTATGAATCGGAAAATAAAAAATAAAAAAACAACGAACAACAATTTTTGAAAACAATGTTAACATGTCCTTTGTTTAACGAATCGTACAAATGCGGGCAACAAGCTTTACTTTTTGCTGTTGCTGTCGTATTTTTCAGTCTCCATCTTCCACTGTCAGTTTCAACAAACAAAATTTGAAAAACTCATAAAAAAGTTAAATGTTTTTTAATAAAATTTGTTGTTGTTATTGTATTAAGAAATTAAGGCGCCAGAAAAACTACTTTCGTAATAATTTTTTAACAGTTTAAATCCTTTTTTGTTTATTTTGTGTTTTTTTTTTGGTAATTCGCATAAAAAATCTCAGCCCTTTAAAGTATGCTATAAAAAATAAAAATTAATATAATTTTACTTTTGCTGGAGTTTCATGTGTGTGCGTGGGTGTTTGTGTTTGTAAGAATTTTAATATAAACCGCATAAAATTGTTAACCAAGAATTTCACACTTAAAAATCATGGCAAAAATCATAAAATTATTATGCTGATGGCCTTAAAATGTAGTCTTTGGCAAATAACCACAGGCCATAATAAATAGAAAAAAGTCGAAAAAGAAATGTTTTTTTTTGCCTTCTTTGTTAAACTGTTTTCTTTGCGTTTTTGTTATCAAAAAAGTACATTTTAAACTTTTTTATATGAACAACTGCAACAACAACAAAAATATTTTCTTTAATTAGCTCAAGAATGAAAACATTTTTGTTAGAACGAAAACGTCCCCCACAAAAGAGTCAGTAGGGGAAAATACGTGGTTGGGCTTTAAGTTATTTGGCCTTGAAGTTTATTCGAAGCACATTTTAACTTTCTAAAATACCTATTACAAAGTAGGATTACAAAGGGTTCTGAGACGACGCCGCCATTATTAGAAAATTAGAAACAAAAGAAGGTCACTGGGTGGCAAATCTGAAAAATAAAGTGAATTCAAATCCTTTAGTTTTCATAGCAACTGCATAATATTTTTAGTCCATGGGCATAAAACATTCAGGAAATAATAGGGCGGTTGAGCTTGCCAGCCTTGATACTACCTTACGCGTTGCATCAGTCTAGTGCTGGCAAAGTATTGAGTAGCGGTTATCGAGTACCTAGAATTTGATAATTTTTTTATATAAATTAAATTAAAATTAAATCGAAAATTGAACAACTTCATTAAAACTCTGATTAACATTGCGGTTTTATTATGTAAACCAAACTATTGAGTACTACTGAGTACCCAATTGATAAGTATTGAGTAGTATCGAGTAATTAAAAGTAGCAGAAATTGCCAGCACTACATCAGTAGTTTGTGTGACTTTTCTGTCTTGCAGGCTCAGACTTCAGAGCAAGCTTGAAGCGAAAGCGTATAAATAATTGGACACCATGAATAAATAAACAATTTCCAGATCGTAAGGAACATCTCAATCTCTTGCCAAAATGGGTTTGAAGAGAAATGTATGGATCAGATCTTTTCTAAAGCCTAAATACGAATGAATATTATGGGACTACTTGATTCCAAGGATATATCTGACGTCATTAATCTCTACATATGTATAATAATATAACAGTAACTCATTCTCTGTGTGTCTATGTTCGCATCACGTAAAATCTACTGGATGGATTTTGAGGAGGTACCTTAGTATCCTGATTCCAATATAGGATACTTTTTTATATCTTACTTCCAAGAAGTGGAGGAAAAGCTGTAAAATAACGCCGATTTTTTTTCGAATTAAAAGTGTTGCATACTTTATGGCATCTTTTATTTTTAAAAGCGGTATATTTTAAACACGTTTGCACAACCGATGGCGCTGTTTTAAAATAATCACAAAATATCAATTACTTACTGCCGAATGGCCTATTGAATAAAATTTGTATTTGATTTGTATTTTTACTTTGTGGAATTACATTGTTATTCAAATATTTTAAATCTCTTTTACAGAGGTTTACAATATCAAAAGGTGTTTGAGTTCATCTCATCCGACCAATAAAAACCGCAGTTCCTTCAGATACTTCCTCTTCTTTGTCCATGGCTGACGTATTCTCACGGTCCTATTTGATTATTATTTGATTATCAAAATTAGAATTCATATAATTCGAAGTGATAAAATGTTCACCCACAAAGAGCTGCATATACGCATGTAAGTCTATATTTAAACTTTAGGTCGACAGCTATCTATAATTTGCTCGACTGATAGCCACCCTTCTAGCAGAGACGCGATCTAACTAAGAGCCTTTTACCAGTCGAGGAATAAGAGTTGGCTAAAGCACGAAAAAGATAAAGAATGCAAAAAACGTTTGTCCTAATTATTCACATGATCCGTTTCTACAAATAAACTTTTTCTGTTTCCACAAAATCTTCTGATTTGATTTTTTCAAATTCTAATTCCTACCTCGTATAATTGCCACAAAGTTCCAAACTAAAAGCGTTAGAAAAACACCCCTTTTGAAACTAAGTTACTTTTTAAGGTTCTTAAGCTATTTTGTCAGAGGTATTAGTGTTTGGAGAAGGGCGAAAATTAACTTGCTATCGCCTGTTTGTATTCATTCCTAAGTACTCCCATTTCTAACACGTCATGCCATTCGTAGTTTTTACACTTTTTTTTCATTAGAATAATCACTTTCAAATAGCAGTAACAATTTTGCTTGATGGCTGTTAATAACACCGTGGCAAAGGACTACACGCTCGGCTATAAACGTTTTCTTATTTTGCTGATAATTTCCTTTTTTTGGTTGTTGGCTTTTGGTTTTTGGTGTTTTGTTTTTGCTAATGTTTAGCCAACAATCAAATTGTCTTAAAATTGGCCTGACTTGGCGGTGGCTTTGGTTTTTAGTTACTTTTTTTCTTTCGTTCTTTTTGTTTTAGTTGGAACCCTTAGGGAATCACTTTTATAAGAAATCTCAAGTAAAATCAGCGATTTACAATCATTTTCTTAAATGGCAAAAGTTTTGTAGTATTTTACGTGTAAGCGAGCATTAAGAAAACAATACATTTTAAATTGTTTTAATGGTTTTTCAAGTTGAAACTTTTGCCAAATTATTATTTTTTTTCTTTTTTTTTTTTGTTAACCAAGACAGACAATCTAAAAATAATAAAGAACATAAAATACAAACAGCAGCAAATTTAAACAAATACCACAGACAAATATGTAAAAAAAGTAAAGTAAGGAATTAAAATAGCAATTAAGTAAATTGTAATTTACACAATTTGTAGGGGGGAGGGGTGCGGTTTGTGCGAATTACAATATAAAAACATGTATGATTATTTTTTCCAGTATCTGTTACACATGTAAAGCATTAATAAAATCTTCAAATTTAATCAGAGTAACAAACTGCTCACTCACTGCTCAATCATGTGTAAGTATTAGGGTGGTTTTATCTCATACGGTAAAAAAATGTCAGCATTTTTTGGGGGGGTACCCCCTAAAACGTTTCTTTCTGTCAGATTTTACGATTGCCAAAGTTTAAGCATGATTGAAAGATGTTAACACGTGCCCCTGGGACCTCAAAGTATTGAAAATCTCGACTTTTTGGCAGTTTGGCGACTTCGGCGACCCATATCTCTGGAACGGCTAAAGCTATTTGCCCGTGTCATACATCAAATCAAATTGCAGACGATACTGTTTATAATATTTAATATGCAATAAAAAAATACGTAAGTCGTACTGAATTCGAGATAATGAAACCAATGTCCCTAAAAACGTGACTAGGTACTCCTTAGAGCGTAGATGGAACCTATTGTGAAAAACCCATTTTCCTTCCTATATTATCAATTTTTGGAATGAAAACAATTATGTATTTAAAAAATCAAGTATAATAAGTCGCCAAACTGCCAAAAAAATCTAGATTTTCAAAACTTTGAGGCCCCAGTGGCACGGGTTAACATCTTCCAATTGTTCTCAAACTTTGGCAATCTTAAAATCTAACAAAATTAAACATTTAAGGGGGGTGCCCCCAAAAAAAATCCGGCATAGATTTTTTAAAACCACTCTACTGAGTTTGCACATTTTAGTTCCTTTCTGCTTCTTTCCATACATGTGTGAGAGACTGTAAAAAATTTTTTGTTTGTTCATTTATCTGTAGGATTATTTATATTTTTCCTTTCTATTCTACAGTAAATAAAACGCAAGTGCTCATATATGAGAATTTACAATTTGTTTAATCTATACATATAAAAAAATAGTAACTCATTTGCTGTCTGTCTGTCTGTTTTTTTCTTTGTGTTCGCATCACGTAAACACTACTGGATGGATTTAAAAAAAATTGTAAGGAGGTACCTTAATATCCTGATTCCAATATAGGATACCTTTTTTCCGCAAAAATATCTTATTTCCAAGAGAAAGTGGAGAAAAAGCAGTGAAAGCACGTCGACTTTTCACTGATTTAAAGGTACTGCATACATTGAAAGCGGGATATATTAAACACGGTTGCGCAATAGATGGCGCTGTTTTAAAATAATCACAATATATCAATTACTTACTGCCAAAGAGCCAGTTGAATAAAAATTGTATTTGATTTGTTTTTTTACTTTGTGGAATTACATTGTTATTAAAATATTTTAAACACCTTTTACAGAGCAATACAACAATTTTTATAATTTTAGGATTTTATATAAAAAAATAAAGTTTTAGAAATCTCATTTAGGAGATATATCATAAATGTTTAAATTTTAGTGCTCATGAATGAAAAATTCTGAACCCTGGATTTAATACAAGTATTTTTGTTAATATAATTCCTTTAATTACAAAATTTGATTTAATGTTTTTAGCAAAATTCCAAAAGCTAAGCAAAGAAAATCCACTTCGTGTATAAACACCAGATCAGCAACCCGCAGTTGGAAAAAAACAAAGAAAAAAAATTTCAATTTGGTTTTTCTTTTAAAATGAATAAATATTTATTTATGTTAAAAACAGTTATAATGGAATACAAACGGACATATAAATATATGAAAACAGACAGACAAACAGACATGCATCTAAAACCACATAAAATTTATTACAAATATTTTTATTTTCTGTATTCGGCAAAAGAAGTTGGGGGGACTAAGTAAATGCTAGTATTTCATAATGTAACCTTTAACGTCAATTTTATGCAAATTATATTGTTTAGTTCGTGTACTTTTCATTCAATACTTGCTCTCCCTCTCTCTCTGTTATTCTCATTCCTACTAAATAAAAATGAGCAAAAGTTTTCAAATTGAATAGTGTGAGTTGTACTGAACGTATGCGTACTTTTTTCGACTTCCTTGACTCAAAAACGTAACGTATACGCACAGTGGTGTGAGGTTTTATATGAATGAGTCCTTTTTGGCAGCCAGAGTTAGTTGTTCTTATTCAATAAAGCATTTTTGTTTAAAAGTTTCTAACAAAAAATTGTGGAGAAAAAAAAAACTGAAGAAAGTGCAAATAATAATCATAATCATAGTACTCGTAGTAATAATAATAAAAATAATAAAGAGTACTTATTATTTGATTTATGTGTCTGTGTATACATAGGCAAATTTTGAAAATAAGACAACAACAATTTTCCAAAAACATTTTACATACTCACATTCCACTAAACCACTCCGAATGTAAAGTAAAAGTAAACTTAACTAAAGTAAAGTAAAAACTGTGCATCAAGTGGGATCAAGAAATTATGCCTCTTCTATACTTAGTTGAGATGAAGTTTAAAAGCATATAAATTAAAAAAGTAAATAAGAAAAAATTTCTTGTCTAAAGTAAAAGTTAAATATAATTTTTGAAGTTTTAAACATAACATCATCTTAAATATCACTCTTAAGCGTGAAAACCAAACTTAAAAATACAATATCAAATAAAAAAAAATTTAAATTAAAAACAATATCTGTCCTTCACTTATTTAAGCAGTTTACCAATAAGTGACACAATGGAAAAAGAATTATTTCCATGCCAAAGAATTGAAAAAAAACAATACTGGACTTCCTTCTGTACAGATACCAAACAAACGTAAGAGACAAATATGATTTAGTATTTTTAATTTTGACCATGTTTTGTGTTAATATTCTGGCAAACATTTAATTCTATTTAAATAAATATTTCATTGTCCGACTGTCTGTCCTTAGTCGTAAAAGTAAAAAGTTATTGTTGTTACTTAAGCTTATGTGGTTATCAATATTAAACAAACATACCATGTATAAGGTTTAAATATAAAAAGAGAGACATATTTTATATACTTTTGTTAAAAAAACACTTTCTAAATAGTTGCTAAAATCCGCTTAAAAGGCATAGTAACTTCATATTTTAGTTAGAAATATTTTAAAGTTTAACAACTCAAGGTGTGAGTGATATCAGAAACAATGGGAGGTTTATGAAAATGTGTGGACAGCAGATAAAGTTAAACAATGATTTATTTATTTAATAAAATAAAATTTAAACATTTATACAAAATAAAAATTTAAATATTTATATTTGTTATGTAAATAAAATGTGTTAAAATATTGTTGGCTATGTCTTTGTTTATGACTATGACTAAGTCTATGTCTAAGTCGATGTCTGTATCCTTGTCTTTGTACCAGTTTAGATGGGGGAATATTTGGAAGAAAAACATCTAGAATTCCCTTTTGTTTTTTCATCTGCGTTCACACAAACCAATATGTTATTGGCAACATTCCATTATTGTTGTCATCATTAAAGCGAATCTCAAAAAGCAAAATTAATGTCCACAAAGAAAATGTCAACATAAAAACGATAAAAACGAACACAAAAACGATGCACTCTTCACCACCCGTAATATGCTGACATACTATATGTTTCCCTGCTAAATGTTTTCGTGTCTAAGCGGAGACATTGTGTAGTCTATGTCTTCCTTATGTCTTGTCTATTTCTAATCCATGTCTGTTTCTGTGTCTTTGTGTGTGTCTTTGTCTTCCTTTTTTCTCGTCTATGACTATGTCTACATCTATGTCTACCTCTATGTCTTTGTGTATGCCTTCTTTATATCTTGTCTATGTTTATGTCTAAGTTTTTGCCTCAGTTTATTTCTAGTGGTATGTCTTTCTCTTTGGATATGTGTGGTCTATGTGTTGTCTTTGTGTTGTTTATGTGTTGTATATGTCATGTATATTGTCTTGACTTGTCTATTATCGTGGCTATTTTCTTGCCTATTGACTTGGCTATTGTCTTATCTGTGTCGGGTCAATTTCTTGTCCAAGTCTTGTTTACGTCTTGCCTATGCCCTGTCTATGTCTTATATATACCTTATTTATGTCTTGTTTATGTCTTATCTATGTATATGTCCTGTCAACATAGACATAGATTGTCTATGTTCTTTCTATATCTTGTATATATCTTACTATTTCTTGTCTATGTCTATGTTTTGTCAGTATCTTACCTATGTCAATGCTTTATCTAAGTATTTTAATGCTTTGCAATGTCCTGTCTATGACTTTTCTATATCTTTACCTGTATCCGTTTTATTTTGACTTGGGTATGTCGGGTCTATGTCTTGTCGATGGCTTCTCTATGTCTATTTTATGTCTTGTTCAAGTCTTGTCTATTGTCTTGTCTATGTGGTGTCTATTGACATGTCGGTGTCTTATCTATGTCTAAGTTTTTTCGATGTATTTTAAAAGCCTTATCTATGCCTTGTCTACGTCCTGTCTATTCTTATCCTTGTTTTGTATATATCTTGCTATATTTTGTCTTTGTCTAAGTTTTGTCCAAGTCTTATATGTCTTGCAATTTCTTGTCTATGACTTTTTTATATCTAAGTTCCGTCTATGTCTTGCCGTTGTCTTGTGTATGTCTTGTCTATTGTCTTGTCTATGTGGCGTCTAATAACTTGCCTATGTCTTATCTATATTTTGTTTATATATTCTATATATAAGTCCTACCGATGTCTTTTATAAGTCTTACCCATGCCTTCTCTATGTCCTGTCTATATCTTGTCTGTGTCTTGATATTTCTTGTATTTGTCTTTGTATTTGTCTATGTTTTATTTATGTCCAAGTCTTATATGTCTTGTAATGTCGTCTATGGTTTATCTATGTCTAAATCCCATCTTCGTCTATGTCGTGTCTATGACTTGTCGATGTCTTCTCTATATGTTATTTATGTCTTGCCTGAGTCCAGTCTATCTCTTGTCTATGCCTTTTCCAAGTCTTCTTTATGTGTTGCTTATATCAATGTCTTATCCAAATCTTGTTTATGGTTTGGTATGTCTTGCCTGTCACTTATCTAAGTCTTGTCTTTGTCCCGTCTTTATCTTGGCTTGTCTATGTCTATGCCTGGCCTGTTGCCTACCTATGTATTGCCTATGGCGTGCATATGTATTATCTATATATTTTCTATGTCTTTTTATATTCTATCTAATAATAATAATTTTAATATCGCACGTATGCAGTTTAAATTTTGTTATTTCTTTAATTTTTTTGAGCGTGAACATTGATTTAAATAAATATGTCTGTTTTTTATCTATAAACTTAAACAATGACAACGTTAATAATAACAATAACACGAGTGTGATAAAATAAATAAAAATTCAATTCAGGATTCTATGGTTGTTTATAGAATTTTTATTATAACTTTACTCCTTTCAAAGTTTGTTGGTTACATTGAAAAAAAAAACAATATACATTATAATAACTACAAAAACAACAACTAAATATTGTCATTTTTATGACAAATTTACATATACAAATATAGAAAAATTGTGAAGGTATGTGTGTGATATTGTAACAACAATAATCATCATATGATAATCTCAGTATAAGTAACAACACAAAACAGTGATAATGGTATTTATTAATACAGCCACAACATAGACTACCGACGGCAGAAGTGTCTTGTTAAGCATTTTACAAAGTATCTTGTCGCCTGTCGTTCACATTTAATTACTTCCTCTTTCTGTAACTCCAGCTCCTTAAATTTGTTTATGGTTGTTGGTTTGTCGACCCAATTGTTGTGAGACTTTTAATATGAGCCAAGGGAATTGTGAATCGAAATGATGATACATGACAGCAGTAAACAAATAAAAACATTACAATTTCCAATCGAATGATGTGAAAATTGAATGAGTGTGTGAATTGCGTTTTTTGTTTTTGTTTTTGTAATAAAAGTATGTAGCAATGTGTTGTTTTTTTGTTTTATTCAATATTTTCCGAAGAATATAAAAAGGAACGAAATTTACATAAAATTGTCTTAGCAATAAAAAATAATCTGTTCATTGATTATTTTACTCGCTCTTGTTTCTTTTCTTTGTGACTTGTGAAACAAATAATAAATTATTAAGTATAGAATTTTTATTTTATATGGAATAAAAATTGCTTCTAAAATAACGTTTAAAACGTCTAAAAAACTTAAATTATGATTAAATACTTTTTTGCTTAAAGCTGAAAAATCAACATCATGAAAGATAAGAAATTTTTAAAGACGTTAAATCAAGGGGAATAGAAGAAAACTTGGAAGAATTTTGATTTGATCAAGGTAGATTTATCTTACTAAGAAGTGTCGTCTGCCCACCTCATTTAGTAGTTCGACATGTCAAAAGTTGTATGTGTTTGGAAATTTTATAGTGCAGAAGTGAGAAAGCAATAACACAAATAAAAAATTCATACACGCCTTCTATGTTTTTTGACATTTGGAACTATAAAGCAACAAATATGCCATCCTGTTCTTGTATTGTTGTAATTGATGTAGAGACGCCACCACTACCTATTAAGATAAATCTATCTTGGATTTGATTTTAGAATTGAATTTGAAAGTTAGGGCCTATAAAATGCTGATTTAAACTGTCAAACTCCTTTTAAAAAAATCAAAGTTCTCCGAAATTCTTTTGTCTTCCTATTGACACTTGTTTAAACTTTTTTATTTTTTTTCATGACTCGCCTTAACTAAATGACTCGCCTTAACTAAAGCGGTGATGGCTTGTAACACATCCTTAGTAAGCTCTTGGATCTACTATGAGGCTGGCCAAATTAAGTCGACCGTTTTCTAGATATCTGTCGATCTCTAGTTTTAATACATACATACATGCATACATACATACATACATACATACATACATACATACATACATACATACATACATACATACATACATACATACATACATACATACATACATACATACATACATACATATGTACATACTTGCCTGTACATATGAAGCTCTGTGTGGATATATTCTCCATTGCTGAGAATTCTAATTTTTGATAAAATCAAACAAAATCATTAGAACACAACAGGGATGAGCCAGGAAGACTTACAAGAGGTAGAGAAGTCAGTATGTAAAGGAAATCCGTTTTTTAGGTGAAACCGATGGACAAGCGATGGATAGCAGCCCCCAAGGAGCAGGACTAGTAAGATACATGCAATAAAAAAAACCGTGGTTGTGGTATGGTACAGTATTTACATTTTTTTCCCTGTAACAAAATATGGTTGCGATGAAAAAAAATTAGTTATAAAATTTAAATAAATTAATTAATTATTTTAGCATTTTATGGATCGCTATATCCGTCGTCTGCATTCTTCATATCCACCTACAAGGTAGTTTTAATTAATTTTTTATTAAAACAGACTTATCAAAGAAATTGGATAAGAGAAATTTAAATTTTTATATTATATTTAAACATTATTTCCTTTTTTTTATATTATACTACCAATCAGACATTTCTTCTTTATTTTATTCTCTTTATATATTTTCTTTATTTGAAATTAGTATATATCTGTCTTGCTATTAGCCAACCTTTAATTAGCAATTAACAACAATTTAAATTTATTTAAAAATAGTTTAAATAAAATTAAAATTTATGTAACATTAAATAAATAAATAAATATTTTTAACCATAATATATTAATAATAATCAAAATGTGTTTAATTTTTCTGTAACCAAGGAATGAAAAATTGTAAAAAATTGTTTTTATAACTAGCTGTGACCGCCACGTCGTAGGCGCCCTGACAGTATTTTGTTTGATTTTGCTTTGAAATAAATCCACACCAAATTTTAAGATTCTTTTTTTTTCAGTGCTTTATTTATGGCTTATCTTTTTTCTTTATAAAGAGAGACCCATACCTGGATAAAATTCAAATATTTTTATAAAGTTCTAACACTACTGTAGAGTTCTGCAAATAGTATTAAAAATATAAAATAATGAATAATTGTGTCTTTTATAATCAAACATGTCAAAACAAACGTGACTGTCTCAAATGTCATAGGTTTTAATCAATACGTATAATCAAATTGTAACTCATTTCCGTCTGTCTGTCTGTCTGTCTGTTTGCTTTTCATTTTTGATCGCATCTTGTAAAAACTGCTGGTTTAAAACTGGGATATTTTCAACACGGTTATATTTTCAACACACTTAAAAACTATTGCGCAACATTAGGCGCCAATTAAATAAAATTTGTATTTGATTTCTATTTTTACTTTGTGGAATTATATTGGTATTAAAATATTTTAAATAATTTTTTTAGAATTCAATATTTTAGAATTTTATCCAGGGATGGGTACATTTATATACGGTAAATACATAAACCATAACTAAAGTACTATAAAAGTAAGAGTCTTACATTTGGTGTGGAATACTTTCAAAGCAAAATCGAGCAAAATATTGTCAGGACGCCCATGACGCGTCGCGACGTCGCGGGCACAGCTAGTAAAAATAATAATTGAATTTAACCATATAATGTATATAATAATAAAATATAATAAAATTTATTTTTATTTTTAAAAAATATGTTGTTTATTTTGACCAATATCATTTATAGAATTGACAATAGTATGGTTCTAGCATAACAATATTATTATTATGTTTAATAGTAATATGGTTTTACTGCCATCTTATAATTTAATTATAATTTATTGCTCTTAAATTAAGGTTAACTTAAACATGTTTTCTCTTTGCGTATGGATGTTGTCGACGTACTTTAAGCTGGTTAATTGCGTAAGTGATGAGTTATGAAAACATCAAGTATGATCTGGCCAAGAAGTAAATTTCAAGAGACGACACACAGTGCTTTGTTCCCATATAACGATGGGACAAAAATAGAAGGAGTTGACACAGACTTTTGAAACTTTGCAGAGCAGTTATATTTAGCCAAATTAAGATAAATTTTAGTTTTTGAAAACATCAGAATAAGGTCACGCCTACCGGCCATGTCCAAAAAGCAAATTTTTTTATATTTTCTATGTTATTCAACAAAAAAATGTGAAAACATAGATTTGTTAAACCCATCATAATGGCTCTTTGAAAAAGACACTTGATCCTGTCAAATGTCCTTTATAGAAAAAATGCAATAAATCTTACAAAAATTATGCGAATTTCATGAAACTTAGAAAAAATCCTTTCAAAGCACATCACCACTACTTGAAACGGTATCTTCATCATTAACGACACTTTCTTTTTGTATATATTTATAAATATCTTCACAATCCACATATATTACTTTCAATCTTAATATTCCCTCTTGAAATAATAAATGGATCTGTAGATATTAACAAATGAATAATCAAATCCATAAGCGTCTATTCGAGACGTTTTCGGTATGCGGCAACCATACTTTTCTCACATTTTTGTGATTTGCTTTTAGCACAACCGACAACCAGCCTAAAATGGGGTTTTTATTGAATTTCAGAAAGATGTTCTAAATCATATCTACCTATTGGCAAATTAAAATATTACATCAATTCCGTGGATTAAAATTTTATGCTTGCTAAATTTACTAGACCACAGACACTCACTTGTACTCACCCAGAGTACAGTATTTTGCCCATATTCATAAAAATTAAAACTTTCTTGTGACAGTAAAAATAACACAATTACCATACGAGTTCCAAGAGGTAGAAAATATGTCTAAAAAAAAAACTTTAGATTAAAGTTACTTTTTCTTTTAGATACTTATGAAAAACTTGCATGAAAGTTTAAAAATGTTTACTTTTCCATACCTTGGTGTCCATCCGTCTTAATAGTCCCCTTAATAAACATAAAGAAATATTGAAAAATTCGATGACTTTAAATGAACTTGAATATTCAAGTTATTTATAAAGAAAAAGGCAAACCTCTATTTCTTTTCCATAATAAACTCAAATAAATATTAATCAAAATTCTTTCTTCCTTTCAAAGTCATCGAAGTTCAGATGCTGTTACACTGGCATATCTGAATAAATAAAGACAATATTTGCCAATCAATTGCCACAAACACAAATTGTCCATTTTCCTGTCCGGAACAAAATTGTGAGAAGCAATAAAAAAATAATATAAAAATTTGTAGCCAAAGTATTTTTGTATAAAATATTTTAAAATTCCTATTGAAATCTGTTACAATAAATGTCTCCGCTAAAACAGACAAATCCAAACTTTTTCACACCATCAATGGCCGCATAATTTACCCAGGCAGTCAGTCAGTCACCCATCCTGTGTAAATTATGCGAACCCAGCAAATGAAGAGACTTTTTTTTTGTATCTTTTAGATTTATTTTAATTTTCAGTTTAAATTCTTTTTTTTTTTTTCTTTTCATTTTCTCATTGCGAACAGACCACAAACGCCACACTGATGTAGACTCATGGAAAAAAGAATGGCTGTAAGGATTTTCATTTGTTTGAATGTGTGTGCGTGTGTGTATGTGATTTTTATAAGACAGTTTATGTATTTGGAACAGTGTAAATTGGTTTGATTGTTTGAAAGGACTGGACCGGACCGTACTTGAGATGAGCAGTGCAAAAAAAAAGGTATTAATGAAAATGAAGTGGCATGGAAATGAATTGTAGTGAATTGGAATAAAATATATTTATTGTGTGTTTTATTAATACAAAACGAAAGCAATGAAAGAAGAAAAAGTGAAAGGTATTCATTCTTTCCAAAGTGACTTCAATAACTAACAAATAAACTGTCACAGATTTTATTTTATTTTTTTTTTTCTTTGTATCTCTTTTAATTTAAACCAGAGCAATGCGTTTGTCTACTTAATATAACGAGACTCAGGTTGGCATTGAATAAATTGGTAGGAGGTGGCTGGATATGGGCACAGCAATGAGGGTTTTTTAGTTAAAAATTTATTGAAATTCATTTATTTTCTATTAAAAAACTTTCTGTTTTATTTAGCATTTTATTAAGACCGAAAAATGCTAATTGAACATTTTTGTTGTTGGTGGTTGGTTTTTTGTTTTATTTTATTTGTTGTTTTTCGTTCTTATTAAAATTACCATTTTATTTGAAAGTTTATATTTCATTTTTTTTTTTTTTTTTGAGACATGAATGTAAATAATAGTCAGCTCATTAGTTGTTCAGTCTGGCTGCCTATTTACCATTGTCACACATGCCTGTGCATTTATCATTCTTCTATTATTAAAAGCAAAAAAAAAACAAAAATAATAAATCCTGACACAATCTTCATTGACTCTAAAAAACATGCAAATGTATCAGATTACAAATATTTGTTACACTTAGAGATAAGTGTAATCAATTTCTATTTAAAATACTTTAAAAAAATTAAACTGAAAATTATTTTTCGAAGTCAGGCTTAAGCTAGTTTTATTCTCTCTAAGTTGAAAGAATATTTTTCTTCAAATTAGGAGATTAATTTAAAAAAAATAAGTAATAGTGCTATATTCGGCCATGTCGAATCTTATATACCCTCCACTACGTTGATTAACATTTCCACCCCACCCTATACGACCATCCTACATTCATTAGGCTCACAATGGTCAGATCAAAGCAAATAAAGGAATAAATCTTAAAAAAGCGAACCCTATATTGACACACCCGTTGGAAGCTGCTGAGTTTCATTGGTCTTAAAAATCGTATTTTATAAGTGACCATAATCGAAGCGGCAAAGGCATAAAAACCATAGGAAAGCGAATCTAATATTGCCCTACTACTAGAAGAGGGTTCTGGGCGGCCCCACCCCGGCTTATGTCGGTCCGCGCTGAAATGATTAATATATGAACCCCAAAAAACCACCGCCGCCCCAAAAAGGACTTATTTCCCTCCACCTGGATGCTGTAGAACCGTTCTGAAAACCATATTTTCTTAAAATGGTCATAATACAGAAAAAAATAATTTTGCAAATATTTCCCCCGCCTCCAAGGAACCTATTGACCGCTGCTGGTTCCCAGAGGCCAACATATTGGTCTATTGACCATCTCTATGTTAATTGCTTTCTACAAAGACATTTAATACAAATCAAAGCAGAAAAAGCCTATCAACCCAAAAAAAGACACAAAATCGCCCTTCCCAGAGTGTTATTGCTACCCGAGATCTGTATGCGATCTATTGGTCGCTGTCTAATATTTTTTAATAAAAAAAAAAAACAAACAAAAATCATTACAACCGGAAAAAAATAAAAGAAGCCTGAAAAAATGTGGCAAAAATATAGTTAGGCGTGGTTTTTTTCCCGCAGCCTGTAATGTAATAGTCTGATGTTGCTGAATTTCAATACCCAAAATTTCTAAACTATGCCTGGCAGATTGGTGGCCTAAAATTTACTGTATCTCTTCTGGCTCACCCCGGGGTACCAATTGTCATTGCATTACATTCTCAGATGTCTTGACGCGGTGCTCACGGGGAAAATAATAGGGGCACCAGACGCTAGGGTTCCTGGAGCCCAAATCTGGAAGAAAAGGTCTGTTGTTTTATAACACGGGTTCTCTTCGAGCCCCGACCAGTACCCAAAGGACTGGTACCACGGGAATCGGTAGCCCCACAGAGACCCCCGTCTCTGTGACCAGTTATTGGTAAGGTCCCCGTGTACCCCGTGGCGGGTGTGGTTTAAGATCGATGTATGCAGGGTGGGTGCATTGTGGATCAAAATGTGCTGTTGCATTCTCAACAGAAGGAGTTGAGACACCTGTGGTGAAAGGTATAATAAGCCTTCGAGAAAGTACCATTTAAAAAAGTACGAATTTAAAAAAAACGACATGAATTTAAAAAAGTACCTTTATCAAATCGTTGCAATACATAATTTAATTTTCCAAGTGCTTCACTTCTGTGGCAGTAATGTATCATTTTAACACAAAATTTTTGCAACAAAAAAAAAACACAAACAGAAGAAAGTAGCAAATTACTACACAAAAAATTAACAATTGTTTTTTATTTTTTTATTTTAGGTTTCTGTAACGTAATGACCAAATCATAACTCATGGCCAAATATTAACATTATCATTTACCAAACAGACATACATTTCGAACACATACATACCGTACACATGTACGTACGTACAATAAAACATGCTTAAAAGGATCAACATTTGAAATGGTCACCTAGCAATACTACAACACTCGTTAAATCAGATTGTACTCGTGTGAATGTGTAAAATTTCGCATCCTCCGGGATGAGCAGAAAATAAAAACGCAAGAAATTTGCCACATTATAATAGAAACTTACCACACAACAACAACTAAATGCACAAAGTGGACAAATATTACTCAAAACCAAGATAGCACGGAATACATTTTCTAAAAAGCATAAAATACCCTTATTATTCGTCCGGATTAACATTTTTGCACAGCCAGCAAAAAATGTACAAGACACAACAAAAAGTATATAAAAAAAAAATTAAAAAAAAAGTGCTATAATCTACACTTGTATGGACAAGAGACACAAATAAGGATTTGTAGTCTCTCAGGAACAAAATCAACAACTAAACTGACGTCATAAGCACATCCCGCCGCTGCCAGCCCACCAAAACTATGTCTGCAAAATTTTCAAATGACCGCTGTCACTGTCTTGCTGACAGTTAAGTGGTTAAGGGCGATAAAATGAGCATAATGACATGATTCCTTCTTTAGTACAACAACTAAAAAAAACAAAAAACAAAGAACAAAAACAAATACACAGTCCTAATTTCTATTGCCATTTCTGGACTATGGAAATGCAATGCAAATAAAGACAAAAGAAATTCTACATTTATTTTATCTTTTTTATTTTCTCTGTAATGCCACCACATAAATTACACTATTACAACAACAACAACAACAACAACAACAACCTATTAAAACTACTTTTTTCGTACGTACGCAAATTGCTTTTTACTTAAAAAGAGGGACTAAAACTTTTGCTGCAAGAAGGGAGGAAAGAAAGAAAGAAGCGAAAATCAATCGATATCATTAGAATTGCGATGTTTATCGCAATTGAAGTATTGCCTGGATTAACTAACAACGCAACTTGATACAGTGGAAAACTAAATATCAGCAGCCAGGCCAGCCGACGAGCCAGCATAAATATTCACCAATAATGTACTGGCATACATATATTACCCTATTAACTATGCTACAGTGGGACTAAAACTTGTTTTTTATTATTAATAAAATATACTAAGAGAGATCCAGGTCGCGGAATTGAGACCTCCGCGTGTATTTGTCATATGACTTGTCACTTTTCCATGTGTAAATTCTATACACGTCGTGTTAACCCTTTCATATGACATTTTTCATTCAAAACGTGTTCTATTTTGATGTGACAAAGCATCTGACATCCTGTAATGCCAACTTGATATTTTTTTATTTTATGATTTTCGTGGTACCAAAAGCGCGAAAAATGTGGTAAAAGCACTAGGTTTGCATCTTTGCATCAGCTGTGGTTGCAAATAAAAAACTGTGTGGCGGCAAAATTATATATTGTAGGTTATGTCACATGTAATTACACATGTACGTTTGAAAGCAAAAATTAAAACCGTATGTAAAAGGGTTATTTTGACAAACACTTGAAATTACATATGGATTATCAAACTGACAGGTCATATGAGAAATACACGTCGTGTAAAACCATTTTAAATAAGCACCCCAGACAAGCAGCGGGTAATGGATAGTACGTGGAAGGTTATGTAGTAGGCTCTACAGGAACTAATGAAATATAAAACCCATATGTCCGAAACTCCATCACCGACGGAGCGAGTCGATGTCGCACTTATTCTTATCTGTTCCTGGGCCAACTCCACTTATTCAGAGAATAGGCCAGTAGGATTATTGCTTGATTATGCAAAAGAGATGGTAGCGGATGAACTGCAAAAGTCTGCATATACTTCCAGGAAGTATATGCCCGTGCTTAGTCGCTTAGGAGTGTCAAGCCAACGGCAATATTCGGGTAAATTTTTATACATACATATATTTGAAATTATATGTTCAAATAATAAAATAATAAAAATGAAAAAAAATTATGTAGCTCATATATATATATATATATATATATATATATATATATATATATATATATATATATATATATATATATATATATATATATATATATATATATACCAATCTAACGTATCGAATTTCAATCGGCTATAAATTAAAAATATAAATTAAAAAATATTAAAAATGAAACACATCATTCCCAAGACTGTCATGTGTGCCATTTTTAACAGGTTTTTACAAAAAATTGTCTAACGGACTCAAATTCCAGCTTCGAAGCAGCTAGTTGACATCAGAACTTCGGTTGATTATTCCAGTTACGAAAAATACACAGAAAAAAATGTTCACCGATTAAAGGTTATAAGTGGTTTAAAATTTAATTTTAATTAAACAAATAATTGATTCAAATATTTGTTTAATCAGGATTTTTTTGTTCTGTTTTAAACAAATATATATTTGAATCAGATAAAAAATTAATGAATCTTTAATTTTCTAAACTAATTAAAATTTTTAATTGGTTCATTTTTAATTTTTAATTAGGCGTATGCCTAAAAGATCGATTATTACATTGGAGTTAAGTCAAATAGCCTTTAGACCCATTGAGGTAGTGGTCTGCTTCGATATTTCCCCTAGACTAATAATAAGTCTCTCCAATTACCGTAGACTCTGTCATGAGAAAGAATGTAGACATGTATCAGTCGCCAGTATGAAATCAATACAGTCGAAGGTAAGAGGTTAGTGACAGCACGAGACTCATTGCAAGTAGGGTAGTCGGATACCAGAAATCATTGAGAAACAAAGGGGCTTGAAAAGCGAACCATAAAGTTAGTGGTCTTTTTTGGTACCTCCCTACAAAAAGGTAATTTTAAATTACCAGCCGGTTAAAGAAATACCTAAGAGGTCGTCTACACTAGCCATCATTTGAACAAAGTATAAACATGAAGCCGGCAGAGCAACAGAATTAATTTGTTCTTGTTGTTATATGTAGGTGGCGAATAATTGCTTATGTCATTTTCTGTTTGAACATAATTTTCCGTTTTCCACTGAATGCTTACTGCACAACAGATAGCAGCAGTACGGTTGAGCAACACATGGTGCTGAAAATAATACTGTCAAACTAAAATACAACCACAACGTCATTATCATGCTATAAAAGAGTTTTTATAACAAATGTTTGAACAACTATGTTAAGACTTGGAAATAACATTAACATGGGGAGTCTACACTTAACACTAAAATGATGTTGGTGTAAATATTTATCATTTTACGTCTAATGTAGACTGGGGGTAAGTTACGAATATCAAAAAATTTTAAACTCTCCACATCGTGAGTCAAGCAGTTCATTTTACTTTTTGATTTTTTATTTTAATTTAACATGGATTACCACACTGTACTAAGACATCTATTAGAAGAGGCAGCAAAAAAATGTTATTCTTCATGGGTTGGGTAAGACACTCATTTGCAAAACAAACGTTCATTTCGTTGTTTTTTTCTTTATCTTCTCGCAGTTTGTTTTAAATCTACAAGTGGGTGAGAGTGAAAACTTATTCTTCATCGATTTCGTTAAGTATAGATTTGGTCGGTCTGGTTTGAGTTGTAAATAATGTCCGTTTGTACTTTTAAACGACTTCCTTTTATTTGTTGTTTTTACATTTGTATTTGTATTTGTATTTTTTATTTTTATTTTGTTAAACTAAATTGTTTCAACGCCAATACATAATAGCAGCCACACCTCCAACTACGTTCAGATACCAAGCAGAGGGCAGTGGTGTGTTTTGGTTAAGGTTTTTGCGTCAAAGATAAAAATCTTCAATTTCTCTATTTTTTTATAGAGGAGTTTCCTTCAAAATACAGTTTCCAATTTTAATACGTATTCGAACACACATTTATTTAATGTTTTGTTTTGTTTTATTTTATTTTTTTATATCATTTCGTTTCTTGGTAATTCAAGTTTTTCTTGTGGACGAAATACGAGGTATTTTCTAACAGAACGAGTATCAATGATTTCTAACGAAATGTGGTTTTTCTGTGTTCAACAAAACAACAAAACAAAAGTAAAATTACTGCCAAATAGCGAATTTTTGTAATATAAATCGTTTTTCTATTTTGGCTCCTGTCGATACAGTGCAACGATATCAAGCAAGAAAGTATTTATTTATTATTTGTGGTGGATGGTAAATTGCTTTCCTTTCCTTTTGTTTAGTTTTGTTGTCTTTCAGTCATTTATTTATTTCTTGTATTTGAGTTGATGGTTTGGGGCAAGAAGCAAGAGGCGTAAGTGTTGTTAGTCTTGTCAAACTGTCGCAAAAGGTTCTGCCAAGATAAATGGCTCTTTTAACAAATCCCAAGAGATATTCGTATCACTAACTAGCACTTCTTGGTTGGGGAGGTGATGGAGTTAAACATTTAACAAAAACAAGTGCAAAATTTGAATTTGTTGTTTTTTTTTTCAAGAAATTTAAACGGAAATCCGTTAAATATCCTGTTTTAATAAGAAACGTGTTCTTACTTACTCTTCTGCTTACTCTTTCACATATGATTTCATACTTATACATACATGTTTTTGAATTAAATTTATTTTCAAATACCAAACACCTTAAGGATATTAACTAATGAATTATTTGCTCACACATATGAAGATGAAATAGAAATTTACACTAATTTTATAATAGACATTCATTAAATCTACACACATCATCAGCATTCAGCAGTATCAGCACCTTCGTCATTTCCCTTCGCACAAATATTTAATGAAATTTTAGAAACCAAAAACATGACAGTTGTTAACGAATAAATATGGCCTTGATAAAATCGTAATTTAAAAAAAAAGCAATTGTACTAAAGATTATCCTTGCTTTGCCTATTTGAATATTCATTTTTAGCTTAGGATTCGTCTAATAGCAGGGGACACACTTCGGCATTCGAAATTGATCTCAAATGCCCCTTTAAATTTCGTTAAAAATCGAATGTCGTAATTTTCCCCTGGTTTCAGACAACTTTCTACTTTAGCCTCAATTGGATAAGGAAATGAAAAACCGGAAGATTGTTTTTGTTGTAACAGCTCTGCTGTTGTCGGAAGTTCTTTCCTGAGGAAAAAACTTTCGGATGGTACAGCTGTTGCTGAGTTGACAATCTTTGACCGGGTGATACTCGGGTCGTTCCAGAGCGAAGATCCAATTGTCGCGGGAACGCAACATTGTTGTTATTAAAGCCCGTTTCAAACTATAATACTGAGTATTAAGATTTGTCATAAACCTAAATATTATGACAATGTGTGATAGTGTGAAAGCAATTGGGGTATTCAAACGGTGTCTTATCGAGTCATATTGTCATAATGTCATAATATTTTAAAACAGTTTTAAAAAATTGTTGTTGGTTTGTGTGTAAAAAAGTCATAAAAAATTAAGACTTTTTTTTATTGTTTTGTCATAAATTGGCAAAAGAATTCGGAGTTAAGTGGTTAAAGCTATTAAGTTAAGCCGGCGATGGTAATACAAGCTGCCGCCAAAAAAATCGGAAAGCAGAAATTATTATTAAAAATAAATAAATTAAAAATAACACACTAAATTACAACGGTCGTTCACAGCAGTCATATTTTTTTATTATTTTATGACATATGAGTTTAGAACGACCGTTTGAATACCCCAAATATGTTATGAAAATATAAAATAATACGAAAAGAATTTTAGAAATTTTTCTAAACGATAATATTTTGCATTTTGTTGTGATTGTTTTCTTTTTTTTAGAACCAAGCTGAGTGAGTCGCAGCCAATAGTTCGCTACTGTCGACGATATTTTTCTTTGTCTTGCATCTGCCTAAAATTGCCTTCAGTCTTATCGCCTACAAATGAATGAAATTTTTTAATGTACGTATTATTTTTTGTTTTGTTTTATAATTTTTTTTTTAACCGAAAACTTGAACAGCCAAACAACTTAAGATTCGGCACCTCTGCTGACCACATAAAATTGTTCAGCCGCCGCTGTTTAATTTCTCGTCTCGGCTGATTCCTTTATCATATTTTTCATTTTATTTCTTTCTTTCTTTCTTACGAAATCCAATGAAAATCTTAATACCCAGTATTATAGTACGAAACGGACTTAAAACGATCCATCTACATGATAGAGAAATGCTTAGTTCAACAAAAATCTGCTGTGGACTTTTCTTTAGTTGTAGAAAATCGCGAGAGATATTTTGATGAACGAGTGTAAAATGAACAATAAATGAAGTAATTCAAATAATTGTTTTTCTTTTTACTTCTCTAATTACCCATCCCTGGGAAATTACTCGGATTATATAAAAATTTGTATAAAATTCCATAATTATTGTAGAGTACTGTAAATAGTGTTTTAAATTACCCGCTGACCAAAATAATGGTTGCTGCCAAGTTTGCAGTACCATTAAATCGGTAAAATTGCGCACTTTCACTACTTGTTCTCCCTCGTTATTGGTAATGAGATATTTTAACGGTAAAGAAATATCTTATATTTGAAACATGATACTAAGGTACCTCTCCACAAAATTTTTTTTTTACAGTATAAAAGTAGAGATCGTAAATTATATAGCGATATATAACATTTTAGGATCGCGATGGCTCTCACTCTCAAAAACCTTTCAATTTTTATTTTACAAAAAAATGAACAAAAAATCCTTTCTTTAATTTCGAAACAAATTTTTTATGATAAAAATTTAAAATAAAATTTTTCTAAAAATTAATAAAAGTAGCTGCAAGTATAGCCTTTCACAGAACAAAGAAATCAACACAAAATCTTAATTCGATTAGTCACAATAAAATATATTGCAAACCTCTCAAAAACGTATACGATTTACTCAACTTTCCAGTGTCCCAAAACGACAAATCTCAAGCAAAAGCCTTGAAAATTCACTATAGGATGCGAATTTTATAGTCTATCGATTTGTGTACTTAAATTTTTACATTTCTTAAATTTAATTTTTGGCCTAATGGCCGGCTAGATTGGCAACATACCCCCTCTGTGCGCCGGTATCAGTAGATCGTGAATTTAAAAGAGCAAAAATTTTTCTTCGAAGTTACATGAAAATTAAAACAAAACTGTCACATCAAACCAATATTTAAATCATTTCTCAACATATAAAAAAATTATTTAAAGAAAACTCTCAAAAAGCCTATTCCGAAAAACAAAAATTATTATTATCGCAAAAACCAAAAAAAAAAACAACAAAAAATTTTAGATCTCATATTCTTGTTGTGAGATGGACAAATAAACATGTTTTAGTGATATTAAATCAAAAGGAAGACACCGTGAAAATATCGGCCGATATGGCAAAGAGTTACCCAGTGATTATCGTTGACCTGCAGCGCTCTCGGTGATGGTGGCGTTCTAACTAACATCATATTTTGAAGAAGTACGTAGAAAAACCAACTGCGCAAAATTGTCTGGACTAACAATTAGTCAAATTATAAATAAAAATTTTTGTTTTTTGCATGTCAGTGAATAAATAAACGTCGCTTAACGGTATCGGAACTAGATTATCAGCACCAACCGTCTCCTATTGGAAAACCCGATACGATCGCAAAAAATATTATTAAGATAAAAAACGAAATTAAATTTTATATTTAATATACCATTTAAATTATTTAAACTATGTGCTTGTACTAAGATAAGTAAAGGTGATTTTAAAACATTTAATTCATTTGAAATGATTTCTTTAATGTAGTTGAACACGGATAATGCAAAATGATTTTAAATAACTTCAAATGATGCCTCAACAATGTTAATGATGCCACTTTCTAAACATTCAACCATCCAAACAAGTAGCCCACAATGATGAGAGATCCATAACATTTGCATAACTAAGAACTAAGAATACTGTTCTATAAATACACTCCTAATTGGCTGTGATAGCACCCGAGGGAGTTGCAATGTTGTCAGTGACAGTCATCGGACTTACTTACAAAAGTATAGCAAACGATAAGAGTTGTAGGAGAGGGGTGGAGTTAGTGTACCAATAGATGGGAAAATTCCAACAAAATACTTTCACACAGAGATAAAATAAAATAAAATGTTTTACATTTATTTGGGGGGGTTGTAAACGGGATGAAACAGGATCTACTTGCACACAAGCAAACACATGAGGATGTGATGAGGAATATGTTTTAATATTTGTGGCAGTGTAGCAACTGACCAGCCAGCATCCTTTTTACAACGGGTCTGGTACTGGTACGAATCTAATACATCTACTGATGACGGTTAAAAGCTAATAAAACTAAAAAGGGTTTTTTAACTGGCATTTTATATGCTGAAACATGTTTTGTATCATTATCAGCGGTAATCATCGTTTTATTTCCCATTTTTTTTCTTTTTTTTTTTTCTTTAACTGACTAGTGGTCTTCTTTGGTGTATTCCCTTGTTTTTTTTTTTTTTTTTTTGTTATTTTGATTCTGCGTTACCCAGAAGGGTCTACAATTATTGTGTCGGCTTTATTGCTCTAAACTTGGTTATTTTGCAGTTTGTCTTACAAATTGTGGGATTATTTGTAAAAGCGAGTTTATTATTTGCGTTGATGTTATTAGATTTTTGGTTGTTGCGGTTTCTTGTTTTTTTTTTCTCTCGTTGTATTTATTTGCCGATTGTTTATTGCCTCTAAAATAAATGTATAAAATATTTAGTTGATTTTCGAACACAACTTTGCTTCTGGTTATGGCCTTTATCTTTTACTTAGTCAAGGCTAATCGCTTTATACGCTTGAGTAAAAATGCGAAAATTAACATTTGTTTAATGCGTTAACAAATTTCGAAAAGAAAAACAACAACGACAACTAATGTTTTGTGGTCAAATAAATTATAAGAGTTAAATAAATTGTTTAGTTGTAAATGGCCAAAACAAACCAAAGATAATGTTAAAGTAACCGACAAAAGTCTACATGCGATTCTCATTTTTTTCCAACTTAAGATGCTCGAAATCATAAACAACAAAATTAGTGATACAGTTTTATTCTAAACTACATGTGGCCGCCTCTTCAGCAGTGTCCTTATAATATTTTGTTTGATTTTGCTTTGAAAGTAATCTACTTTTATAGTGCCTAAGATATGTTATGTATTTTCTTTATGTATAGGTACCCATCCCTGGAAAATAGGCTTTATATAAAATTCTCAAATTTAAATAAAATTCTAATATTATTGTATTGTTCTGTAAATAGTGTTAAAAATATCCCGCTTTCAAAAATAAAAAGGGCTGCCATGTTTTCAGTACCATTGAATCGGTAAAATTGCGTGCTTTCACTACTTTTTCTCTATTTTCTCTTGGAAATGATATACTTTAAGGGGAAAAAAGTATCCTATATTTAAATCGTGATATTAAGGTACCTTCTTACAAAATTTTATTAAAAGTCAACTGATTCTACGTGATGCCAACAGAAGCAGATAGACAAATATTTAAATAGGAATTATTATTTTAAAATTTTGTATTATTCTAAGGCTATAATGTCCGGTAAGCCATTCTGTAATTAAGCTTTAAGTCACTCTTACTAGTATAGTAGCCCAAAAATCGGCATGTACCCCGATATCTATATACATGTAATAAAAGTGTAACAGGACCATTTCTGTACATGAAATATTTTTTTTAACATTTTTTTGCTGGTGCAAATAGTAATCGAAATGGAATAAAAAACAGACATTTTTGGAATTTTGTCTGTCTGTTTGTGTGTTCATCACGTAAAAACTACTGGATGAATTTTAATAACATTTTGTGAGGAGGTATCTTAGTATAACGGTTCAAATATAGGATACTTTTTTCCGCAAAAATGTCTAATTTTCAAGAGAAAACAGAGAAAAAGCAGTGAAAGTATGCAATTTGACCGATGTAAAGGTACTGCAAACTTGACAGCATTTTTTTTTTTTTGAAAGCGGAATATTTTAAACACTATTTACAGAACTCCGTAATAATTTTAGATTTTTTTTGCTCCTGAGTAATTACCCACATAAACCATAACTGAAGCACTATAAAAGTACGAGTCTTAAAATTTGGTATGGATTACTTTCAAAGCAAAATCAAAACAAAATATTGTTGGGTCGCCTACGACGAGACGGAAACAGCTATTAATGTAATAAAAATGCTTTGCTTGCCTCAGCTCTTACAGAGCTTTTCAACTGCGCTTCGACCCTGGGACCAGTTTTCTTCTTATCATAGCCTCTAGTCTCTTTCTTATTACCAACCGTATTTGTACTCTATTTTTACGTTAAACTGTTATGAGAATTGGAATCATTCAGAGATCACACTCCCTAGACAATAGCTCAAATTAGGTTAATTCTTTTAGCGCAGCTTGGCTGTCCGACATCAGATATTTTTAACCGACTTCAAAAAAAGAAGGAGGTTATCAATTCGTCTGTGTGTTGTTTTTTTTTTTGTATGTTTGTGCCTTCAGAACGCGGTCATTTCTGAACCGATTTTAAAAATTTTTGCACTATTAGAAAGGTTATGGCTACAGATTGGTCCCATTTTAAAAGAAGTTCAAAATTTTAAAAATTAAAGGATGTCCCCATACAACATACATGTTTTTTACGTGTATTATGAACTTTATAGGTCACCAATTTAAAATTAAAAAAAGTGCGTATCACTGTAGCTCCCAATAACAAAAAGTAATTAAAAATAAAAATTAAAGGGTGACCCCATAGGTGACTTAATTTCACCTTTATTCTCCTATCTTTTGAACCGTTATAGACAATTACTTGAAAGTTGCACAGAATGTTCGTTACTATGTCTGTTATAATAAGTATAAATATTTAAAATTAGAAATTAAAGGGTGTCCCATTAGTTGGTTTATTTTGATATATATATATATATGGCCAAACTTTTGAACCGTTATAGACAGACAGTTGAAATTTACAAAGAACTTGTATTGCTAAGTCCGCTAAAATAACAAGTGCAAAATATGAATTTGGAAATTAAAGGTTGTCCCAATAGTTAATGTAAAAGTAATATATATGGCCAAACTTTTCAACTATATTATATAGTTGATATATTATATAGTTATAATATATTATATAGTTATAGATAGACAGTTGAAATTTACAAAGAACCTATATTGCTTAGCCCGCTATTACAACAAGTATAAAATTTGGATCTATAAATTAAAGGGTGTCCCCATTATTGATGTAATTTGACCATTATGTCCTCATCTTTGGAACCGTTATAGACAAACACTTGAAAAATAGACAGAATGTTCACTACTATGTCTGGTATAACAACAAGTATAAATATTTAAAATTGGAAATTAAAGGGTGTCCCAATAGTTGATGTAATTTGATGTATATAGGCACAAAGTTAAAATTTAAAAAGAATCTGTATGACAATGTCCTCTTTAAAAAGTATTTATATTCAAATTTGAATTTAAAGGGTGTCCCAATAGGTGACGTCATTTGATATATATGACCCTATCTTTTAAGCAGTTATTGATAAACACTTAACAATTAGACAGAATGTCCATTACTATATCTGTTATAATAAGTATAAATATTTAAAATTATAAATTACAGGGTGTCGCAATCTTTTAAACCGTTATAGACAGACGGTTGAAATTTACGATGAAACTGTATTGCTACGTCTGCTATAACTAGTATAAAATTTGAATTCGGAAATTACAGGGTGTCGGAATAGTTACCGTCTTAAAGAAATATGATTTTAAGTTTGTCTGTTTTGAAGTCGGTTTTTTTTGCAAGAATTATTTTTAAACATTTTGTATTTCCTCTTAAACAATCGCTAGTACACATTTAGATGGTATATATGTACTTCTGTCTGAAAAATTTTTGGGTATTTGTCTGTGGGAATGATCCTTTGAAAAAACCTTTAAAAGTGATAAGTCAAATTTGCTTGATTAGTCAAAGTTTTTAACTTAAAGTGTCAGTTTAAAGTGGGCGGACAGTCGTAGAACTTCAAAAATTGCAATTAAAAAGTTAAAATTCATTCATGAAAAAAAATATTTAATGAATATGACGAGCGGTATATTTAAAGGAAAATAAAGGTTAACCTTAAGGTCTTAGTTCTTTACTATGTTACAAGCTCAACTTTTTTAATAATAATCGCATTTAATAAAAATTATACATAACGCGCCACTGTTATCAGACCTTAATATTATTAAAAAGTTATATATTGTTGAGTAACACAAAGATATACAAAATTAGAGACAAAAATTACCTAACAAATGATGATGTCAAATCGCCACAAATGGCGATTTAATTTCAAAAATAAAGTTTAATAAAAAGAAATCACGGTGTGTGTGTTTCCGCCCGGGATCGAACCGGGGGCCTTCCGCGTGTTAGGCGGATGTGATAACCACTACACCACGGAAACAGTTAGGAGCTCGATGTCAAAATATTCATTTAAACTCTTTTGAAATATTATTATTAAAAACTAGGATACTAGGTATAAAGAAAAAACTTTCCTATAGTTTTTTAGTTTGAAATATTTTAATTAATTTTTCTTTGATTAGTATGAATTAAAATAAAAAAAATTATATTAAATGTTCATACATTTGTTTCAATTGTTTCTTAACAATTGCCACTTAATCTTTGACCTTTCAAATGACGAAAAAGAGCCAAATCCAGCACTTTTGTCCTCTCATTTCTTATTTCCATTTTAATTTTGTTTTGGTCATCAAAACAAATTTATATTAATGTAATTAGATTTTGGCGATTGCGTTTAACCCTCTTAAAGCCATTAGCAAAGAAAAACAACAAACTGAAACAAACAACAACACAAATTTATATGGATCTTTCAAATAGATTTTATATTCTTTTATTTGTGTTTGTATTTGTACTCTATTTTTTCTCTGCCCCGCCACTCATCTTAATGCTCCGACAGATGCCAGCACTCGAGGAAAAGTTTAGGAAAACACTACACTACAGCCAGGAATAACATTAGAAAAAACAACAATAACAACAAAGTGTGTTGTTAACAAAAACAAAACTGAAAGTGCAAAAATATTCAGAGTGTGAGAAAAATAAGCACTGAAAAACTTTTGTTTAGCAAGTGCTTACCGAAGCAGCTTTTACTTTTTTTTTGTTTTTTGTTTTAATTTTCTCCTTTATTTTTGCCATTAAAACAAGAAAAAGAAAAAGGAGCAACTAAAAAGGATAAAGCTGTAAAAAAGGATACTTGAGCTAATGTTATTCTTGATTTTTTTGAAAACTCGTATACTCGAATACACTCACAGGTAAAATGTTAGTAAAATCGAAATTAATAAAATGGAAAAGAAGCATAAGCGTTAGAACATAAATTTTATCTAATATAAACACAGTTATTTGGATTTTTTTTTCTTCAAACATAGTGTTAAGATAATAATCATATCAAAATCATGATTATGTTCCTGTAAGCATATTCAATGGTGAGGTTAGGTTTAGAAGGAAGCCAAAAATGCACCTGCACTCGGAGACCCAGAGAGTCCATTGTGATTCCCTTCAAATAGAAAAACTAACAAAAAGAAAAACATTTAAGTCTGATGAAGCCGAAAATATACACCATCCAGTTTATACCGACTTTATGTTGTTTAGCCCGTCGGGAAATCTTTTGCTTGCGGCTTTGTAATACCGGGCAGTTTCCAGCTTCTATTCGTCCTCTCACATCCTACATAAATCTAATGTACCGGTAACCATCTACTGGTTCTTGCCCTAATTGCGCAATAGCTAGTGATCACACCTACAATGACACTTAGAAATTTATCTCGTCCAGACTGGGCTAAATTGTCCGTAAGACTCTGCAATCTTTCCTAGCCTCCCAACTCTGATTAGTTCTTCTTACTATCCAGTTAGATAGAAGACTATAGAAGTGAGTAATCAAAGGCTTCGCCGATTCTACTCTTTCTGAATTAATCTCCTCCGAGCCGAATCTTGCCCAGGAACCCAACACAATCTATCTTTATACTTGTTCGTCAGCACAACGATATCCTTTTTTCACTCTCCTACTTGCTTTGATTTCACGCTGTGTCCATTCAAGGCTTTAATGGCTGTTTAGCTGTTAGAAGAAGAGTGACCTTATAACTCTGCCTGGAACATACTACATTCATCTGGGAGCCTATACGAAGTCAAACACTAGTTTCTATAGCCCACATACATCTCTGAACCATCCGTAAAAATCGCAAATCATTGTTCGGGAGCAAAATCTATACTTAAGGACCTAATAAAACACACCAGCTGCTTGTCAAAGAGAGCTTGAACAAGCCATTTGTATAGTTTAGATTACTGTTTGATTTAGAGTAGTGATGTCCAGACGCTGAAAGCTTTTTTGTACAAAAATCAAACCAAGTTTTATCGAGTGCAGACGTTGCAGACAATTATAATGGAAGAAGAAAAGTAAAGCAAATTTCAAGAGTCTACCTATAACGGTCCCAGTGATAGTCGGTGCTGAGAGACGGATAACCATTGAAGCGAAAACATTGGATTTAGGTTTTTAGCCTTTGATAACGGAACCCTAAAAAGGAGCTGACTTTTGAAAAATAAAATTAAAAAGTGGTCAAAAAGGTTAAATAAACTATATTATTTATTTAAGTATAAATTTTAACATAAAATTTTTTAAGTAATAAATAGTTCTTTAAATAATTCTTAAATATTTTGTATTATTCGTTGACTAAAATTCTCATTTTGTTCTTAAAGGTTTTATAGCTTTTTATATATTTTTGGCTTTTCTAAAAATGTGAATATTAGGTTATCTGATTTGAGCAATCAGTGAAATAATCGGCCCTATTCCCGTTGGCGTTGTAAATAAAATTCAGTGCTCACCATATTTTGTTAAAACTTACGAAGAAGTAACAAACTTTTCAGACATTTTCAAAAATGTCATAAATAATTATTAGTTTTTCTTTTTGTTTTCGATAAAATTTCTTCATCGATTCAATATATGTATTTCAAGAATACGAATTTAGGAACGGAACGACGATAAAAGCGAAATAGAAACGACTATTAAAATTAAAACGCCAACGGGAATAGACCCAAATTATAGATTCTAGTTTATTCCTAACAATTAAATTATTATTCTAACATTTTATTATATTACCAAGTGAATTTTTTGAGTGTAAACTTATGCATTTATTTTAACGAAGGTAAGAAGAAAAGATAATGAAATGACTGTAGGGACTTTAAGTTTTATTATCGTTTTTTTATGGAGGGAGCCATTTATGTATTTAAAAAAAAAAAAAAAACTTTCTTCATTTTAATGGTAAACATTTTGTTGACATATTGTTGAAGAATTTTTCAACAATTAATAAAAATTATTTTTTTTTTGGTTGCTCCAAAACAACAAACAAAAAAATCCTAAAATTGATACAGAAAATAATTATTTAAAATTTCAAAAAAGTAAACACAATTTAAAATTGTTGATGTTTTCGTTACTTTTTTTTCCTCTTCCATTTTAATATATTCCAGCATATTTCGCATATTTATGCTATTTTTCAATTAAAATCAAATTGTTTTTCTGTCTGCATACATCATTTTTTTTAGCAATTGTTAATGTTTTTATGTTTATTTAGGACTTGGAGTAAGTATTGTTTTTTCTTTCTTCGAGTAGATTTTTACGTTTGAATGTTGGATTTTGAAACACACATTCCAAAACCAAAAAATATTATTTCGAAACTAAGTCACGTGGTTGGGTGGGAGGTGAGTTTTAATACATGGTAGCGTTTGAGTTGTATTTGTTTTAAGTGAAATTTAAATTTATGTGGGAGGATTATGAAAATTTCTTCATATGCATAAAAGGTTTTTCAAAATTATTGTTGCCTTTTAAAAACGTAATGCAGAAGTTTAAAATGGCTGATTGAAAATATTAGATTAGATTAGATAGTGGCCAATTTTTGTTAATAACTTTTTCAATACAAAAAGAAGTAATTTCAATTTCTTGCCTTCTTGTTTCCGCCCGGGATCGAACCGGGGGCCTTCCGCGTGTTAGGCGGATGTGATAACCACTACACCACGGAAACCACAAACGCTTTTCAAAATTTTTTAAAACAGTTTTTATAAAACTTTTAGTAGTCAATATTGGTATAATTTTTTAAGAAAATTCATATAATTCGAATAGCAAATAATAAGATAAATATGAAGAAAATCTCAACAATGAAGGATTTAATTTCTATTTTAAATATATGTAAGCTTATAAGCAATATAAAATCATTAATGAAAACGACTAAACTAAAAGTGTTATTTAAAAATTTATAAGTTTTCACCGATTTAATATATGTATATAAATCAGGCTAGGTATTTGCTTACTCACTCATTCTCACTGCACATGAGAGAGTATCTGCTTTGCTTTTTGTTTTCTCACTGAATTTCTCAAGAAAGAAACTGCGTGTTGTTTGTGTTGTTTTTTTTTTTCCTTCACATCACATGAATGAGAAATGTGCACATTTCACTTTGCTAATAAGTAATTTGAAATGAAAGGTTTCATGAAAAATTGTCATGAATTAAATTCCAGATCCTGTCAATAGTATTTCACATTTTTTTCACTAATATTCTAAAAAATTCTAATATTATTCATGGGCTGAAGGAACAACAAATTTAAGGTGGTAAATATTAAAGTAAAAAAAATATTCAATACTCGTTCTCACCAACTGACGATTGATAATTGAATAAAGTTTTCTCGTATTCCTTTATCTGGGTTTGGTTGGTTAAATAGATGATGCTTACAACTGAACACTACCCTAAGTAGATAGGTATGAAGAGTGCTGATGACGGACGTAGCTGTCTAGAAAATGTGCATTCCGCCGCTCCTGCTGGTGTCTAAAAATTAAATTTTCCAAATTTTTCTTTTTTAATATTATCACCTAATTTGTAATTTAATTAATTCTTTCTTAGAGAGAATAAAAACGAACTTAAGCTTGACTATAAATTTCATTGTATGTAATACATAAATAGTTCGACTAATAATAATTAAAAATTTTCAAAATTATTTCAAAATTTCAGAACTTTCCATTTATACCTATATGTAATTATTTTTCTTTAAATTTTTGATAGTCTTTTTTTAAAATTCAAGTGACATTATTCAAACAGAAATAGCAATTTCTGAAGTAAAAAAAGAAATAAAAAGATTTTAAATTCAATTGTAAAATTATTCAATATTGTTTAAAAATAAATCGATAAATAAAAAATGTAAATTATTGTAAAAAATATCTGAAAAAAGCTAAGAATGATAAAATTTTACACAAATACTACATTAATACTTTTTGAAAATGATAAAACCGCTTACAATCATCCCTGATCAGAAGAAATTATGACTGACATTTCAGTTGGCTATCTATATGTAATCTATGGTTGTGTATGGCACAGGAATGCTCTACAGGTCATACCATTTGACATATTAAAATGAAATCCAGTATGTGCCTTTGGTATATGGAGATGAAGAGCTGTATAGTGTTTGGGCATAATCGGGAAGGAGTTAGGAGTAGATTGTAGTAAATTGTTGCCATATTATGTCTTTTCTTTTTTATTAGGGTTCCGTACACAACGTGTAAAAACGAAACCCTATTGTTTTCGCTACAATGTCTGTCCGTCTGTCAGCGCCTTTTATCTCTGGAACCGTAATAGGTAGACTCTTGAAATTTTCACAGATGATGTATAGTTGTTGCTGATATAGCACCAAAAACTTAAACTTATAGGGTGTTCCAATAGAGAGGTGTTATTTACGAAAATGTGTTTATTTCTTGAACTGTAGGAGGGATACACTTAAAATTTATAAACAGATATTAAAACTTAGTTCACTATATAAACAAGTATAAAAAAATAAAACTAAAAATTAAAGGGTATTCCGATAGTGGTGTGAAATGCATGTATAAGGCATAAGTTTTGAACCGTAATAGGTAGACTCTTAAAATTTTCACAGAAGGTGTATAGCGATGGCCGCTATAACAACAAAAATTAAAATTTATAGGGTGTTCCGATAGAGAGGCGTTATTCACGAATATGTGTTTATTTCTTGAACTGTAGGAGGCATACATTAAAAATTTACAAACTGTAATAAAAACGTAGTTCGCCTTATATACAAGTCTAAAAAATAAACCTAAAAATTAAAGGGGTGTTCCGATAGTGGTGTTATTTTGATTTATAAGGCCTAAGTTTTAAATCATAATAGGTAGAATCTTGAAATTTTTACAAAAGGTGTATAATTTTGGCCGCTATAGCAACAAATAATAAAATTTATAGGGTGTTCCGATAGAGAGGTGTTATTCACAAATATGTGTTTATTTCTTGAGCTGTAGGAGGCATACACTAAAAATATGTAAGCAGTAATTAAAACTTAGTTCGCTATATAAACAAGTATAAAAAAAATAAACCTAAAAATTAAAGGGTGTTTCGATAGTAGTGTGATTTGCATGCGCTTGAAATTTTCACAGAAAGTATATATCTGTGACCGCTATACTAGCAAATACTAAAACTTATAGGGTGTTCCGATAAAGAGGTGTTATTTACGAATATGTGTTTATTTCTTACAAACAGTAATTAAAACTTAGTTCGCTTTATAAACAAGTCTAAAAAAAATAAACCTAAAAATTAAAGGGTGCTCCGATAGTGGTGTGCTTTGTATGTGTAGGGTCTAAGTTTTGAACCATAATAGGTAGACTCTTGAAAATTTTACCAAAAGTGTATTACTGCGGCCATAATAGCAAAAAATACTAAAACGTAGGGTGTTCCAAAAGTGACGTGTTATTTACGTTTATGTCTTTTTTTTGAGCTGTAAGAGGAAACCACTTACAATTTGCAGACTTTAATTAAAACTATGTTTGTTTTATAAACAAGTATACAAAATTGAACTTAAATATTAAAGGGTGTT